>OX438932.1:23488114-24088114 GCA_949316025.1 Lapara coniferarum
CACAATATAACCTGCCCTGTATATAATAACAACATAGCACCAGCTCTGTAATTTATATCGTTCCACTCCTGGATACGGGCTTATACTAAGACGGTCTATATGTCTTCTTAAGTTTATGCAATTCAAAATATTTATATAAATGGCACCGACTGCATAGTTTTCTAGTTCCGTCGGCGCACATGTGTTCGTGAGAAAAATTTCAATGATAACAAGGAACGTTGCATTTCTTTGTGCAACCGCCGCCTGCTGGGCTATGGAACCGACTTGCAAAAAGTCTCGTTTTTTACTAGCTATCTACGAACTGCAGTCTCGCTTACGAACACAAAAAAGTATTTCATTTATTTTACTATTTTATTTTGTCTGAGCAAATGGTATTCCTTCTTTAGCCAATGAGTAATGAGAAAATGAACTCCAAGAATATGTTAATTTATTTTAATCTTGGTGATAATGAGAGGAACTTGTGAAATAAACTTTTATTTATTCACAATTAACTTCGTATTGTCTCGTTAATTCTGCCTTCAGTCGCATTAAAACAAGTGTTTGTCACTACCTTATATTTAGAAGCACAATCATCAACATTTTTGAGGTCTTACCACTTTCACTTCAACATTAATAACTTGTAATTGGTAAACAGAACGCATGCGTCACTAACACACTGACACAAAGAATCAAAACCAACACAATTAGCAATTAGTCAGTGCCCCATAATTGGTATCAAGTTCATCTAACTTTAAAAGCAAAAAGACAAAACGAACGAGAACAGTAACGCAACTCCAGAAACGTTCGGAGACGACAAATTGGCTACAGAGGCGAAATTTCGCTAAAACAAAGTATAAAACACGTTCGACATCTGGGCACCTGCAACCGAAATATACGAAGATATGGCGGAATATTATTCCTAGAATAGCAGCAGACTGTAAAATGAATAAGGAGACTCCATGTGCATCCAAAAATGCCAACAAAGTTGGAATACAGATACCTAAATTACAGTAGCAGTAATTTGAACTTTACTCCGTTGACATAAGAATTCTATAACCGAAAATGATGAAATTTTGGTTGAATTGGTAAGAGAATAATTTGTCATTTATTATGTTTGGCGTTGACGTGCCGTTTCGCCTTTGCTAATGTTCATTTTGCCCTGCGTCAGGTCTTTAGTGGAAAGAATCCTCAGATCCGTTTTGGTATCTTTGATGTTGACGTCATTCAAACCCATTCTAATAATTATCAATAATTTGAAGAATGAATCCTCATTCCAGAATTTATTAAGCATTTTTTGTATGGAAAAAAGTATACAAACAATATACAACCATACATTTATCAGAAAAACAACAATTAATATAGTAACATCTAAACAAACATGAACGATATTACAAATTTATGAATATTTACTTTTAGAAAGAGAAAACATTTATCTTTCGTATCATTAGCGAGAAACAGCAGTTGCAGATCACAAATAGCTCGGCGCAACGAACTGAACTACACCATGGCATGGCAAATATTTACAAAAGGCAGCGCGCTGCAAATGTTCTAGCACAGTGCTATTTGCTTCTCATAAAAAAGACTGATTGCATCGTACCTTATATTTGCATTTTCGAGATTCGAGTTGAAAATAGGTGTGCTCGTTTTGTACCTTATTTTAAGTATTTAAAGATTACAATACTATGAAGGATGGGAGAGGGTCCCAAGTAACTTTTAGTTAATTGCAAACCAAATTATAGTTACTACGGACTATTATTCCAACATAGAATTCTAACGGTAACACATCATTTTATATCGATGTAATATAATTGAATAGAACACTTAATTATTAGAATAATCAATATTAGAATAATGAGAATGGTGTTAGAACACCGCCTGAAAATCTCTACTAACCGCAAACATTAAATGAAAACGCTAATATTTTCGTGAGGCCAAACACCACGAAAATAGAAAGTGCGAGATGGATCATGTCCCGCAGTAACGTCAAATTGAGGAGATTTATTACTGGACCGTGTTTAGACGCGGAGACGGTATATTTTAACGGACAAACGTCAAATATATCAGCTGATGACGTGGTGAAATAAGATCGAAGTGAAATAAAAGATGAAGACGCTAGTGTATGAAATTATGAAATGGGGTGTGCCATTTGCGATGAATTATCGGCACATGCATATTGAAGTGAACAGCTGCGAATGCGAGGCTATTAAGAATAGAGCGGCTGGACACGGCTTAGTTGCAGAATTGACGCTGGCATTACAGCTTCATTATCAGGGTTGTTTTGTATCGAACTGGCTTTGGATAGCATTTGCTCATATCGAATCTATTAAAAGCAAATCAACAATACATATATACATATACACTCAAGCCTGTTATCCCCGAAGGGGTAGGCAGAGGCGCAACTAGTGCACCCACTTTTCGCCATCATTCCGTCCCATGATGTGATAGGGGGCGAGCCTATCGCAATATCGGGCACAAATTCCAGACCCCGGGCTGATACTGAATAGAAAAACTCAATATCACTTACTCACTATAATCAACAGTTGTATGTTTATTTACCATCGGAGGTATAATTAATCCTCGATTCCATTCCTTCCATAAAATTTGTGTACCCATACACAACTCCTCTACCTATGTAGGCGGGCATATCATGTATCATCAGGTGACCCAACCTCATTTGCCTTCGTTTTGCAACAAAAAAGTAAAAAGCAGAGGTTGGTACAAAAATCAAAAATATTGTTTTCTTAACGCCAACGTTTCCAGTTTCCATCTCTACGTACTGTGTTGCTACAACAGTGACTTTTTATTACAATGTGCGAGTTGTTAAGCATTTTTATAATCTCCCAGCCTTTGATCCGGGTCGTAATTTTACTCATTTATAATCTTTTTTTGTAATGTGAATTGTGAACGAATACCGTTCGTGTTTCACTTGATGTTTTAAATCTACGTGGAATTGTTTTACATTCTTAATCTATAAATGGTGTAGCCGGTCTTGTACCTATAATGTATTGTGTAGCTTCATGTATAAAAAATAAAGGAGGACCCTTGGTGTTTATATAAATCATGAGTTTAAAAATAAGTGGTTCAATTATTAATCTATTAAGTACATACTTGAATACTTATCAGTTATCGAACACAAACGGACATGGATGAAACACTACGTCCCATCCAAGAATCAAACGATTCTATTGCTTCCATAAATAAACTTGAAACTCACTAAAACTGATTATCCAAGCACCCAGCCGACCTCCGAACCCGGCAGTTGATTTATTCACAGAGATGTAGCCGCTTTTCATTTTCTCAGCAATAATGAAATTTAAAAAACCTCATAACTTACTCCAGCACAATTGACAAACGGCATGATTAATCCAACCAGATTGTCATAACCATTAATTTTGCAAAACACCGAAGCAGGATTCCAGCCTCTATCCTGCTGAGTTTAGAAACGAAATTTCCACGTCAGGAAATTTAAATTAATCTCATTTGGAGAGAAAATAACGGTTATTTATGGCCATACCCTCATTGAGGATTTAATGCGAGATGTGACAAATTTCTCCCTGATAGGTAGACGTCTTTTACTTATTTGGTGTGAAAATACATAATTATTTTAAGATAACGTTTGTTTTATAGGCAGCTTTTATTTTACTACTGATTTGATTGAGTTATTGGTGACTTGAGTGCTTAATTGGAATGGAATTGGAAATGGAGTTTGTAATCTGAGCATGGATTTGCCAATAAAAATATTTGATGGGTTTGTAGTCGTAGCTTATTAGAGTGAATAGGAATGTTTAATTAGAACTGATTAAGATCTATCTCTTAGATAAAATAAGAAATAGTCTTAATTAAAAATTGACATACCACAGTTTTCAAATATCAATCTCAATCGCTTTTTTCAATCCATCGCGAAAATGGATTAATCAGAGAAAGATTTTTTGACATGCTTACAAATGATTTATTTAAAAGGTTTATCTCTGGGATTGGATAGAAGATTAAGATTGGCGTCGTTTATCTGAAACGACCGTTAGAGGGATCATAGGCGCAGATATTATAAATGACTTGAAAAAGGGTTTAAGCAACAAATCTCAATCGGATATCTGTTAATGAATCCTTAAGTGTGTCTAAGCTACTTCATGTAGTTAAATATAAACGAAAATATTACTTATGCAAACAACCAGCAGCAGAAGCCACAGGTATAAAATCTATTCTCATGTGCTGTAAAACATTTTATTGTATATCTCTTAAATGGAACACGGCGAAAAACTATTTATTTTCATTGGAACTATAAAATTTTTACGACATTTTAAGCATCATATCCACTTCAGGAGTTCATTTCGGAGCCAGCGAGATTTGTTTGGATTCGAGAATTATCGAGGTTTTTGTGACTGACGTAACATCTTTAATGGTTTTTTCAAATGGAAATGTTTAATGTATGATTATAGTATTTAGATGTTTTGGTAACGCTTTTAGACGTAAATCTTCATTGGTTATATTATGTATTCGAAATACCATTTTTATGAGTATGGTATATTCATATCGAATCATTTAGAATGGCTCATTTTCGATGAAGAAGACAAGTTACACCACTGTAACCTCTCTCATTAACTTGATTCCAGATGTCGCTAGGAGTAGACTGGGATAACTACAAAGTGACTACATTTTTAATGTCACTACTGTTTTACTAGTGTCAAAATAATTATTGCTACGGATTAATTACTCGTATTATTCAGGTCTATTCGGTCTATTCAATAAATTATAAACCATAAACGAAGATATATTGAAATGGGACCACTTCGAGACCCTTTTTTACTAAATGAAGAAGGAATCAAGGAAATACGCTCACAATTTTCAGAGAAATCAGTGTACATACATAAAAAAAACAAACACACGAATTAAGAACCTACTCCTTTTTGGAAGTCCGTTAAAAAGGTTTCAAGTATAATGATTCTTTACGTTTACGCGAATGTTAGCCATTGAAATTAAACTACTTTAACACCCCGCCTCTATCAGTAAGCCCCGTGACCATGAAGTGCTGCAAAGCGTTCGAAAGGTCGGGAGAAAAAAGAGAAACCGCGATAAAACCCGTTATAGTACTTTAATTTGAAGGTGTCAAGTGTCAATTTCCGCAAAGTCCTGCGGGACCTTAAATCCGACATCCCTCATCGGCGTTTCAAATTCTAACGCATTCTTCAAAGTTTTTGCGATATCACAACTTTTAAAATCAAATGCCAGGTAAAGCCGAACGTGTATCGCATATCAAGGAGCGAGGATGTCGGCTTTGCGAAAGCACTGCGGACGAGTCCGGACGCGAAGCTCGCATCCTTTGCCCACCGCTCGGCGAATTCACAATACGTTGGGAAAATCTTGATCGTTTTCAATTTAATCGTGACTTAAGGCTGTATGCAAGTCACGTGCCATCCGAGAAAGCTTTATAATTATGTTTTTATAAGCTTCCTGTTATATAGTCAATGGATTTCAAGGATGATGGATTTAATTATATTCAATGGATTTGAAGGATCGCTTTGTGTCCACGAATTAGTTTTCGGGACTTCCTACTTAAGTTTAATAGGTCTTTAGGTAGTCTTTTTACTTTGTTTTTTTAAACACCTTACTACATTTTACTTTGCAACAACAAGGAGACGGTCTATCGACATCGAAAATATAGCAACAGTTATGATTATTGGATTGTAGGTTATAAAAACTTTCGGATTTATAACATTTTAAGCCGTTTATTACATGTTATAGATATGAGAGTTGATTAGCACTTAAATATAACCTTAAAAGGTAACTCATTACTTAATTAGTGTGAAACTTCTTTAATGCCAAATTAATGAAGAATTAAAAGGTTTAAACTCATCGACTGTTACATCAAGATAAAACCATAATAAATTTTATAATGAGCAAATTAAATCAAAAGTGGTGGACTAAGGCCTGAACCCTCTCAGTTGTAGAGGAGGCCCATGCTTAGCAGTGGGCAGAATTACAGGGGTGGTATGGTATGGTAAACGTTAACAGAAAAGCGATTTTGTCTAGACCCCCTGATGTCTCAAGGTAACGTGCGCAGTGGAGTGCGATGCAATACTTGTGATTCAAAAGTATTGCTACTGTTTATGGGCGGTCATATCACTTACCATCAGGCGAGCGGCATGCTCGTCTAGTCATAAATAAACCCCATTTTTATGCATCTTTAGCAACCCGCCATATAAAAATGCACTTTATTTGTTACACGAATCCGTACTCGTAAATATTCGATCATTTTAAATTTCTATGTAAATTAGATCTTCATTATAGCATACTACACAAAAGGATTCCTTTCTCGTGGGTGGACGTATCCCCAACAAGGACCTGTATTTCTAACAATTTAGATTCAAAACGCCCTTTTTGTATCATACTAGCGTCTATACACGTCGCAAAGTAATAGAACGTCTAATAACGTGATCTTTGTAATAATTTTTTTTGTAAATTTAAAGATAATTTTAACTAACTTTATAAGGATAGGCACTTTCAATTTACGGGTAGTTTTCATTCTGATTTGTATACATGAATCCAATCGCTAACTTCGATCCGATTGTTTAAATGGACCAATCATAATAAAGGACAGTTTTTGCCCATCTTCACCCTTTGGTGGATGTAGACTTCCTGCTTATCACGTCGCTCTTTCGGAGTCTGGAAGTTGTGATGGCGATAGGCCCGCCCTCATCACACCATGGGATGGAAAACGCACGGCAAAAAGTATGTGCATAAGCTCTCCCCCCCCCCCCCCCTCGGGGATAAAAGGCGTGAGTGTGTATGCATGTACAATAGAGAATAACTTACCGGACCTACAACAGTTTATACCGGGAATTGATCCAAAATCACTTTTTGAAATTGACATAAAACATACATTTGTATTTTATGATAGAAAATTCTAAAAACCAAAAGTCAGAGACCGTAACTTTTTTTATTGGCTCCATTCAATGAGTTTGCTTAGGATTCTGGACCACACATGTCATATTGACCATAGATAAGACACGTGCACTTCAATAAAAAATACGTAATGTTTATGGATCGACGTAGATTTAAGGCATAAAGAGAAATTATTGCTTTTAAAATTGACAATATGGAATGTTGGCTATCAATCATTTTGTCTATGAGATTTTTATACGCAACTCAGTGCTGCGATGAGTATTTCGATTACGTAATAGTAAATACGACTTCTTATAAGAACTACCAGCTTAACTATCAGTCTATACTAAAATAACAAATGCGAATGTTTGGATGTTTGTTGCTCAGTCACGCCAAAACGGCTGAACGGACCCAGATGAAATTTGACACAAAGGTAGATAATAGTCTGGAGTACATAGGCTACTTTTATCCCGGAAAAACTATTTCACGCGGGTTGAGCTGCAAGCAGAAACTAGTCATAAATAAGGCACTACATTGCATTCTTCATCTATCATGATTTCTTAACCCGTCAAGCCCCGCTTATCTATACTAATATTATAAAGCTGAAGAGTTTGTTTGTTTGTTTGTTTGAACGCGCTAATCTCAGGAACTACTGGTTCGAATTGAAAAATTCTTTTTGTGTTGAATAGACCATTTATCGAGGAAGGCTTTAGGCTATATAACATCACGATGCAACTATTAGGAGCGAAGAAATAATGGAAAATGTGAAAAAAGCGGGGAAAATTATTCATCCTTGAGGGCTTCCATTGCGTGCGCTGCGAAAACGGTTCAAGATACCAAAAATATATGTATGAAAGAATTATTCCTCTTGAAATGATCTAAAAAAATGTCCGCGACAGTATATGTCTATCTTTTAAGATTAACTCACTAGAAACGTTTTTATGGTAATCAAATTTGGTCGAAATTATTGCATTATTTGTTAAGAGTTGTATCAACGTCATAATATTAGGTAATCTTTATCCAAATAAATGTGTTTGATAGAGTGATTCAACGGGAAGGTTTTTATGTACTTTTAGCCCGGAAAAACTTATTAACGCGGGCGAAGCCGTGGGCAAAAGCTAGTCTTATATATAAAAATAAATCCCTATTTTCCTTGATCACGGCATCACGCATGAACGGCTGAACTGATTTCGTTATTTCTTTTTTCGATGTGTTTATTATTGTCAGGAGAAGGTTCTTATGAAAGAAAACATTAAGAAAATTGCGCGGAAAAACGCCTGGACCGATTTTAATGAAATTGTTTTGTGTGTCTTTGGTTTAGATTGCAATTCTATCCGGTAGGTAGCGCTGTACTCGGGTTCTAGGATTTTATTTCCTTTTTAGGGCAGGACAACGTCTGTCGGGGCCGCTAGTATATATATAGATGTATGGAAAAACCCTATATATATGGACGCCGGTGTCCGTCGCGGGGCTTGGCGAGTCAATATTGATAATTAATATTACAATAAAAAAAATCTTTTCACATATAATCAGCAAGTACGTACCTAAAGACGCAACATTCAAGCATACAAGTCCAGTAACACGCAAAATATTCTTCATCGAAGGAGTTTTACATAGAACCACACGGACATGATATCACAGACAAGTTCCTTTACAATTAAAAAAAGGCTCGTTTCATGTAAAACAGATATCCGCTTTTTGTACGAGTGCTGAGCCTCTAAATCTAACCAGACTCGAATTGTATGGATATTAAAAGGGCAAAAAATGGATCTTGAATCCATTAAAAGTACTTTTAGTCCTCTTCATTTAATCAACTTATATGAAGTGTCGTTTTTAAGCAAAATAAAATTAAGTAAAAAAATCTCAAAATCGGAGGACTTTGAAATTATAATACGATTTACTGCAAAGGCTGAGTTTTTAGGATTACTATCCAAATATATATATAAAGTATCTTGGTTAGAATTATAAGCCCATGTTGGTCCTTTATTGGATAGTTATCGCATTAAACAGCTAATTACAGTATTACTTTAATTATCACTTATTTGGAGCATAGATCAGACTTTTAAAATTGGTCGGTATATACATTTGTATGACGAGTAGCATTTACGTTAAGTTGTGAAACCTAATATATGGATTTTCGAAAAAAAATGGGTGATTCCAAAATACTTCATTAGGACAAACCGCGCCTAAATCCTGATTTGATTATATAATTTGACCTTCCCACTTTACCTTGAATAAAATAATCCGACATACTATGCAACAGATCTTAGTAATTCACAACAAATCTATGTTATTTCAACACTGTTTACACTTCGCAAGTATTTACCTACATTAGAAATGGTCGAAATAAGAAGGCCGATATGACTATTTTTACTTTGGGTAAGAACGAAGAAATTACGCGAGATTTTAGTGTATCATATCCAGGTGCGAATTAAAAAAATCGTTAAGAACAATCATTTTTCTTTTTAATTTAAGACACATTGAATACAATCAAAACATACGATAATGACTATAGCTAGGGTTAGTACTTAATCTAGATTGCTCTCCAAAATTACTAATTATCATCTTTAAATTAATTCAAACAATCTTCAATTTCAAAAAAGGAATATTAAAAAAGGAAAAAATTATAATTCATTTTATTTTTAATCTACTGATACATAATTACTGAGGCAAAGTAAAAGGACGCAAGCGCCAAAACATAACCAACCGAAGAAAAAGTAGAAACGAAGGGCCAAGTTCACAATCTAATGTTCCCATTCAATTTAACGCAATTAACCCTTAAAATGATTGACAAAAAGAAGCCACAGTTCACAATTGGCCGGCGTATTATAATTAAGCATCCGGTCTTAATTGGAACCAAATGAGAGGGTTGCAACAATCGATTTGTCCCCGTGAAGTAATAACGCTTTCCGTTTATTATTTTCGGTGTTATTAAATATAATATGTAACAGTACGTTAGCACCATGAGGGTTGGATGGGGTTAAAGGAAACGTCTTATTATAATAGTAGAGTTTAAATCATTTATGAAAATAGTATTTTTAGTCGTGAAATTTTTTTTGTATCCGACAGGACGTCACTTGCCGCGCGTCATTTGCCGTCGTATGCGGAATCGGTCTCATACAATTTAATACTGCATAGTAGTGCCGTCTGCCGTCGCGACACATGGCGTCTGCCGTCTGCCGCGTTCTGGGGAATCATAGGTTTAGTATCTGCCGTCGCGGCACATGCTGTTGCCGTCTGCCGTCTGCCGTCTGCCGCGTTCTGCGGAATCACAGCTTTAGCTATAATATCGACATTTGCAAAGTAAGAAGTTATCTGCAAAATAGCTCTTTTGCAGATAACTCATTTTACTTTGCACCCTGCATTTTACTAATACCAAATTTTTGTAGTAATATTTTCTACAACTCAAACATCTCTCTTGTCTTAAGATAGTAAATCATTTCGCGATTGCAATTTTCTTTCAGCATGATATAATTCGCCACTAATGATATAGTAAACTTATAGGTATATTTATACTGTGCTAATGATTTTAAAATCTAAATAGACCGTGACGAAAAGTGGGTAAATCTCTGTCTAGACTCGCAAAAAATGTCTCTACGAGCGGTGAACTTGCCGGCGTTTATAAAATAGAAATGATGACAGAATGAAATATTGTGCTGATTTATTTGTAAAAACTTTCCGTTTATCCGAGCATAATATTTTTAAGACTTCCAAAAAAACTAGTAGGTTTCGAATTCGTGTGCTTATATTTTTTAAGCTAGTTGTGTTCAAAAAAATTGTTTTCATTTTTGTTGTTATGTTGGCAATATATTAAAAGTAGCTTTTGCCTTTGGCTCCGCCCGCGTCAAAAAGATTTTCTGGGATAAAAGTCCCGCTTTATATTTCCCAGGGATAAAAAGTAGCCTATGTGTTAATCCGTGCGCCAAATTTCATCAAAATCCGTTCAGTAGTTTTTGCGTGAAAGAGTAACAAACATACATCCATACATTCTGACAAACTTTCGGGTTTGTAATATTAGTAGGATTAAACGTACGATCAATAATTAAAATATATTTTTGGTAAACTACTTGATTATACAACTTGATCGGCCTCTTGTCAGGTTATGGCCAAAATTGATAAAAATATGATTTTACAAAAGCTGTGATGATTTCGAATAGACTACCCCAAGTTTTAAACCTAAATAATCGGAAAATTTAACGTAACTGACCAGAAAAATACTCTGTTGGAAGTTATACAACTTTGCCAACCTAAAAATTACACTCATAATTTGTTTGTCCATATTTCTTGACATGCCTGTCACCCATTCTGGCTTGATGCCGACCACACGTTGGCAAACGGCACTATATCCTTTCGACATGTTTTACATAGCCCGCTGCGTACGAATATAATTCATGACATGGCGCCCAAAACGCGCAATGAATAATAAACAATGAAAAGAAATCATTTCCGATTGCCAAAAATAATTCAAGCCCTAAGTACATTTATATTCTTTACGCATGTAGTATTAAAATTTCAAATTCAAGTTATCGTATAGATTTTCGTTAATATCAACGTATGTTTTGGGAATACTAAAATATTTTTTTAAATAAACAGATATATAAATTCAAGTGGTGTTTAATTTGGCCCATTCAGCATTGTTACGACAATCGTATTATTTAGACTGTATACGGATTGTGAATTGCTTTTCAGCTTTGCCATGTATGTTATAATCGAAATCGATTTTGTGACGAGATTTATTTTACTGGTTCCATTGAAATTACATGAAGGAAGCAGTAAGTAGATAGCCTTGCTAGATTTAATAAAAAAAAGTACTTACATACTAAAAAAATAAAACTAAATTTAAATAATCTATAATATTTTTTTAATAACATAGTACTGTTGTCAATCCTTTTTATTTTATTGAAACATTTGTACTCACCTAGTACGATGTCTCGGGCAGACGCCACGCACGCCGTTGCCAACACAAGGAACGTGATAGCGATTGGCATTTCGCGCCAAAACGCAATGGCGGCGAGATTCATATTACACGACGAATCTCAACTCTTATTGGGATCCATTAGTTTCTGAAACAAAACACAAAATATATCATGTTATTAACAACAAAATAAATCGCTAAAATGTCGGCATAATCTTTTCTTTTTTATTTATTTAAGACACACACAGAATACAATCAAAACATACAATATTGACTATAGCTAGGGTTAGTACTAAATCTAGATTACACTCCAAAATTTGTGCCCAAATCATGACTACTACATACGATGTGTTAATATTTAGTTATAATTATAGTAATAAACCGCCTACTTAAGTTCTTTTTAATATAATGTAATTATTTTTTTCTGGTTTTATATTGGAAAATCCAAAGATGTCCTCTTTTTGTATGGGTGCTGGACCTCAAAATCTAAACAGGCTGAAACTTTAGGGATATTAAAGACGCAACATAATAATATGGAGCTTAGATCCATTAAAAAAATATTTTTAGACCCCTCCATTCATAACCAACTTTTTTAAAACATTCATACTAAGTTTAGTTTTCAAGCCAAACAAAATTACATAAATCTCAAAATCTGAGGTCTTTAAAATTAAACGATTTATTGTAAAAGGCTAGTTATTAGGTGTTCTATCCAAATATATATAAACTGTCTTGTTTAGAATTTCAGACCCATTTTTGGACATATCCTTTACCATTGTTCTCGGTAGTTAGTTGGTACTACTGAGCTACATAATCTTAAAAAATATTTGCTATAGTGTTCAAGTCTCTGACTATTGAAGGTTCAAAGTATTATTTCTAACATAATTCCCATTACTATAGCAAAGGGGTTTCTTTTAAAAATAAAACACTGATGTCTGAGCTTCAGTCTACGATCCACACTTTACGATAGCAATAATTCTAAATGCTGTTTATTATCCTGTTTATTAAGTCACGCCATTCCTATAATCATTCAGTACATCTTACGATTGACAAACACCCGCGCGAAGACAAACAAACATAACTCTACCGCTGTCTATTTTTGTCAACGTGCATTGACCGGTACACCTTTACAGTCAGAGTAATCTGCGTTGGCTTTGACTTCGGCGTCAATCTTCATGACCGGTCTGAGTATACGAAATTCGTCGTTTGATTAAGAGGTAGAAAATGGGGGCGAGTGACGTCACTTTGCAGTATTTTCAACGTTTGTGGATTATGTTTGGTGTTATAGATGTATTGTTATTATAACTGAATAACGAGAGTTGCTTGCTCTCCTGTTAATTGCAGCCCATAAATCCGACAAACTAAACTTGGTTTGTGATATTTCATTGCGCTTGTTACCTACTCTGAGACTTACATGTTAAGTGTCATGATACCCTAAAATTATATTGGTTACAATGTTTAAACGTAAATACTCAATTTTTTTTTAAACTCATAATTTTCTTTATTCAAATAGTGGACGATAGCCTAGTTGGGAATGGAACGACCTGCCGAGACAATGTCCGGCGGTTCGAAACCCAAGGTACACACCTCTGACTTTTCAAAGTTAAGTGTGTGTTTATCAGTTATGGTTCACTTTAACGGTGAAGGAAAACATCGTGAGGAAACCTATATACCTGAGAATTCTCCATAAGAATTTCGAGGGTGTGTGAAGTCTGCCAACCCGCACTAGGCCAGCGTGATGGACTAAGGCCTTAAACCCTCTCAATAGTAGAGGAGCCCCGTGCTCAGCAGTGAGCAGTATATAATACATGGCTGGTATTATTAAATAGTCTTTCACAAGATCTTTTGAATCGTCATGAATCTACCACCGCTTCGAAACGAGTTATCGCTGTGAAGAAGCGGCGCAAGAAACTCCCTCAGCAACACGATCTGTCAAAATGATACCTCAATTTTTTTTTAAATGTAACAACAACAACAATGCTGGCACAATCCCGCTTGGTGGCAGAAATTGACGAACTGTATAGACTAAGCGGTACTACCTACCCAAAGGTACTAGTGAAGCCTAACCTATAGAATTTAAAGACCTCCGTTTCCAAAAACAGGGAATCTTTGTGACGTCAGGACTACATTTGACTGTCAGTGGTATTTATTGAATGCCATCTGGACGCTAATCAATAAACAGTCGTTTTAATTAGTCTCTTGCTTTCAATTATGATTGAAAGGTAAACAAACCAAATGACTTGCTTCAATTTATTTGTCCTTCAATCACATTGAAACGTCAAAATGGAATTTAAATTCAACGTAACTTGATCATTTGATTACGTTTTTTGGTTTCGGAAAACATGTATGAGAAATATCTGAAGGACAAAGGAAAGTAATCGTGACGATGTTCACTCGATTTTTTAGCATTTTTAAATGCTCAGGACAAGGGGAAGTAAAGAGCTATTTTTCTGTTTTAAATTTTAAGCTAGTAAATATGGGAAATAACATTTTACTTTATGAATTTTAGGCCTTGTTTTCTACGGATATTTAGAGATGAGAAAATAATTTACCTTAGAAATCGAAAAAGGCATCAACGTTTCTTTTCTTCTCCAAAAAATTTGGATTTACATTATCGAAACAGCAGTGATTACAGATAACCTGGTTACTCGCATACCCTTAATCCACAAAATTGATATTTAAGGTCTATTTCACAACAAATAAATTGTACTCATCACATAAATGTATAAATCGATGAAATACACAAGTCACACTTTCCCAAATCAATGGTAATAAAATGAGTACGTACTATCTACATAAGCTATTGAATACGATAAGTGTCATAAAATTTACTTACATGAACGTAAGAAACAGGCCTTTAAAGTGAAAATCTGCCATCATTACCAATTGCTTTTGAAACTCATTAAAACAATTATTCACTAATCAAAATTTCTCTGAACGTTTTTAAGTCGAGAGTTCGTTGGCACCGTGTAAAATTAAACTTAACACAAACATTATAATATCAGATTTTGATTCACTGCTTAACGACTACGGATAATGAAAGGGTTGGTTTTTATGTGCGGCGTAAAAATAAACCCGGTGTCACGTATCACGGTCGATTTACCGGGAATTTTTGGGAATTTTCCGGTTCTCGGAAAATTCATTGCGAGTAATTTTAGAATTAGTGGTAGTTTTCATCGTTAGTGTGTAAGAGAGTTAGCATGAAATGATATTAATGCATATTTTAAGGCAATCGTGAAGGATACTATCGTAGTCGTAATTGGTATGCCAACATTAAAAGTAATAATTCAAATAATTTATTATGTGGGCACTTTTACACGTCATTTTTAACAAAAAAAATTTAACCCTAGAAAGATAATCATATTTCACTATACACTAAAGATAACCATACGCCATTTCGACGTATGGATTTTGAGTGATCATATTTTCGATTATGTATATGTCATGTTTACATATGTAATATTTATTGTTAATATATTCTAATGTACATAAGATAAATGAAAAACATAACGATTTACTTAACTTTTTATTAGGAAAAAAATTAAAAATTACATGTTTATTTTTTTTCCGAGCGAGTTATATCCATTTTTCAAAATCGATTACGTCAGTTCGATGTAGGTTATCCTTCTAGGGTTAAACTATAAGATTCTACCAGTGCTTCGGAAAAGCCCATTGACCTGACTGAATAATTAGATACATTCTGTCCAGACGCAGAATGGAAATTACTGTAACAACTATGACTGGAATTTTACGAAGCCCACGGAATGGTAATGCAAGAAAATAAGCTACAAGAAGAAGTTAAGCAAATGACATACAAATCCCTAGAGACGACAAAGAATATTTCCTTAGGCCGTAACAAATAAATCCCAATATACTTTTCATTCCACCTACACTTTACTTATCAAAACCAACCATTATTAATAGATAACAATAACCAGGATAAACTTAATGAATTGTACAAAAACGGAATAAACAATTAAAATTTTACGATCCACCATAAAATATCTCTATAGAGCCCTCTATTAAAATCTTTTTTAACTCTACGCCTTTTTCTAACACGTGCCTATTTGAAGGGTGAACCTGGGTTGCCAGGCCTAAAAATAAATACTTTCAGGGTTAAATTGTTTTTATTGTGGAGCTAAAATAGAACTATCTGCGTATCATTTACTGTTAACCTCTCGAGCCCCGACCGGCCCAATCGGGCCGGTCTGACAGCTTGTCAAACTCGATATGTGTGCGTGTTGACGCGCCTTATGTGTGTGCGTGTAGGTCGATTTTCGCGTGTTGACAGACACGCGAAAAATTGCGCTTGCGCCAGTGTGGCCAGCGCTATGTACGCAAGAGGTTAATTTATCATATGGGGTGGTGAATGGTTAAAAATGTGTGTGGAGTGATAGGGGGTTGTAAATTAAGATGGATTTTATTTAATGTCTCAGTAATCTGGCAGTCATTATTTTAAAAAGGTTTAAGAAAAGTTGAAACTTGTCATGTGAAATTGATTAACATAGTTTTGATTGTAAAAAATAAAATGAACAATAAATAACAAGTAGGTCCCATATAGTACTCAAGAAGGAAAAGCATTGAATATCTTTTATACTAATATTATAAAGCTGAAGAGTTTGTTTGTTTGAACGCGCTAATCTCAGGAACTACTGAACCGATTTTGAAAATTCTTTCACTAATAGGAAGCTACATAACTCCTGAGTGCTATAGGCTACTTTTTATCCCGGGAACATATTTATGTCCCGGAAAACAATTTTCACGTGGGCGGAGCCGCGAGCACTACTAGTTTATTATAAAGCTGAAGATTTTGATTGATTGAACGCGTTAATCTCAGGAACTACTGAATTGATTTTGAAAATTCTTTCACTAATTGGAAGCTACGTTACTCCTGGGTGCTATAGACTACTTTTATCCCAGGGGGAAAATATTTTTATCCCGGAAAAACTTTCACGTGGGCGAAACCGCGAGCATCGCCTGGTGTAAAATAGTAGTACTAGTACGGTTTTATATCAAACATTTTCTGCTAAGGTATATTTTATAAAATTAGGTAGGCACAAATGTCAAAAATGAACTGACAACAAATGTTTTAAATGCAAACATTATAAATCAACACTTTAATGTAAAACACGCCTTATTCTTGCATGAATGATATTTATAAAAAACTGAAATAAAATGACAAAACGCATGAAGCTCAACTTAGCATTTCAAAACGTAATGTTTTGTTTAAACTAAATAATTACATAACGCGCCGATCCCTATGCGCCTGCGCAGATGGCGCGCGCACGCAGCGGTTTTTTTTATTAATATTTGTAAACATAGTTTTATGGTAAACTACGGGATGCTTGTTAAGTTAATTTCATGAAAAATAGAAGAATAATGTGTAATGGATTCAGGAATTTAATTAAATCATACTCGTACCTAACACTCGACATTTTTCATGACTAATTTTTTTTTATATAGTCACAGCAAAGTGACCTCTATGCACTTGATCGTAAGCGGAGCAAGTCTAGATGGAGTGTCGGCTGACGAGAGAGACATCCCTCTCTAGTCGACTCAAAAATACTGGCTTGTTTTAGCCGAATGTTCATGGCGGTGATGATTGACTTTCCATCAAGTAATGCGTACACTTCGTATACTTTTTAATTCTGAAAATATGATTAGCACAACATCGAAAGTAACAATATCTATCAAAAATATAATAAAATGCACCTACAAAGCTGATCCGAAACATGACCTCTAATCACTGCATCTGGTCAATGAACAACAATGTAAACAACTAAAATTATACCAATTGAAAACGTTTAGCAAATCAGACGTGCGATCAAAACGCACCGCCATTAGCAGTAATGAAACAAATAATCACGCCCGCACTATTAGCAAATGACAACCGCAGCTACCGCCAAACTTCTGCTGTTGGCTTTGTGATTTAAGGATAGTTTTTCGTGGTACAAGTTTAAACTATTTGTAAAAACCGCCTCCAAAAACCAATTAAAATCGAAAAGAAATTTAACATTACCTATTATTTTTTTGGTTTTGGTTGTTTTTGAAGGCAGTTGATTTCTTTGTTATTGATTCTCAAATTGACGTAAGTAGGAATGCAATAAAACACAAATTAACAACGTTAAAGGTAAGCATAATCATCAAAGTTGTTATACATATTTCTGAGAAACCAAAAATAATTCTTCTAATGTAGCCTTCTAGATTCTGCCTCATACTTAGAAGCGTCTTGGAAGTTCATCGGTTTCTCTTATAAATAGTTGATTATTTTAGAAATATCTTTTAACCGTAGTATAATGGTATTCTAATAACTTCATTGCGTCAACTACAAGATCATCAATGACAACTAAACGAATCTATTCTCAACTGGGACGTTGATACAGATGTTCATGTCTCAGTAAGATCGTTTTATTTCTGACATGAGGAATTAGGCCAAGTGCGCTAAGAGTCAATGCACGTTAATTATGAACTTTCAAAGGACAAGGACGATACTCGTATTACTGGAGATAACATTAATAGTATAGAAGATATTAATGCACTAGAAGAAGATTATATTAAACCAGAAGAAGATAGAAGATATTTATAAATATAAGGATTAGGAAGTCGTTCGCCTGGATCTTTGATGGACTCTGGCAGCCAAAAGACATGTTACGTAAAAAAATTTCAAGGATCAGAGATTTGTCAAGAATACTTTATGAATACTATTCCAATGGAATTGATTTTATGTGTTGTCTAATGACAACGATGATCGATTTAAATAAAGCGAAATACAATAAAAAAATGGTATAAGTTGTGTTTGACTATCCAAATTATTGTGAAATATTAAATAAAGGCTTGTTGAAACGTTAATAAAATAAAATGTACATCAAATATAAGACTGCGCACGGAATTTCAAACAGCCTTAATTACCATTCCATTTTCGCGAAGCAGATAATACTGAAGCTAATTATAGTCAGTTTTATTCCCTCAATTCGCGTTCTGCCAGTCGATTTTAAAACATCCTGTGTGAGGAAGCCGCGCACGTGCGCAGTAAACTTCCTGCGATGCTGCGCACCTTGTTACTGGCGGTGCGCGTGCGCAGCGTTAGTGCACTGCCACTATAGCCGACGCGTCTTAAGAATGTATGTAATGTGTGCTTTTCAGTTATACAATTTCATTTTCATTCTTCGACACATTTTCAATTTTTTCACCAACGTACGACTTCCACTGTCGTCTTAAAAATACCCTTTCAGTTACTATACTATAATATTATAAAGAGGTATTATGAGTTCGTTGGTAGGAAGAATCTTTGTAACTATTGAACCGATTTCGATGTTGGGTATGGAGATAGTTTGAGATCCTGGGAAGGACATTGGCTAGTTTTAAATCCCGGGAAAATATGAGGCAAGACTTTTATCCCGGAAAATCTTTATCACACGGACGGAGCCACGAGCAAAAGCTAGTATATGTATTTAGTTATACGTCTTCATTCTATAATTTCAAATCTCTTTTATTAAATAATCATAATCTCTTTTATTACATAATCATAATTCATAACACACCACCTCGTAGGCTCATTGACCTGTGAACTACTAGATTGATTTGAAGACAATCAAATTATTACGTATTCTTCAATTTAAAAAGACTTGTTGGATGGATTTGGAAATTATGATATGGCAATATACTAACCATGTAATTCCGGGACGCAAAAGTTCTCAGCGAACTATACATCTACCCCTACCCATCGAAAGAAACGGCGTGAATTATAAACCTCCTGAACAATGCTCCACTGGCTAGCAGATGAATATTAGAGAAATATGGCTCACCCCATCATCATAAAGCTTGGTGGTCTGCGAGCAATATTCGACGGTACATTAACCGCGATCCCATGGGTTAGGGTGGTTCAGTTATTTTTAACTGACGCCAGGTAAGCCCTTGAACTGAGTTAAGATTTTAATGTTTCATCTCTTAGAACCGTGAAGGAAAACATCGTTAGGGAACCTACACACGTAAGAATTCTACATTAGAATTATGGTATACTAGCTTTTGACCGCTCCGCCCGCGTTAAAAAGCTTTTCCGGGATAAAGGTCCCGGATTATATTTTCCCGGGATAAGAAGTAGCCTATGTGTTAATCCAGAACATGATCTACCCATGTGCTAAATTTCACCGAAATTCGTTCAGTAATTTTTGCGTGAAAGAGGAACAAACATCCATACATTCTTACAAACTTTCGCCTTTATAATATTAAGTAGGATGAAGTCTGTCAATATGGTATATGAAGTCTGCCAACCCGCACTAGGCCAGCGTGGTGGACTAAGGCCTAAACCGTCTATGTACTAGAGGTCCTTGTCCAACAGCGAAACGGTATACAGGGTCATTTTGACATTACGGTACTAAATGAAACCGCATAAGTGTTTGCCTCTGCTAACATCGTGCCAAAAATTATAATCCATGAAAAAAAAATATTATTACCAAAAATCTCAATTTTACTTCCCTGATTTTTTATCATTTTGTAGTTTAGTGCGATTATGGCGATTGCGTGTGTGTTTTTCTGACTGGAAGTGTAATGTTGTCGCTACGTCGAATCCTCTCAGAGTAGAAGTAGTGGCATTAGGGCGTGCAAACTGAAAGTTACTTTGTATTGATATTTATTTTGTTCCACACTTACATTTTTTTTATATGTAATCTAAGGTTAAAATAACTTAATGTAAAGCGTTATTTTTAACAGACAAGTATGTTGTTTCATTTAGTAATGCAATGTCAAAACGACTATGCATAATACAGGCCTTGTATTATTATCATTCGACATTTCGCAGTGTAAAATTCCCATTGCGTACTTTCTTGGATAAAACACTTCTTGTGTTACTCGTGCTCTATGTATGTAACAAACATTCGCATTACATTAGCAAGATATTCTAGCTCGCGCCTTTTTGTTTTCATGGATAGGTGTTAACACCCACATTTCGCTATGTTAGATCAAATGTATGGGTGCGTGTCTGTTACCATTTATTGGGATTGCTAAAGTCCAGGCAGATGTTGAGCAGGAAAATACAATATCACTTTACTCCACCTGAGGATAGAATCCGTGACTTCGTGGCGTTGTAAATTGTGCCTTCTAGGTACATGCCAATCGGCTTGCGAACTCTGCGTGTAACACATCTACTGAAAATGGTAAACGAGTGATGTAATTTTGCTAAAGACGAAATTCTTTTCTGAACCGAATATACTGCAGCTGATCTTGCAACGCGACACACTTACGCGACCCGCTATAGCGGGTAAAAACTGGCGTACCCTGGTCGCGATCTAGACGGATACAAATAACCAACAACCATCAGCAGATAAAAGCGAAACGCCTTTCTACAATCGTCAACGCCAATAGTAAACAAAAAAAAAATGAGAATACTTGTTTATAATGTAATTTTTTCCTCTAAATGTTTGTACCTATGCATGTCTATCTAAGACAAATAAATTACTTTTCTTTCTTTCATAATGACGCATCCTTGCGAAGGACTTATAAATCGAATATGACATTCGCATCCTCTTTTATTGTTTTTGATTTTAACGTTAACTCTCATAGAAAAGCTTTTTGACTTTTCAGTTAGTGATTTAGACCTCGGACAACTATAACTAACCTGACCTACCACAACACATGCATCACAAAAGGGTTGCACTTGAAACAAAGTGCTACTTACTAGGCGGCAGTTATTTTTTACTCTCATAACTTGAGATATTTTAGTCGCCGACGAGGGTACTTAGTGCTTCTGTTTTTAGATAAACGTTGAAATGACCGATTGAACGGCCGACATTTAAGTATTGAAATAAGTAGACTTTAATAACTGATGGGATATTTTAAAGTTTCATTTTCTACGTCAGAGGCACTTATTAGTTACAGAATAATAACAAAGAATAAATGTACTGGATACTAATATAGACTTATGTAAATACAACAACTTGACTGCCTCGGTAGCGTAGTTGTATTACGTACGACTGCAAAGCTGAGGTCTCCGGTTCGATCCCCGGGTCGGGCAAAGTGATATTGAGTTTTTCTATTCAGTATCAGCCCGGAGTCTGGAATTTGTGCCCGATATGGCGATAGGCTCGCCCCCTATCACATCATGGGACGGAATGACGGCGAAAAGTGGGTGCACTAGTTGCGCCTCTGCCTACCCCTTCGGGGATAACAGCCGTGAGTGTATGTATGTACAACAACTTCCATTTTGTAATAATGAAAGTAAAAATAAACTGTTGTTATTTATATGCGATAGTAATCATCATCATGAGTCAAATGATGTCCATTGCTGAACATCCCTCCCCTAAAGAATTCCAGCTGGACCTTTTCAAAAGCGACCTGCATCCAGCGTATTTCTGCGACCTTTATCAAGTCGCCTGTCCACTTTGCAGGTGGACGTCAGACGCTGCGCTTGCCAGTACGTGGTCTCCACTCAACACTGATATAGCCCAGCGAATTGTTAAGCTGAAGTGGCAGTGGGCAGGGCACATTTGAAGAACTGACGGCAGATGCAGCAAAGTTCTCGAGTGGAGATCATGTATGTTATAATATATGGCTTAAAATATACGTTTATAATAAATTTAACATTAAGAACGAACATATCAAAACAAAATATTTCTGAAGCGATATATGGCAATTGTTTATTCAATATGAAACCTTAAAACCACCGAAATTAACCATTCAGCAATGTGTCAACAGTACCGTACAGGTAGGCACGCATCCTGACAGTCCAGTGGCCGTTAAACTTATACGTAAACACCGCTTCTGAGAGGCTACTGCGAAAAACGAAATCCGAAACGTCGGTCCGAAACGAAGAAACGACGAACTTCGGATTTAACCTTACTACCAAATTACTTCGGATCCGTCACCGTTGAACGAAGGTTTCACGCAGTTTGCGACGCTTCCGACTTCGCTCAACACTTTCGTCACACAACAACTCTTCATAAAGAAGGATCCGTAACACTTCGTAGTAAGAAAACGTGCGATCCGTCACCCGAAACTACGGATTTCGTTTTTCGCAGTAGCCTCTCTGGTTCGTGTCTGCTTTCTGCAAAATCGCGAATCGATCGGAATATATTGTGATTCAGTTGTAATATAAACTATATGGACGATTTACGTACAATAAACTTGGAAAGATAATGTGTTTCCAAGTCCTTGTGAACGACTTTTCGGAAGTAAATCATACTGTGGATTGTGGATGGATTTGATTGGATTGATTGATAAATTGGATTCATTGGATTGATTGATCCCTAAATATTTGGAAAGTAGGCTACGTAGCTTTTGCTTGCGGCTTCGAAAGCGTGAATATTTTTCCGGGTCAAAAAGTATCCTATGTCCTTTCCAGGGTTTTAAACTACCTTCACACTAAATTTCATTAAAATCCGTTTAGTAGTTTTTGAGTTTATCTCGTTCGGACAGGCAGACGAGTCGGGGACTTTGTTTCATAATATGTCAGGAATTTGTTTATCAGTATTCAAATATTTCAGTTATAATACCAGCCCTGTATTTATACTGCTCACTGCTGCACGGGCCTCTACTACTGAGAGGGTTGAGGCCTTAGTCCACCACGCTGGCCTAGTGCGGGTTGGCAGACTTCACACACCCTCGAAATTCTTTCAGTTACTTTGCGGTTACTTCTTATGAAAACCAAAATATCTTTATTTTTATTAATTTGATATTCAGCCCGGAGCATAGAATTTGTGTCTGATTATCATCATGATACGTTGACTCCCTATCACATAAGAGGAAATACACGCGGTGAACAGTGGCAGAAGTTGTACCTCTGCCTATACTTTTGAGGACACAGGCGTGAGTGTGTGTAACAATATTTAAATGAACTTGGTCTGTATCATTTGTATGAACATTGACATGTTACTAGCAGCATAGAGCTCAAATGTGTACTGGAGTCATTGATGTATTAGAAAACCCTAATACATCAATGACTGGAGTTCATATAAAACATACACGGGTATTTATTTGTTACTGCCAGCACGGTTCTGTCACTGCGCACTCTGTCCTTACCGATTATTTTATAAATGTATGAGACGAGCCAGTTGCTCGTGTGATGGTAAACAAACACATCACGCCTTACCTCGAAGGGGTAGGCAGAGATACAATTATTTTCGCCAAGTGTTCCGTCTTGTGATGTAGTATACGAGCCTATTGTTATATCAGGCACAAATTCCAGACTCCGGGAAAATCCAATACCTCTTTGCCTGGCCCGAGATTTGAACCCGGGACCTCAAATCAGTGTATTACCCCTCGCAATGCAGGTATCGTGCATGTGCATATCGTATATGTGCCTTAATTGTTCGGAACATAGAACTTCGAATACTCCTTATAAACAATACCAACTCCACTCAGAATTACTTTGTGATAAATTTAATGTATTTCACTGTAAATAATTAAATTTATAGAAATAGAATGAAAGAAAATACTGCGCTCGTTTTACCCAGAAAACATAGAGAGGAATATATTTCCATAGACAATACGAAACTTAACCACAGACTAAAAAGTAAAACTATAACATATACATAGGTTGGTAAGACAATAAATTTTAAATACAACACTTTGAATCATAAATTACTGCATGGCGCTGAGTTGCGCTCGTCGTCCTGATATGTGATGTTCAGTCTCATTATGCCTAGTAAACTACAAAAATCAATTTCTTGCATACTGCTTAAAGGCAAAAATTGAGTGTAGCGGTAATACTCAAAGTCTCGTAGCAAGAGACCAAAACCATAACTGCATAATGCCAAAGCTTTAACATACAAATGCCCTTTAAACACAAATAAACACGACAATAAATCATCGAATAATACCATCATTATCATGATTTATTCAGAGTAAAAAACCGATATATCATATTAACCGCACCCTCATACAAAAAAGTTCTCACAAACCGCAACTTATTGAGCTTTAATGAGCCATTGGTGTAAAAGCTTCCGTTTAATATATCTATTATCTGACCTTGGTAGTCTCCCCTATGTATTGTGCTACAATTTATAAATCACGGACAAGAAGATGCTAGTGATGTGTTTGTAATGGGATATCGATATGTTTTTTTATATACTGATTTTGTAGTATTCGATTTTACTAATTTGCTATGAATAAGTAAAATAAATTAATTCATTACCTCTATAATTAGAATGTTTCCTAGACATATCAATTTTCAATAACCAAAATATACGACTGAGGTTTTTGTGCTATATTATTTTATATGAAAAGTAATTTGTGATTTTCGTACATATCGTTCAATTTATTCCGTGGTATTTAAAATCGACAATTGTTTCTGTTTAATTGTTCATTTCATTTTTTTAAAAACATATGTAAGTACCAAATACTAATCACAATATCGTAGTCGTAATTTATTATTACAATAAATGTCTTATTATTTGAAACAAAAAATCACAACAAAATTATTGGATTCAACACGATTACTACAAAACACTCGTATATCAGGACACTACCAAACCCGTTTTCATAAATTAATTTATTCAAAATTCGAAATAAGACAACACAAACCATCGATACAATCTCAACACTACAAATCTGCTGTGCACGATATCGTTATTCAATTGTCGCCCGTACATACGCGACGTAACGGCTATTGAGACGTGCTGCGAATACCGTTCACACCTCACGTTAACTACTCCCGAATTAGAACAAATGAATAAAGAACCTATTATATTACACTAGTTGGTGGGTAGTGGGTACTGCATATTTGTGCTTAGCTTGATATAGCAGTTACAGAGTTCATGAAACCTTTGCTTTGCGTCCCTTCCAGGATCAGATAAATATAAACTAACATAAGGTAAAGAGAAATATAAACTAATACTTATATATAGAGGCGAAGATTGTAAGTTTGTTTTAGGAACTAATCTTTGGAACTACTAAAACAATTTCGATGTGATTTTGTATGGAGATAGTTTGAGATCCTGGGAACAAATAAAGTGTGAATTTTATACCGGGATTTTTTCATGCGGGCGAAGGCGCGAGTAGAAGCTAGTAGGTTATATAGTAAATTAAACATAATTCTGGTGACTATCGAAGGTTATAATAGAATACACTGTACTTAATGTAAGTTATTAGTTATATTGCATTGACTTTGATCAGTTGACTTAAACTGGAAGCATTATATTAAAAGCTGGTTTACACTTTAGTCCTGTCATTTGTTATCTAATCCAGAAACGGTACACCAATGAAATCGAAGTTAAAATTGATCCATATCAAAATGAATGAATTTTAATAAACCTCATATTTAATTTCAGAATTTACGAGATACCAATGAAGTGGTAATACGATTGATAAAACTGATATCATCGCAGTTTATGTGACTAAATAATCAATTCAGAACATCTATATGAATTAGTAACTACCATTTATATCGGAGAAAGGTAGGGCTGGCAGTTAGAATAAATAAGCAAGCAAAAGTGCACAACAGCACAAAAGTTTTAACGTCAAATAGCTTCGTATATTTCGTTTTCGTTGAGCAAAAAAAAGAACATAATGAAACCTTACGAAAGAAAATAAAACGCAAACCACTCTAGTAAGGTATTACTCAATGGAGTAATACCCAAATAATACCTACAATATATGAAACCATCTGATTATGGCTGACGAGCCGATTGCAGATACGAACAAAAATATAAGAATGAAACCTTACAGATTCCAAAATTCATTCTGAGCGTTCGTCGTAAAATAAGTGGTTGGCAACCCTGGATAGAGGCGAGGTCTATTACGTATTAAAGCATTACACTTGTTTACGTAGGAGGGGTTAAGTATCAAATTGGAGCATCTTAAACTCTGTCTGTTTGTCACTACTGATATTTTATAAGCAATTGCGAATGAAATATTATTATATTTTACTACTTATAATTATTGTATACAATATTTATTGCCATTTTATGATGATGGTATACGTAAATTAAAATACTTCAGAAGTAATAACTTTTGACCGTTAAATATTTCAGTTTTAAAAATTCAAAATCCATGAAAAATACGTTTGCAATCTAACTTGCGATAATCCGCAACATACGAACGAACCTTTCAGCGAAGCTTTTGACATCCGAACAATATTAATGCTGTTTCGACGCATTTTGAATCTCAATAGATTTGGTAGAAAACTCGTAAAAACTATATGCAAAATATAACCGCGAACATCATATGTGAGGGAATGCGAATCGTTGTAATGGCGAAACATAATTCTGTACACGAAAACATATGTACATACATTGGCCTCATAATGTAACATTAATGGCATACCATTATGCTATTCATGAAGAATTCCAAAACTTTTTTTGATATATTTGTACTAAAATGACGGCCTTGCAGATAACGTGACGATAAAATATAAAAAAATATATATATTATATATTATTAAATTATTTGTTTACAAATTTAGAATGTTCTTAATTTTTCTTAAAATTGTAAATACATAATACGCGTTTTTTTAATAAACTCATGAATATAATTTTCTTTACATTATCTAGCATATACCTACAGAACTGAGTAAAAATTATGTATAACGTCTTCACACAATAATACATACATAGATGTAGAATATAGAAAGAAATAAAATAACACTTTGAAATAAAACAACCTAATAATTTACCGAATTAGTACAGTTTGTAATGAACGTCAGGTCCAAACTCGAGTAAAGTTGAAAAGCCAAATAAATTAATTAGCTTGTTTACATTTCACTGCGACACGCGATACGCATTTCTTTCGTCAGTCTTGAGTTCGACGACAAGAGCCAAGATTTCGCAAACGATTTTTATATTCGCACTTCTCCTATACTCTGACAAGTTCAGTTTGGTCTAATGGTTATTCATACTTCCGATTCTAAATCTAGTGAATTACTAGATTCAATCTCAGGAAAAAATGTTTTTTTTTATTTGAAGACAAAAAAACGTTTAAGGAAAACTGGATACAATCTTACTAATATAAAAGCGAATTTTCGTGAAAATGTTTGGACGTTTCTTAGAAGTAACCGCAGAGACAGCTAAACGGATTTGGATGAAAGGCACACGGGTAGTCATGTTTTGGATTAACATATAGAGTACTTTTATCCCGGTAATTTACTCCCATGTGATATAATGGATATTATTAATCTGATTCTTTAAGTAGACGACGCTAGCATCCTACTGTGAGGTAGGGATTTTTGTAGCGTGAAAGACTTTTAACGCGGACAAAGCCATGAGCAACATCTAGTAGATAATAAACTTAGATTGTAAGCAGTGTGCGATCCCTGTTTTAAAAAGTCCTAAATTCATTTTTTATGGCATCGAATGACGAGACGAGCATGCCGTTCGCCTGATGGTAAGCGATACGACCACCCATAAACAGTAGAAACACCATCCAGCACCTTGAGTTACAAAGTACTGTGTGGCATTCCACAGCGCTCGTTTGTTAAATCTCATTATGTCCCGTAATTACACTGGCTACAATGTCCTTCAAACCGTAACACAACAATGCATGCACACTGCTGCTTAGCGGTAGAAATAAACAATCCAGACGGACTCTTACATATGAGAGTCCTGCCGATCTGCCATCAGTAATTCTAGTTTCATGCTCGATTTGGCGATAAGCTCGCCCATACAAGAAGGCTCGACAACCATGCAATACTTATCTCCGCCTACCTCGAAAAACATATGCATATTATTTTATGCCTCGGTGGCGTAGTTGTATTACAGTACGACTGCAAAGCTGAGGTCTCGGGTTCGAACCCCGGGTCGGGCAAAGTGGTATTGAGTTTTTCTATTCAGTATCAGCTCGGAGTCTGGAATTTGTGCCCGATATGGCGATAGGCTCGCCCCCTATCACATCATGGGACGGAATAATGGCAAAAAGTGGGTGCACTAGTTGCGCCTCTGCCTACCCCTTCGGGGATAACAGGCGTGAGTGTATATGTATATATGTATGTATTATTTTATGATTTCCGATTATGGCAGTACATTCCACTAGAGAAAGTTGATGTATGTCCTCCGTATGCAAGTAGGCGACATAACTGATTGTGTGGGAACCTTATTTATTATTGAAAATTGAAATTCGCCAAGTTGTGTGTCCAAGCGTATATAGATGTAATAAAATTTTATTAAAAACGATGTGTCAGTTAAATTTATAAAAAAGAAAGATATATTTAATGAAATATTTTTAATGTAAACTATTTATTTGTTAAAGAGGTTTTTTAGTATCACGTTTAGAAATCACAGTGACAGATTCAAAATAAGCCAATTTTGTTCTTCTACATAAATATAGTATTCGTAGCGGAAACAGTCGCTACTGACAAAAGTCACTAACAATTGCTTTTTATTCAACAATTTACAGCCCGCATAAACCAATATTTGCTCACAACTATCCGCACGTAAAGAAATATAAATAAAATTTGAATGATCGAAACCGCGTGCCAAGCCTAATACAATAACACTACAAATAGCATCAATTTATTTCGCATTACCGGTCTATTATTTATTCAAGAGCTGAAGCTTTTATTATTGCGCGCTATTCCTACCCACCAACGTTCGCAGCGTGAAGTTATCAGATCTGTATTACAAGTGGAGCGTTATTTATTGCCATGTAGTTTGTTTTATTAATCGCTAAATGTTGTTCTAAATTCGAATTTTAAATTGACTATTCAAATATTAGAATTTGAAAAATTACGCATTAAATTTAAAAGTCGAACATTTTTTATTGTTTATGTGAGTAAACTTTTTTTATTTTTTATGGTGTTTTTTTAGATTTACGACGATTAAACTATTTCAATTTACGAGTTTTTTTATATGCAAAGACTATGTTAATCAAAATCTATTAACTGTTCATTTGGATTGACAAAATTTACGTAACAATTGTAATATTTAATGTTAATCTCACATTTTAATTATAATCTCACACAGATGAAACGGGCATATGCTATGAAATATAAATTAAAATAAAATGTAATAGCGCAAACATATTCAGGTCGGTCTATATTAAATCGGAATGTCTGTTTGTCCTTGAAGTGATATGTACATTTATATCTATTTAAATTCATATAAACAATCTGTAGCACTCGTTCTCAAGTGCGGAGCTTTTAGCGTTTATGCTTTGGTAGCTTTGACCGTGAATTAACGTTCAATTCCCAGGCCAGACTACCGTTTAGAAAGGTTAAGATTTATTAATAAGGTAAGGCATAGTTTTGCAATTACCGGAGTTTTAATCAAAGTATAGCTTTAAGAGGAGTATATGTAAATACGGATATTTTTTTAAGGTTTGCTTTGATTCATTTGTCCTTTGATTGAATCAGTAATTGCAAACGGATTGGCTCTGTAGATAAGGTTCCCTGGACTTACCATTAACATCAAAAGAGTAAAGATCTTTGTAAAGAATTGTGTTAATGAAGATGTTTGATACAAGCAAACACAGACCGCTTAACATTTTTCCGCGAAATTTAGCATATAGAGAGACAATATCGTGAACTATTTTTTGAACTTTATTACACACACTCACCCTTTTTATGTTCAAAGTGGCAGACAGAAGCTTAACTTATTGCACCCACTTTTAACCATGTGAATTCCATATGACATGGGCGAGACTATCACCATATCTGGCACAAGTTCCAGACTCTGGGCTGAATACTGAATAAAAAAATCCAATATCACTTTGCCCGATCCGGCGATAGAAACAGAGTACCGTAATACAACTACGCAAGCAGTCAAGTAAAGTTAGTGAAGCAGATCTTAATAATTAATTGTGTTAATGAAGACATTTGGATGTTTGATAGACGCAAACACAGAGAGAGACAATATGAGCCACTTTTTACTACTTTATTACACTCGCACTTTTTATGCTCGAAGTGGTAGACAGAAGCTTGGCTTATTGCACCCACTTTTCACAATGTGTATTCCATGATGTGATAGGGGGCGAGCCTAGCGCCATATCGGGCACTAATTCCACACTCCGGGCTGATACTAAATAGAAACATACGTATATGTAGCAAATGTAAGTATACATGTATTATGCATAAATAGTGTAAAGGAATAGGAAAATTACTGTAACTATACATATGAAAAAAAAAGAACAATGTACATGTAGTAGTAATATGTATTTTAGTATTGCACACCGGTACCTATCCCGGTAGAATGTATTGGAACATATTTTGTTTAATAACCACCTGTATATTAAGTACCTACCTACATTCTGCAATAAAGGATTTCTGATTTCTGATTTCTGATATGTTTAATAATTAATTATCATTGTATTTCATTTTCTTTTTTTTTTCTTCTCATTATTTATAATTTACACCTGCCTCCGTCTCTCTGCACCACTTCAAGGTCGACTGGGAGAAAATGCCTTTAGGCATAAAGTCCGCTCGTACTATACCCTTGTACAAAGTGTTTAATAAATAAATAAATAGAAAAATCCAATATCACAATACCATGATTCGAACACGAAACCTTAGCGTGGTAGACTTACAGCAATTTAACTACGCCATGGCCCATGGGGACTAATAATTTTTAACATTCCTATTTTTTTTTACCTTGATGGAACTGCGACATCTAGTGAAAAATATAATACAACAAACTTAATTATAACAATTTTTCTCTCTCCCCAACACATACCGCGGAAGATCTCGCAGGATGCATACATCAGCCCCGTGCTTAGGGTGCTATTAAGGCATCACTCGACATGATAACGAACGGTTTCCTCGACCTCCATCGCTGCAAATCTGTTCACACGTGATATATTTGGCAACGTGAGATTAGAAACGTATTTGAGTTGTTATTCTGTCTACAAGTCGATAAATATAGGGTGATTTGTCGAGGGTTCTCATTCTATACCTTCGCTCGCGTCTCCGCGCGCGTTATTGTTTTCGCGGGATAATAGTCCCGCTATATAATTTCCCAGGATAAAACGTAGCCTATGTCCTGAAATTACTACTATCTTTGTATCATATGTAAAACAGAAAGGTACAATTTAAATTTGACCAAACAAATCTACACTTAACATCTTGTGTTTGAAATAGTTATATCCACCATCATCATTTTCCCAACGAAACCCTTGAAAAAAATATAAAAGAAATTCAAATCGGAAATTGTATACAACAACCAGACTTATTTCAAGAACACAGATCTATCAATTGCGTTCACGTAAATAATCATAATCAGTTTCGTTAGATTCATCTGCATTCCCAGAACTCGCCGAATCATTTTCCTGTTACAATTCAGCGCCAGACGTGGTTTACTAATTGCTACATGTTTATCAGAAAAATTGTAATTAGAATATCGATATTCGTAGGTTTTTACGTTGGTCAGTATGTAATGTTGACTGATAGCAGAGATATTGCTAATGGTCATAACTTTAGATGTTCTGAGTTCCTATAAATTCCAAGTGCACGTTCACTGAAAAATAAGCTAAATACTAAGGAGGACATCTAAACATTTACCCAAAAAATCATAATATTAAATAAGTAAATCCTACTAATATTAAAAACGCGAAAGTTAGTAAGTATGGATGGATGTTTGTTACTCTTTCACGCAAAAACTACTGAACGGATTTCGATGAAATTTGGCACACGGGTAGATTATGTCCTGGATCAACACATAGGATATTCTTAATCCCGGGAAAATAAAAATCAGAACTTTTATCCCGGAAAAAACGCGGGCGGAGCCGCGGGCAAAATCTATACTTTATAAATTTGTGATTCTAATACTTAAAAAGGGCATTATTAATCAGAGCAATGGAATGTTGTACTACCAACCAATTCTTGACGGAAATAGATTGACTTGTACTTAGTTTCTCACTGATATCTCTGCCGGGGCCAAACCCATGTAGGGCTTAACTTTTAATCTCCGATCCTGATATACTCCAGATTGCAAATTCTCTCAGTATTGTAGAAAAATAGATCTGTATAGAAGGAAGAGATAATGAACCCTCTATAAAATAATAATACCAGATCTCTATTATATACCATCGCACTGCGCTGTTGGGCACAGGCTTCCTTAAGCACTGAGAGGGTTTAGGCCTAGCGCGAGTTGGCAGACTTCACATACCGAAATTCTTACGGAAAAATCTCAGGCATAGGCTTCCTCACAATGTTTCCTTTCATCCTAAAAGCTTCAGAACATACAAAATACACTTTGAGCTCAGTTCTCTGTTAATCAGAAGAGAAGTACATAAATAAATAAAGTATTTAAAAAAGTAATGGAGTTGCTTAGTGATGTTGACCATACATATAGGATGAAGGTCGCGTATCTCACCGCACTCGTAATGTAAGCTTTATATATAGAAGCGAAGAGCAAACAAAGTACTTCGCACAATCGATGTGTCGGGCAGAGGGTTCACTCGGTACTGATTCTAGTTTTGCCGAGACCTTTACTATGACAGTAAAAAACATGGATGGTTCTAATTATGAATTTTATGTGCACTGATGTTTAATTACTACCAAGGGACTACATATCATTTGCCTAAGTTTTGGTTTAAAACCCGAAAAAAGAGCGACAATAACTCAATGCTGGTTGAAAAGCCTGGACAATATTTGTAACAGTAATAACGAAAGTCGATCAACAAAGTACTTAGAATTATGCCAGTCTATCGTCTTCCACCCTTATTGTACTCCAACGTGGGTTCAAACGCATTGTAAAACATATCGCAGAAACGATTTGGCTTCGTTTTGACACGTTGATATTTCTGACTATATGTAAAACTGAAACGGGGTTACAGCCCCAAATAGCTAGATTTTTTTTTATCATGCCCTTATCCAGTAGAGTATAAAATGAACAATAACTCACAGTGAATGATTACGAATAAAATTGCTAATATTTTTCTATCTTTCAACGTACGCCTTACCTTCTGTACATCAAAGCTTCGTGGATTATATTAACATTGTAATACATTCTAGTTTATACACTCACTAATTACAAATTCACTTGTATTTATATCCGTAATATATTTTCCGATTGCGCACGCTTTTCTTAGGAAATGTTCGGACTGAACTTTGTGTATTGAAATATGATAGTGTTCGATATAGATTGTTATGCAATTTGGTGCGTATTCAGTGAATAAACTCTTGTGATTATTATTAATGAATAACTTATAGTTTTTATTAACGATCGCAATCTTAATCTTCCATCTGATCCTGAGAATAAACCAATAAAATTACGTAATTTGTAAGCAAGACAAAAAGAAACTAATGAGCCCATTTTCGCGATGGATTTAAAATAGGGATTATTTTTAAAAACTGCACATAGCCGAACTTTACGGACTTGAAGTCAGACTTATCATAGGTACATACTAATAATATACATATATGGGAAAATGTGTGAAGATGTTTAGGTACTCGTTAGCACACGAAAATCGCTGAATAGATTTGTCTTTTTTACACGCAGATAGAAACCCTAGATTTTAAACTGCTGTTGTCGCGGGAAATAAAACACAGACGGAGTGACAACAGCTAGTCTTTTAAAAACAAAATCTGTTTTTATAAAAAGGATTCACTTTATAGTCGCATCGAGTCGTGCCGTATGCTTTCAACGTTATGAAATAACATCTTCAATGTATTCTCGGAATAAGTTTATCATAAAAACAATGGAATGGCAAACCTTGTCAATATCTGATTGCCCTTTCAACTGAGAAAGTCTTGAAGCATGAGAACCTGACAATAACCTAGCAAATAACGGATACATATAGTGACAGCTTAGCTAGGAATGAACTGCGAAGTTAGTCGCGATTTCAATCCCATTCCTAAGGAACTTACTGCTTAGTTTTCGACATTATGATAGGCTAGCTCCGAGTGGAACTGACTGCTACAACGGTCACTGATTCGATTGTTCTAAAAACACGTACTTCTAACCTTTAGCTGGGCTGCAAATCCAACATGAGAATCTCGACGAAACATTATAGTCTACCCACATAATACCCTTACTAAACTCATCTCCTTATAATAAACGTCCGTACGCAGCAGTCCCTCAGTTTGAGCTGATGTTTTTACAAAAGCTTATTACAGTACCTACTTAAAATTAGACAATACTTAAAAACAAGCAAAAAAACTAGATCATTGACATCAGAATGAAGTCACTGTCGAGGTAGACATTAAAAAAAATCTAAATGACTCTAAACGGCCATACCGAACTAGAACAGCTGTCTTATGACTATATGAGTCAGTATGAGTCACTGTCTACTATTTGTACGTTATCCAGATGCAAGGGTTACAAGACAGCAGTTGCTAAGAAATTCTATCGTCTACTGTTGACGGAGAGGAAATATACCGGGCAAGCCACTGCCGCTGAATAGGCTATTATACTCATTATATTTTTTAATATATTTATCACAAATTTACAATCATTTAAAATCGAACACAAAAATCACGATCAAAATCCGGTAAACATTTACAAGATATAAGCTTGTGAAATTCAATTGAGCTAAATGTCCAAAAACGAGAGACACAATGATGAACACGTCATCAGACATAACGATGTCGACGAGAGAAAGAGTTAGCGCGCTACCTCCACTACGCGCATATTGCAATATTTAAAAATATGACTGGCTGCCTCATTTTTTAACCAATTTTATAGCTGGTTTCACGAAAGGGCTCTTTTTCGTATCATTTGCTATAACGTATAGAATAATTGTCAAAAACGAATAAAATACCCTAGTAACAAGCGCAGTGCAAAGAAGAAGGAAGTTTAGAAAGAAGTTTATTATTGGAATAACATTGCATACGGGAAACAAAAACACAAATATTATTTCAAAGGATTTTTGTATTCCAAAGTCCGCAGATTTTTTAAATATCTTCTCGAGTATTCGAGAGAGTATACCACTATAATAGCCCGCAAGCAAGTTGTACCGCGTGGTGAGGTTTTTTTTACTTTAGTGTAACTACAAACGTAGTAGTAATAAGTAGTGGCATATCGTTAGTATGCCACACGTCGCTTCATTTAATTTTCAATAAGACATTCACAAAATCTAGACAAAATACTTCGGGTAAAAACAAGACCAGAATATCGGCAAATCACCGAAGCAAACCGAATGATAGACGTTCGAAAAATCCATAAACAAATCGAAATACAAAAATAGATCACAGACCGCTCTCAAACGAATCGCGATATTGGTTTACGAGACCGCTGCGCAATATTTATTAACTGCCATTAATTATGTTACTTCAAATATATCTGTTATATCGTAGAACTGCGTATTAAATGAGGCCTAACAGAGCTGAAGTATGGGTGTAATAACATCTCTGCCTACCCCTGAAAAGTTAAAAAGGTGTGAGACTATGCATGCAATTAAAACCTCGCCGTTGTTTTAACGGGTTTCTATTATGCGAGAATCTATTTGGGGATACATCAATGTATATTTCAACTACCAAGCTGCATTATAAGAACTGTTAAGTATATTGCGACCATTATAAGAACTGTTAAGTATATTGCGACCAATTGCGACTCACTGGTGGTAGGTCTCTCATATGTCAGAGTCCGTCTGGGTGGGTACCACCGCAAGGTCTATTTCTACCGCCAAGCAGCAGTGCGCATGCACTTTTGTTTCGGTTTGAAGGACATTGTAGGCGGTGTAACTACAGGACATAATGAGACTTAACATCTTATGTCTTAGGATGACGCAGCGACAGGGGCGGCTGCGGACGACAACTTAGACACTATTAGTCCGGGGAAACCCGCAGCCGTCCCTAATGCGCCGAAGAAGGCCACCGCGGAGTTTTAGTTGGTATGCCGTGCGGTGTACATAGGTTAGGGACTCGGCCCGGCGGCTCAACGCTGGGTCGTAAGGCACGGTGAACCCAACATCACCGCTCAGTCGCCCCCCTTGAAGGCTGGGCGGTAGTAATAAGTTACTTTCTCCGCGAAAACAAAAAAAAAAAAAAGGATGACGCAGCGAGCGCAGTGGAATGCCACACGGTACTTTGTAACTCAAGGTGCTGGATGGTGTTGCTACTGTTTATGGGTGGCCGTATCGCTTACCATCAGGTGAACGGCACGCTCGCCTCGTCATTCAATGCCATAAAAAAAACTTAAAGTACATTGTGGTCATGTTTGGGGTTGCCAATCCAAAATCGAGTCAGAAACCCACAAGTCCTAACAGCATAAGCTGTAGGTATAGTGTTTACTGTATACACATACAGTATGGGCTTTCAAATTAAACACATGAACACACATAGATACATTTAAGATTCAAATACTCTAAGAAATCATTTTCAAACTTCTGACTTCACAACAATGTATCGTTGAATTTTTTCTTAACACAGTCCAGACGTCCCTTTCCGAGAAGTAGGCCGTGCAATATTCGAATTAGCTAAACAATAGGAGCACTGTATGTGGGCCAGTCAACGACCTGGATTGGATAACTAGCGATCATGATGGCTTGATGGGTCATCTTAGCTTTGGGATAAATTTTGGTACATACATCATCACTTTACATACATACACATACACAAGTTTTTTTTTGTGCATTTGACTGCCTCGGTGGCGTAGTTGTATTGCGTACGCGTTACGAGTACGATTTGCACGCTGAGGTTTTGGATTCGAATCCCGGGTCGGGCCAAAAACATTGTGACTGGATTTTTTCATCTTAAAAAAATTACTCAGTCGCAGCTCGGAGTCAGGAAGTTGGCGGTGTGATACCCCCGTGCCTCGGAAAGCACGTAAAGCTGTTGGTCCTGCCCCTGATCTCTCTCCGGTCATGTCGGATTGCCGTCTCACCGGACTAGGAGAGTGAAGGAATAGCGAGTGCACCTGTGTATTGCGCACACACTTGTGCATTATATCTCGTACCTGGCTGATCTCCGTTGAGATTGGCCGCCGTGCCCGGAACTGGCTAGGAGGATTTCATACTGGGTAACAGTCATATAGTTTTATATAAAAATACTCCATAACGAACCACACCAGGAGGATTTCATTTTCTCAACACAAGTATTAACAAAAAAAATACTACGAGAACGCACAGTGTGCCCGAATGCATAATGTCGGTAATTTCATAGGTCCTTCGGCCTTGTTCAGCTTATTATATCTGATAGTCAAATGAAACGAAATCGTATTTCAACATTAGCCAAGCACAGTGCCCCTTTGCCTATGTACTGCGAAATATGTTGAATCGTGCTTCAATTTCTTGTGTACATTTTTGCTAGATCCAGTCCCGATTCATGAAACCCCAAATATCACTCTATTCGTTCCGAAATGCGAACCCGAGACTTCCGTAATACAGTCATGCCACGTATAATAGCCGGCAAACAACCTGAGCACACTACTGCGTGGTGGTAACGCGAACTGTAGCTATACTAACGTACAAAAAATCCGCCACCGACTTTTATACGCAATACTATGCTCAGTATCCGAGTCAGGAATTTGTGCCCGATATGGCGATAGGCTTGCCACACCACATCATGGGACGGAATACGCACGGCGAAAAGTGGGTGCACTAGTTGCGGCTCTGTCTACCCCTTCTGGAATAAAAGGAGTGATTTTGTATGTATGTACTACGCTTTCGACAAATATAGCTACAATGTAACCATAGCCGTAATTGTAGAGGAATCAGATTTCTCTAGCCAAAAACTACAAACTAGCTTGCATATACATTTTCAGCATACAAAAAGCCTTTCATACGTTCAGGCGGAAGTAGCAACATAATCCTCAGAAAAGTTCTTTGAACGCATAGATTTATAGCGAAACGCGCGCTCCACGTATTTGAGCATGATGCTGGGTGGCTATACCGAATATTCGAAATGGTAACGAACGCCCCGAATTTCCAAAAGTTATTGCAGAGGTAGAGCATAGAATAACCATTATAAAGGTGGCAAAAATGTGTAGATATTGATAAAAAAAACATAAACAGTACAAAATTGGTTTAGGTGGTGTATTTTTTGTGACTTAATGAATCAGTATAATGAAACTTTACTTTGGAGGTACTACTTGAGGCTTCCAAACCGTAAAAGCCCCGAATTGTAATATATGTAGTGGGACATCGTATTATCCAGATTTTAGCTATTCTTGCGCGAAATTAGGAAGGAAGAACTTCATGAATGTTGTCACCTTACAAGGTATGCATTTTATTTCTCCTTAGCTTCTCTATATTACTCCCTCTACGCCTGCAAACTTTGAATTATCGGAATAGCCACCAAACGTTCGCTGACCCAAATCTAGATTTCAGTGTATATGATTAATCGTAAACTTTTCTGTTTGTTTTCATAAGTTTCAGTTAATAATATACAGGCTGGCAGGAAGGAAGTGTAAGTAGGGTGTTTAAATTATGTTAATTAATTACGCCCATACATTTTAAAGACATGTATAGATTGCAAATCCTCTGTAGGCCAGTGTGGACTAAGGTTTTAATCTTATAAAAAGTAGAGATGAGTAACAAGCAGCGGGTCTGTATATTATTTTTTTAATTATTTTCTTACTATATAAATAAGGTAGTTTTAGTAGAATAATGCGATATATTGACGACTAGATTTTACGTGCGGGTTCGCTCGCATTAATGAGTTTTCCGGGATAAAAGTTCCTCTTTATATTTTCCCGGGATAAAAAGTTGCCTATGTTAAAGAATTTTTGAAATTGCTCCACTAGTTTTTGAGTTTATTCGTTACAAACATACAAAAATACTAATCTTTTCGATTTATAATATCAGTATAGAGTTAAGATAATGTAATGTTTATATGCACCATACGCAAGACAATTATTATAATATCAAATTAAAGATGACGGCAATTGTGGCCTTACTTAATTGTAAATTCCATAAGTCAGGTTACCAATACGCTATTACACCATTAACTAAAAAAAATACTGTTCAGTGGGGCTAGGACGTGAAAAAAAAACACGATGCGTCTCCGCTTCGTTTTATTGTGATTGGTTGAGAGACTGACGTGTCAATCTCTCGATCAATCACAAAAATCAAAATACCGATACGTCAGTCACTCAACCAATCACAATAAAACGAAGCGGAGACGCATCGTGTTTTTTTTCACGTCCTAGCCCCACAGGTCTCTCGCCATCAAACACTTAGAAACGCATAGACATGTAGGTACACCAAAATACAAAATCCAACTGACTTTGGTAAAGCGTCACCCATCTCGCATCCAACACCGCCATAAGTCACAGCGCCAACAAAGAGCCGATCACTCATTCCACCTCCGTGCCTACTTTACATCGACACATTTTTTTAAAAAACAAAAGTTCCAAGAAGGATTCCCTATTCTGGATTCATCTCACAACGGCCGACAACGTTCGAATTACAAAGTGCGAGATTGTATCTCAAGAGGGCGCTTTACACCTATGCGAAATCGGATAAGATGAGCGTGCGTTAAATGTTTGCTATTATTCATGTTTGTATGTTAATTTACTTTTGTAATGTAGAATATTAATGAGACGTGTTTCTGCTTAAATTAGCTCTTATGCGTGTAGTTATAAATAATTACATGTAAATTAAAAGTTATTAATACTAGGTAGTTTTATTAGTCACAATAAATATTTGCCAAATCTTTGATTATCGTATTAATTTTCCCCATTTCGTTTACATATCCGATAACCTCAATTAACCAAATAACGGGTAACAGAGGAATTCCAATTTCAAATAGCAACTATCACAATGTCCACGTATTTAAATAACCCAATTAACTTGCTGTTTACTTTACTGACACAATTGTAGTAAACAACAGATTTCACTATCGCATACCAAACGATGCGTCCTAATTCCTAAACACGTAACGTAGCGTGTAAACGATTTCTGGCTACAAACTGTCATTAGCATTCCCCGCGGTTGTTACGAATTCCTGAATGTTGTCGCATGTGACATGTCGAACGATTTAGAGAATAAGCTGCAAGCAAAAAGTCTGATTGATTAGAAGTTAGATTTAGTACTGTAGTATTTTTTTACAAATTTTTGTTGTGCGTTTTTAACTGAAACTTGATCGCTCATCTCTAATTATTTTGTCGTTTGATATTCTTAGTTGGCTCTCATTGAAATGACTTAACTGGTATGGTAGGGTTTGTACTGGATGCAGGCCACTTTAAACAGGTCCATGTCGAAATCTTTAGAGGAGACCTATGTTTAGTCCATGTGGCTTATGATGATGATGAGCATGACTAAAAAACTCACCATAGTGGTTTATTCTAAAGAGTCGCATTTCGATATCACCTAATACTAGAATGACTGATGACTCAGGATGTGATAACACAGCTACAACTTATGCATTTAAAAGTCAACTGATTGAACGTCTCAAATCAATCTGACGAAACACTGGACACTTATCAATGTTCTTTACCTGCCTTATACTATAACAGCATTTCTTAAAAAGTATAAAATATCAGGAACCATATACCTTAATAACACTTTGATTGACTCACGGTAGTTAACGGTAATTAACTGTTATTAAGTGAGACGTAATTCATTAAACACGACAAGTAGGAAAAACTTGCTTCGGATACGACTGATTCAAGCTAGTGCCTATATGGGGACGGTGGGTCCAGATACGTATGCTATCTTTAGAAATGAAGAGAAAATGTTGGTTAAAGAGGAACTAGTAGTAAACTGGGGAAAGAGTGGGGATCAACTCGATGCATAGGTCAGGAAGTCAACATTTTTAGAGATTTACGATATAAAATTAAACTGAATTGCCCTAGATCTGAGTTTGAGATTGTTGATATGATGTAACCTCTGGATGAAGACTACGAATAGTGGATCGTTATTCAATAAAGTACTTACATTTTTTCGAAATTTATATGTGCGAAGTCCTAAGCAAATATCATCAAATATTGTACTTTAGTAGAATTTTCGAGAGTAAATATCACATATCAAGCTAAGTCATCGGAAGAATGAAGATCGAGTATCGGTAAGTCAGCCGCAAAATGTCAAAGTATAAATGACGGAGAAAATGCTCTACGAAAAACCGAAGCTAACCAATTATCTCTAAACATACTGCGTTGATTACAATATCCTCTCATAATAATCTACAGAAATTACCCAAGAACACAGCTCCGCCCTCCTGCTTTTAATTAACACATTAAATTAACAGTAATTTAAAATTAACGGTATTCTAACAGCGTATTCACAAGTATGCGGCAGGGATTAATATTACTAACACGCGCAAGATTACTGTATGCAGTGGCAATGGTCATGGGCCAGCTATATGGGCAAGGTTGACAGGTAATCAAAAAAATATGATCGACCCTATTTGGCAGCGGGGCTTAATAATGAGGACAATATCTAGGTGTGACAAATGTTGGTAGAATAGTGTTGAGGAAGTTGGTAATGTGTGATTTAAAGAATGGAATCAGTTTATGACTTAAGTTACGTACAAAACTATCAGTGGTTTATTTAATTACAGTTATGTTATTTTCATAGTTATGTCAAACTAATAAAAACACGAAATAAAAATGATTGTGATCTTTGAAATATGAATTTGAATTTCGAATGAATATTGTTTCTACATTCTTTATTCGCGAGTTATGTAATTCTGACACTTCAAAATACTTAAAATGAGGTTTATTATTTGTTTCTTTTTTTAAATATTTTTGAAAATAGGATTTAAAGTACAGCATAACTAAAATAAAATTCCCCATAAAACCTAACAGTTCTTTACAACAAAGAGAAAGTAAACTCATTTGACCGCTGTAACTAGAAATATTATAATCTTCTTGGCTGTAACTGTTGTTTTATGACAATGTGACCGAATCACGTGTCCTGGGCACTCCGGGATCATTGCGTCTAACATTGACTTATGTCTGTTTTCGGCGAGGGGAGAGATCGTCTTGATGGGATAAAGTGGTATGGAGTGGTCATATGGGCAAAGATTTTTGGTAAAAATATTTTTTTGATTTTAATTTAATGTTATGGGACTTTTTATCGTGGAATATTTTGATACAAATTTTAATAAACTAGTACTCATGCAATAATGCATTGGCATTGCATTAAGTGCACCCAATATTTTACTTGCGTATAATAATAAATATTAATTTTCTGGAACTCTATAAAATTTTAAGATTATTTATTTAACGGTTAGTTTTTGGGACCATTTAAAATTAAAGTACATACCAAATTCACTTCCGTTCAATGTATTCACGTCGTATTATTTGACCCTGGTGTTTACCTGTAAACAAAAGAAATCATTATTATTCCGCTAAAAACAACTAAAATTACAATTAAAAACCGTAAATCAATATTTTTATCAAGTGCGACACATTTTTTTTTCACTAATAACTACTCCACGTCTCTTGCTGTCCACAGCGTCCCAATAAGGAGCTAGCTACGTACCAAATGTAAAGATACAAGCAATAAAGCGGCCCCATTGTCCCTGTACTCGGCCAGACGGACCCTGTCGCTAAGTGGACTTTGTTTTTTCAAATGAGATCAGCTCAGTTAGCTTCAGTTACAGGAATTAGGTTATTATGAGACTTTTAAGAACAATTTTTTTTTCAATTTTATTGATTGAAATAACGTCATTTGTATATGCAATATCTATTTTCCTCAATTTACTTGTTGGTGCCAGTGTATTTATTAATTGTAGATAAAAAAATATTTGATTACAAAAAACAACTGTAGGCAACGGCTTGGTTGTGCCTCTGGCATTGCTTTGGTCCATGGGCGGCGGATGCCGCTTACCATCAGGCGGACCGCTTGCTCGTTCGCCTACTAAGGCAATAAAAAAATCATTAAAATCATACATAAAGCAATTCGAATACAAAAAAAGTAAAATATAACCAAATGGATCAATTTAGGTCTTATTATTTCAGCAACAAGATCACATTTTAAACATTGAATTATTCAATATCAGTAGGAAGTAGAATTGTTTACTCAGAAGCTAATACTGAACATCCTGGACGGTCGAAAACGACGTAGTTTAAATTCATAACGCATATTTCCGCTGAGACCCGACATTTTCAACCCCTTACCGACCTTAGCTTTTGATTGTTGTCATTTATAAACTTATAATTCAGCTTTATGAATTAAAGTAAGTTTTATCAAGGTTATATTGAATGAATCAGAATTAGTAGTAGAAGAAATTGGTATTGACGTAGTTACTAATTGGCAATTTTTGGGCATTCTAATTTCATATGAAAGACTGTTGTAATGTACTTTATGAATAACAAAGTATCAAATAATTTCATCGTGAAAGTTAAACGTCTTAATAAAAAGACAAGAAAACTGAACGCAATATAAATAAAATTCGCTGAACGACCTAAGAGTTCAATGTTTAGTCTAGCACTAACGTATACAAAAATGATTGAATTTCAAATAAACATGTCGACAAACGAAACACTGAAAAACTAATTTCATCAGGAGCATAGCAATAAATCCTTCAAAGTATAAAACAATATAGAGTGGCAATCATCTGAACTTTTCTTCAAGTCATTGACTCTGTACCGGAAGTCTCGATAATATTCCACTAACCATCACGAATATAGATGATTGACTGCAATAAGACATCATCGGCTGTCCCTCTTACACTAATGTTAAATGGTATGTGTGAGAGAGGGACAGAGGATGGTCAATAAATGCACTCCACGTACAAGGAAGTGGGTACGATTCCTTATGTTACAATAGAAATATTAATCGGAGTGTTGAACAGACTGATGATTTTGGTTATGTTAGGAGTATATTTTAGTGTTTAATTAATATTGAGTAGGTGATGAATGAAATAGGTGTTCATCATATTTCGTGATGAGATATACTTTTCCGCTATAGGTGATGGCGTATAGGTTTTGCATTTATGTATGAAAGATTTCAAGGAATCTTTTATATAGAAGCACTTTGACACTTAATGTTGATTGATTTTCCTATGGTGATTTAATCTTATCAAACATAAAATCTTTTTGAATCTAGTATTTTACAGCCCTATCAAAATTTATTGAAGATGATATTCAGAATGCATACATCACTCTCTATATTTTCCTCTCCTTGAATATCGATAAAGGGCTTAATCCATTCAATATTGAAGACATTCGGTCGATTATCAGCTAACCCAAATTTCGCTGGTCTTCAATTAAAACATACACGTGTCTACCCTACTTTCATAATCAGGTTCGGTCCATTCTAAAGTGAACCACTTTTGACCCACAATAGCACACCTGCAAAAGGTCCCTGTGTGGTCGTCATGGTCACGTGTCATTACGCATTCCTGCTATTACGAGGCGGATGTGATGGGCAATTAAAAATTCATCATTTTGGATGCTATATCTGAGTATATTTGGGCATTCAGTTATTTCTGCGGTATTCTTAAGTCTTGTTTTACAATGTTCGATAAAATAGATTCCTATGTTTGATTTTGTTCATCATTCTGTACTTAACAGAAAATATTCGGGTCGGGCAAAGTGATATTGAGTTTTTCTATTCAGTATTAGCCCGGAGTGTGAAATTTGTGCCCGATATGGCGATAGGCTCACCCCCTATCACATCATGGGACGGAATAACGGCAAAAAGTGGGTGCACTAGTTGCGCCTATGCCTACCCCTTCGGGGATAACAGGCGTGAGTGTGTGTGTGTTAACAGAAAATAATACGGAAAAGAAATCGTTTTGTGAAAATAGGATCAAAATTGATTCGTATTTGAAATATTGTTTTGCGCAAAAGTGCTACGTTATCTCTTTCGCATGCACGCAGCGTTATGGCCAGTGACACTCGGTGACGTCACAGTCTGATATTACTGTTAATTTGACAAGTACTTCTTTTACGAAATTCCAATGCTTTTTTACATTATTATTGCACCAAATTTGTTTTTTTTTTATTAGGTTTTGTATGACATACATTTTTGATAAATGTATTTAAGAAAAGTTGTCAACTACCTTATTGTTATTCTCCAGATATAGCACTAGACAGCTCATTTTGATAGTAGATAACTACTCATTAATTGACCATTTACTTTAGAAGCATAATTGACAATGCGAATGTGCTTGTAACGAAGAGTAGCGTTACAAATTGTATAGAATAGACGCTTGTTGTAATTTATGAATTCCAAAAACAATATTAATAAGAAAATAACTTCACGGAATTTTGATCCTCCATCGATGTTGTTAAGATTACGCACGAATGCATATTCTTAAACCTATTGTTTTTCTTACAAGGTCACACATTCATCCCTGAAGTCATATGCTACTAGTTCTTACAAAATTCTGGCTTATTTCTGGCCCGTGATGTAATGTTATAGCCATATCAGACACAAAATAGAATCCCAGATCTCTTACATTTGTTGCTTTCAACAGAATACAAATTGCTACAGACCGTTTCTCGAAGCGAATCCAGGAAGAACGACGTCCTCCACGTTTCCAGTTTATTATGCATCGATAACAGGGAAATTCAGGATATCTAAAAGTGCTAAATGTCTTAAAGGTAAAAATACCTAATATTTAAAGTAATTTTATTTTTCATCTTATATCACTCAGTTAACATAACAAATTGATGAACATATTCTAAAAAAATCCTATTCCTCAAAATAGACACAATAAGCAGTACTAAAATTGTAATTGGATATTCGGAGCACGACTGTTGCGTAAACATTTCCCATTTTATTGTAACAGACAGTACGATAAACTGTCTAAAATTCAGAAACGATAAGCCGAATCAAGACTTGTTCTTGTCAGGTAAAGATAAAGAAGGTAAAACGATTAGACAGGCTTGTAGGATTGGGGACATGCAAGATGTCAAAGAACAAGTCAAGATGTCAAAGAACAGGCTTTTAACAGTTGCGTTTGGATTTCAGGGGAAGCCAATAGGCATCCACTATATTCAGCAGTGACGCTGAATATAGTGGCTGATGATGATAATGATGAGATGATACTTAGATAAGGTAACAGTTTATTGCTAGTAGTATTAGTTTATTGGTAGTTGCTATTCACTTTGATCACTTCAGTATAAATGTCGTTTTCTGGAATGAAGGTTTCATTGCGATGTATTCGGTATGGAAAGTAAACTTTATGTTATTTTTTATTTATTTATTTTCCAGAAAAGTACAAAACACTTATTTATTTATTTATTCACTCTTTTTTGCACAAGATATCACAATTTAAAGAAAGAATAACACAAAAAGTACAAGTACAAATGGCGGTCTTATCGCTCTAGGCAATATCTTCCAGACAACCATGGGATGGATATAAGAAAAGGAGATAGAGAGGGCAGTCTAGTGAATAGATAATAATTTAGGTTATTCAAAATAAATACATAGGTGATATGCCTAAAATAAAATAAACATAGTTGTACTATTATTAAAACATTACCGGCGAACTTTGCATTAAGCTCAAGGCCTGTATCGCGAAGATCGATGAGTGAAGACTGACTGGATTGTTCATTTTGTATTTTTTTTCATCCATGATATCAAATTTTTTATCTGTTATCAAATTTTCATCCAATTCTATTCACCGGTTTCCTTCATTATGATTAAAACATTTTAAAAGCTTATCGAGCAAAACTGCCTAAAAGTCCTGATGACCGTTGAAAATTCCCCTTTAGATATCAAAATCAATATAATCAAGATAGGAACGTACACTGCAAATAACCCATTTCTCATCGTAACTACGGCGTTTGTCATACAAATTATTTCTCTCACACAAACAGGACGCATTGTGATTACACTTTCCTGTGAATCATTTTGTCTTGTATCTGAATAATTAATGTACAATGTATTTAACGAATTACATAAAATGTGACGTATAATCGGAAATTGATACCAAAGGTTATCAAACTCTGAGGCTTAGGTGAGAAATCTCGCTACAGAACGTCCTTACGTACCGTTCCTTTAAGCGGTGTTCTCATTTTCTAGTATTGTTCATTAATTTATTAAAATGACTCAAAATATTTTTTATAAAAAGGCAGATAAATAAAGCACTTCACATTAATTATAGCAGAACAGAGTAACTCAAAGGATTATCCTTAAATCGAGAAAAGAAAAAAGAATTCGCAGACATATTTTAAAGATCGAATAATTATCTTTTTTTCCTTTCTCAACATCTAAAAGAATCCTTCGCATTTCTCATTCGTACATTATGAGACATAGCACGTCGTCACTTCATATCACATACTATTCAAAAAACCCCTACACGCCCTGCAGAACCTTCCAGAATGCTAAACACAAATTACCTCATATATCTCGTAAAAGAATCTTTTTTTCTCCATAAAGTCCATTTTTTTCACATTTGTCCAAGATAAATAAGCGTTGAACAACAATGGACCGACTCAACGATAAATATCGCACAATCGGCATTATATTTACATGTAAATAGTGAAAAAATTGCCGTCCGTCCGTCATTTGCAAGGGGCGCTTTGAATAATAATACAAGTTCACTTCCGTGGGTTCATGTGGAACACGGATGGTGTAAAAATGAGCGTTTTAGAACTTAGAACGTACTATAGAAATTGCCAGTATGTTTCATTTTTATTCATTCTATTTATAAATAATACCAGCCCTGTATTATATACTGCCCACTGCTGAGCACGGGCCTCCTCTACTGCTGAGAGGGTTTTAGGCCTAAGTCTACGACGCTGGCCTAGTGCGGATTGGCAGACTTCACATACCCTCGAAATTCTTATGGAGAATTCTCAGGTATGTAGGTTTCCTCACGATGTTTTCCTTCACCGTTAAAGTGAACGATAATTATTGATTAACAATACACACATAACTTGGAAAAGTCAGAGGTGTGTGCCTTGGGTCTTGAACCTCCGGACATTGTCTCGGCAGACTGTTCCATTCCCGACTAGGCTATCGTCCACTTTACTAGGCTATCGTCGACTTTTGCATTCTACATACATACATATACACTCACGCCTGTTATCCCCGAAGGGGTAGGCAGAGGCGTGATGTGATAGGGGGCGAGCCTATCGCCATATCGGGCACAAATTCCAGACTCCGGGCTGATACTGAATAGAAAAACTCAATATCACTTTGCACGACCCGGGGATCGAACCCGAGACCTCAGCTTTGCAGTCGTACTGTAGTACCACTACGCCACCGAGGCTAGTCTCTAAATTTAATTTTTATACAATTTTTCAAATTTCATATGAACTTTATTAACTGTGTTGGCGATCCTTTTCCAGTCCTTTTATTTTTTTATTTTTTTTTGTTAATGGCCCTACTGCCCGTAGCCTGACACGAGTCGGCTTATTTTATTGTAATTAATTATTTGCATGCAATTAAAAACTATTTTTAATGATGCCAAGTATAACTTTTGACGCGTGTACATAAGTACACGCACCGATTTTTTTCCACATTTATACTCTCAAGCGTAATTGATATTATGAAATTAAATCTTTTGGGATGAATACATATTCATTCATTCAGTCATTGAATTCCCAGACGATATTAAAATATTTTCAGAATCATGACTAAACTTGAAAACACATGTTTTAGCAACTCAAACCAATTCCTCATTTCACAAAATTCACAGAACTAAATCATGAAAATAGGTTTTATATGTCATAAACAACATAATATTAACACCAAACCTAACATTTAAACATTTAAATAATTATCAATTAAAACAACACATAATTGAATGGCTACAGGATTTAGATTATGAGAAAACTGAAAAGCTTCTAGAAAAAAATTATTGACACTAGCATTATGTAGTTACAAATACATAACACTCATACACACACACACGCACACACACACACACACACACACACACACACACACACACACACACACACACACACACACACACACACACACACACACACACACACACAAACACACACACGCATACACACACACACACACATAAACGCAAGTAGATTACAAATATTGTTAAATATAATTAAATAATTGCTCACCGGTTATTATTGTATGAAGTATTTAGAAATAAGGAAGGAACTCTCTCCTGACATACAGGTATGGGAACCTAGTTCAGGAGATTGTACCACAATGGAATTGTACACTTAATTTCTGGTGCTCAATAAAGTTATTATTATTATTATTACCGAACAAAGAGGATCATTTCAAAAAACGATAGTCAAATCACTACAACAAAATGTCATAGACAACATTAATTGAAATTTATTGCACCGCATGTACCTAACGGACCGTAAACTTGTACTTAGGTCAAGAAACTACAAACAAACTCTATCTTATCTCTTTCATCATACGGTTGATATTCTACTGATAAGTTGTTGACAATTCGTTCCGATACATGCCCCCGAGTCGTGTAGGACATTCGAAGATAATGCATATGTGATTTGAGGCAATCGCCGAGCGCTTTTGTTTTATTGAATTAGTACGGGTGGTACATGTATGACTTCACGGCCAGTCCGGAGGTCAGGTTATATAATCAAAGGACGTCTTAATATACAGTGATTGTTTATTATAGGGTTGGCAACGGGAAGTAAATTACATCAAGGTTTGAAACGAAATTTGTTTTGAATGTGGGTGACGGCCAATTTCTTCATTGGCAGTAACAGTCAAATTTACTGTTGTCAAAATGACGTTTCTCTTGTAGCAACTCTATCGATTTTACTTTAGATGTTACTTTTGTTTTAGAGTTCATGAAGAAATTGCTTATAACTAATCATTTCAGAGAATACTTTACCTTGATAAAATGGCAAGTCGCTAAATAAAAATAAGCTGTAAAATAACAATCTGGGACTAACATTATTGTTGGGTGACTTGACGATGGTACTATCGAGTTAAAAGTACTTTACTAATTTCTTTTTGTTTATTGTATCTTACAGTTCGAAGTAAAGCTTTCCACGAAGCGATAACTTTTACACTTGGACTAAGAACCATGAGGTCAGAACTCAATTCCAAAAACAGTCAAATAAACGAAGTTTTTTGAATGACTGAAGACTTTCGACCTTATTTATAAACAGTTTATAAACCAACTAGCTTTTGCCCACGGCTTCGCCCGCGTTATTAAGTTTTTCCGGGCTAAAAGTACATAAAAACCTTCCCGTTGAATCACTCTGTGACTATGACGTTGATACAACTCTTAACAAATAATGCATTAATTTCGACTAAATTTGATTACCATAAAAACGGTTCTAGTGAGTTAATCTTAAAAGATAGGCACATGCTGTCGCGGACATTTTTTTAGATCATTTCAAGAAGAATAATTCTTTCATACATATATTTTTAGTATCTTGAACCGTTTTCGCAGCGCACGCAATGGAAGCCCTCAAGGATGAATAATTTTTCCCGTTTTTTTCACATTTTCCATTATTTCTTCGCTCCTAATAGTTGCATCGTGATGTTATATAGTCTAAAGCCTTCCTCGATAAATGGTCTATTCTATACAAAAATATTTTTTCAATTCGAACCAGTAGTTCTTGAGATTAGCGCGTTCAAACAAACAAACTCTTCAGCTTTATAATATTAGTATAGATTTCAGTCATCGAATGTTTTGTCTTCTTCGAACAAATTTTGAATCGAGTTTGAAGGAAGAAGACAAAACATTTTGCAACTCAAACAGGTATATAAACTGTTTTTGAATAAGGTCGTTGGAGTCTGAGCTATACGGTTCCAAATTCTACTCCCGACCCATCATTTTCGAGATATTTGAATAAAACGTGAAATTTTTGATTGCTGGTTGGTCCGTGTGGCCAGATAGTAAATATTTTACAATACAGCAAAATCTAGCGCCACTTATGTCATCAATACATTGTGGATCACTAGTGACCAATTCCGAACACGTTTCGCGATCCCGAGAAATTCCTATACTCAAAGCCCTTCTTTTCAAATCATTTATTTAAACACTGTGACATCTTGGAGTCGTGTTTGTTTTATAAAAATGATTTTAATAATGCATTATTCATTACATTTTGGTGTGACGCTGATTTGTAATGTGCATCGTGAGTAATTTAGTAATTAAGTGAGATATCATACCCTAAGCTAAGCCCAATTTAAGATAATATTGTTTTGAACGTGTTTTCTATCTATATTAATATTGTAAAGCTGTAGACTTTGTTTGGTTAAACGCGCTAATCTCAGGAACTACTGAACCGATTTTGAAAATTCTTTCACTAATAAAAAGCTACATTACTCCTGAGTGCTATAAGCTACTTTTTATCCCTGGAAAATATTTTTATCCCGGAAAACCTTTTATACGCCGGCGGAGCCGCGAGTAATACTAGTAGATTTATAAAAATCTGATTATTCTTTTTTCTAATATATTTCCTGTATTATATACCTTTACTTCCTAGGGTGTTATATTAGCTATAAATTGACATGCTTGAGGATTACAGTTAAAAAACTTGTATCTTACAAATAATATCAGAATTGCCAGCTGTAAACAAAACATGTTAAGTATAGTCTCTACTCAAGTATAGTCGTGTCCAAAAACTAGTTAAAGTAAAACAAAATATTTTACTTTAAATGTTGAGTTAAAATAGTATTAAATATCTTAGCAATCCTTGTAACGCCCACGTATTGCAATACGACGTGATATAGAGCGGTCGCGGAATTGTCATGCTTTTACCATAATATTCCTTTTGTTATGTGTACTTAAGGTTGAGAATAATAAGACATGATTATTTATTTCTTATGTTTGTTTTTTTTGCATTCTGTTTGCTTGTAATTGGTTGTGCAACTTATTCTTAACTAGGGTGTATCTTCTTTATTTTTGTAAAATTGTCACAACTGTAAGCAAACTAAAAATAAATAAATAAAAGTCGATGAGGGCTATGATAACATTAAAATACGTCATACTAGCTTTTGTCCACGGCTCCGCCCGCGTTAAAAGGTTTTTCCGGGACCATTGTCCCGCTTTGTATTTTCCCGGCATAAAAAGTAGCCTATGTGTTAATCCAGGACATGATCTACCTGTGTGCCAAATTTAGATCATGTCCTGGATTAACACATAGGCTACTTTTTATACAGGGAAAATATAACCCGGAACTTTTATACCGGTAAAACTTTTTAACGCTGGCGGAGCCGCGGACAATAGTTAGCATATAATATATACGTAGTCGGCTACAATTAGCTGAACAAATTCAAAACTTCAGAATGCCTATACACTTATTGTTCGGACCAAGTTTTGTTTTCTCTGAAAAAAATTAAAGGGATTTACCTACTTAAAAAAAACAGTAGACCTAAACTTCAAACAAAGAAAATGTTTAATTTTTTTACGCGTGTAGGCGTATATGTTAGAATTCCTTTATTTGGTTAGCTATATTATGTGAATTTGCACATACATCATTCAGGCATCTTCTGCTCAATAAATTCAAATTTAATGTTACACTTAAAGTTAAAATGCACTGTGCTTGCCCGAAAATATCTTTATTACTTATTAATAAAACATTTATAAGACTTGGTAACACTACCAATTCGTTAATGATGCGCACGCGTTGATATGAAAAAATGGAACCGCGATGCGCATACGCACGCCGCTGACGTCAAACATAAAATATGACAAATCAAATCTTGTCACAACTTCGCTATTTATAACAATTTTATAACGCGTAGTGCCAAAATCCTTTAAAAAATAAATAAGAAAGTGAGTTTGTTTGTCCATTTCCCAAGGAGCAACAGGTCGACGTGATTTATTACCGATATAATAAATTATAGTTTAAAAAAAAATAAAAAACACAGACTAAATTTGAATTAAGAACAGTGTAAATAAGAAAAAAAATATTTTATTGAAAAAAAAAGCGTGGAGTGTTTTTTAAGATATTATCAAAATGATAATCATACTACTCATATTATCTGTCATTAATCTGTCAATAAAATATTTATAATTATTGACACCATGCACTCCAAACTTTTTTTTAATAGAATACATTTTTTTCTTACACTTATCTTAATTTAAATTTATTTTCTATTTTTTAGTTGGACTTTCTATAAAACATGTTTTCTTTTGTATTTTATAACTTTTTAATTTTTAATTTTTTAGTTATAATTTTACTAGGGTCTAACGGATGTCACTAAAAATAAAAACACAATTATTTATTCACTTTTGTTTGTATTTTCTAAGAAAGCGTGTTTTTAGTATAAAATATTGAGTTGTCATCGGTCCTTGATAACTATGCCAAAGATCGATTTAATCCGACGTTTTGAAGGGGGTCAAAATCACGTTCAAAGTGTCAGTTACATTGATACATACATACATACGTCTGAAGCTAATAAAAGCGTGTTAAAAAAATAGTAATATTATATTCAACTTTAAACCGAAAATTAAGGAGTTCCTAGGCGTTTTATAAGCCAAGAAAATATTTTCGCTAAGGTGGAGCCATGAACTAATCTTAGCGTTTGAATATTACGATGTAAGACGTCTAGCTCAAAATAATTATCCTAAATTTAATGTACGACGTTAGTATTAATAGTATGTTTTGGTATAATGTAATGGTTTTGTAAATTATTGTCGGATCTATGCTACATTATTTTATTAATAGATTAATATAATGGTCAGTCGATGTACAGTGCATAGGATCACGCTCTTTTCTTATTCGAGGGTAGGTAGACAGTACACACACCAAAATTTCATCATCTACCTAGTTTTTATTAGTTTTTATGTAACAAGGGAAGACTCTATTAACAATTACTGCTGACAATTCTATGTTCCGGGCTAATACTAGAAAAACCCAATATCTACTCGGCCCGGGAATCAAACCCGAAACAGTAATACGGCGTACACATTTATCCGCTATCAAGGGAAATCCATCCACAAAAAACAGTAACAAGTTAAAGTGTCCATTAAACGTTACAAGGACATTAACGGCTTGTTTACGATGTCGTGACGTGTGGTCACCCGAGAGATAAGGACTCTCAGTATAGGATCGTGAAATTATCTGTGCAACTCACAGGGTAGATTTAAGTTCTAATGTTAGTGAAAGTTTAATAAGCTTAGTTTGTGGGAGTTAAAGCATCAAGATAATTTATATTCAAAAAATAAAGTATAATCGCATCTATGAAAAACCGCCTTCTTTTTGAACTTCGTCGGTTAAAACGACAAGAATATAAAAAAAATGATGGTGTATTTTGCAACTGCATCAGCAGGGTGCAACTAGTACCAGGTTGCATTTTTGGACGATTTTCTAGTCATTATTATTAGATGGCATTAAGAGAAATCTTTTACGACATATCTCATAAGAAAACGTAAAGTAAATGAATCAAGTTGATAAAAGTGTGACCTCGTTCATATTCAATCCATATAATAGATTATTCATAAACTATTCCCGGCAAACAATAATAAATTAATTCGTACATCTTCAGACGGGGTGCAAAGTCAGGAAACCTCCACGTGGTGCACCCTGGGCAACGGAGCGTCGGTCGAGTTGATCGGCGCTACGGCCAATATCCTGACAACAGTGGTCTCGGCGGTCGTCGCCGCTTTTTGCGGTGGCTGCCGCATTTTTAGATGGTGGGCCCGTTTATTCGGGCGGCTCCCGGTTCATCCGGGAGTGTCGACGGGCTCGGTGTGCGCTAACACCGCCCCGAGCAGGCAGCGGGGGGGAACCTTCCTCTCCGCTGTCACCGTTGCAGATCGTAATCTAGTATGGAGGTCCGTGGACATGTCTCGCGCTCCTGCTGGACCGAGGGTCTTGGCTTAATCGCCCGGACCACGAGGGAGAAAACCTCTATAAAAAGTTCCCCGAATCCCAAGCGGCGGCGCACCGCGAGGGGATGCATGGCCGATGGGTAGTTCGGTCACTAGTGCGACCCCCGCCAGAGTACCGGCCGACCCTCTTGGCGGGTTACGCTAGGCTTACCCAGGTACAGGGGGCACTGCCTGGGTGGACTCTTATTTCCCCCATACTCGTGGGATTCAAAATGAATAAAAATGACCCAAAAATTTTATTGACGAGGTTGCCTACTCCAGTTCCGGCTGGAGAGGCGGAGATTGGTGGGCGAAAGCCCACTGATAGAGGGAAGAGAGTCGGCGCGGGCAAGATGTCCGTAGACGCCGACTCTGAGTCGAGTGGGAGCGTTTCCTCCGTTCGGAGCCGTAGGCTCTGGAGGAAACGCTCAGAGATGAGTAGCAGGTCGTCCCTCGGGAGCGACACTGAGGAGCCGGTCCCGAAGTCGCAAGCGACAACCGGACGCGGCAGGGGAGGACCATCTTTGGTCGACGATTCCGTCGACCAAAGAAAGAGGGGTAAGGCGCGCGATCTCCTGCAGCGCAGGGAGGCCCGCCAAAGGGCGAGGAGAGAGGAGAGCGAGGAGGGAATGGTCCTTCGCTCTGCCGCCAAGCCGAAGGTGCCCGCCGCCGAGGTGGTTGTCGCCGCGGAACCGGCTCCGAGTGCTCGCCCTAAAGGCGAGGCCAAAAAGTGGCGAGATAAGTGCGCCAAATTGGAGGAGGCGGTGAAGGAGCTGAAGCGTGAAAACGCTTCTCTCCTTCGCCGTCTGGAGGAGCTGGCAGCAGTGGAGGCCAAGTGGCAGGCCAGGATGGAGTCCGTCCTCGCAGGGCCGGCCCAGAGGCCTCCACTGGCCCATGAGAGAAGGTCCACCCCCGGGGACATACCACTCCCCGTCCAGGGTGGTTTCGTTGGGGGAGCTCCCCAGCCTTCCTCTAAGGGGAAGGGGAGGGGGAAGGGGAAAGGAGCAGTGCAGTCTGCTCCTCCTCTTAAGGCTCCTGCCATCGTGGCCGGGCCCTCCACCTCTGCTGCCGTGGCGGTCGCTGGGCCGTCTGGGGTGCCCAAGAAGGGGAGGGGGAAAGGTGGTCCTCCTGCTCCCCCCGTCGCAAAGGCCGCTCCGAGGGAGCCCCGCCCACTGCCACCGGCCCCAGCGTCCATGGACGCTGAATGGACCGTGGTGGTGGGGAAGAAGAAGCGGGGGAAGCCCAGCCCCGCTGCGACGCCTGCGGCGAAGCCGCAGCAGAGGAGGCAGAGGCGCAAGGAGCCCAAACTGCGTCAGCCACGCTCGGCGGCCATAGTGCTGTCGCTGACGCCGGCGGCGGTGGCCAAGGGCCTAACCTACGCCAAGGTGCTGACGGACGCTCAGCACCGCGTGGACCTCGCCGGCCTCGGCATTGACAGGCTGAGGCCCAAGGTGGCAGCCACGGGTGCCATGCTTTATGAGGTGCCCGGGGCTGAGTCGGAGCAGAAGGCGGACTCCCTCGCCGCAAGGCTGAGGGAATGCTTTGGCGGGTCGGAAGATGTCCAAATCTCCCGGCCCACCAAATGCACGGAGCTGCGGCTGTCGGAGTTGGATCCGGCAGCCACTTCCGAGACGGTCGCAGCGGCCCTCAGCGTTGCTGGCGAGTGCGCAGCTGATGCCGTGAAGGTCGGAGAAATCCGGCCTGATCGCTCCGGCCTGAGCGCGGTTTGGGCCAAGGTGCCGACCAGGGCGGCACAAAAAATAAAGGCGGGCCGCCTGATGGTAGGGTGGACTGTGGCCCGGGTGACCGTGCTCGGGGCGCGCCCGATGCGGTGTTTCCGTTGCCTTGAGCACGGTCACACGCAGAGCACCTGCACCGGAGGACCGGACCGCAGCGATCTTTGTTATCGCTGCGGCAAACCGGGCCACAAAGCCCGCGGATGCGAGGCCGCGCCGAACTGCGCAGTCTGCGCGGCCGCAGGGAGGCCCGCCAAACATCCGGTGGGCGGGAAGGCGTGCCCCGCCCCCTCCCGTCGCGATAGGCGTCGCGACGGGGTACGAAGTGCTGCTGCCGCTGGGGCTTCTACCCAGCCGCAGGCAGCGAGCCCACCGCAAGGGGCCGCGATGGACGTGGTAGAGATCGCCCAATAAATGGAACTAAATTTCCTCCAGGCGAACATCAACCACTGTGCCAGTGCCCAGGACCTGTTGTCCCAAAGCCTGGCGCAGTGGTCGGTGCAAGTGGCCGTGGTCGCTGAGCCGTATTTTGTCCCCCCCCGGGATAACTGGGCGGGGGACCTTGACGGCTTGGTGGCCATCATCAGCCGGGGCGCCGCTGGCTCCCCACCCTTCGAAAAAGTAGCGAAGGACAGGGGATGCGTGGCGGTTCTGTTGGGAGACATTTGGATAGTAGGAGTGTACTTTTCTCCCAACAGACCCCTCGCCGAATTTGAGTCTTTCCTCGTTCGGCTGGGGGCCTTGGTGGAACAAGGCCAACCTCACCCGGCGGTCGTCGCCGGCGACTTCAACGCCAAATCCGTGGCTTGGGGTTCGCCGGCGACGAACGGTCGTGGTCGGGTCCTGGAGGAATGGGCGATCTCTGTCGGCCTGGTCGTCCTGAACAGGGGGTCGGTGGACACATGCGTGCGGCACAACGGCGGGTCTATTATAGACCTGTCGTTGGCGAGTGCCGCCGTCGCACGCCGTGTCCGGGACTGGAGAGTCCTCGTGGGCGTGGAGACGTTGTCGGACCATCGTTACATCAGGTTCGGCGTCTCCGCGTCCCCGAGTGTCCAGTCCGGTGGTGTACCGAGTGCCCCAAATCAGGACGGCCCGCGGTGGGCGCTTCGTCGCCTCGATGGGGAGGCCCTAGTGCTGGCCGCTCTGGTCATGTCGTGGCTCCCCGTGCCGGACGGGCCGGTACGGGTTGAGCAGGAGGCGGAGTGGTTCGGGGTGGCAATGTCGGATGTCTGCGACGCCGGCATGCCCCGAGCTCTCCGCCGTTCGCCGGTGCGACAGGTGTACTGGTGGTCGGCGGAGCTAGCGCAGTTGCGCGCGTCATGCGTTGCTGCGCGCCGCCGATACGCCAGGCATCGTCGTCGCCGGCTCCGAGACGAAAACCACGCAGACCAGGAGCGGCAGCTCTATGGCCTCTACAAAGAGGCAAAGAGAGCGCTGCGGGTGGCCATTCATGGGGCCAAGGTCGCGGCACGTAAGGCGTTCGTGGGGACTCTCGACAGGGACCCGTGGGGGCGCCCTTACCGGATGGTGATGAAGAAGCTTCGCCCAGCGGCGCCCCCGCTGTCGCAGAGTCTCCGGCCAGAATTACTGGCCAACGTCGTCGCGGCCTTGTTCCCGGCCACCGTGGAGTTCACTCCTCCACCGATGGCGCCACCGGATGTGGCGTCATCGTCGAGTGAGAATCCGGCAAGGGATATCTCGGAGGTTTCGCCCGCTGAAATGCGGGCGGCAGTGCTTCGGCTGCGGAGCAAAAACACGGCCCCAGGGCTCGATGGCATCCCCGGGAAAGCCTGGGTGCTAGCCGTTGAGTACCTGGGCCCGAGGCTCCGCAGCTTATTCACCGCCTGCCTGGAGCAGGGCGTCTTCCCGGTGCGTTGGAAAACCGGGAAGCTCGTCCTGCTGAAGAAGGGAGGACGACCCGCAGAGTCGCCGTCGGCCTACCGGCCCATCGTGTTGCTCGACGAGGTGGCAAAGCTCTTCGAGCGCATCATTCATAACCGCCTCGTCGAGCACCTTGAAAGGGTCGGACCAAATCTGGCCGACGAGCAGTTTGGATTTAGGAGGGGACGTTCCACTGTCCACGCGATTCTGCGGGTGAAGGCACAGGCGGAGGATGCAGTGGCCAGAGGCAGTGTAGTGATAGCGGTATCGTTAGATATTTCTAACGCATTCAACTCGCTGCCCTGGCCCTGCATCCACGAGGCACTGCGGTACCACGTGGTGCCGCCCTATCTCCGGCGTCTGGTGCACGCGTACCTGTCTGACAGGCACGTGGTGTATCCGGGCGCCGATGGGTGGCACCGAAGAGCGATGTCGTGCGGTGTTCCACAGGGCTCGGTTTTGGGCCCTCTCCTGTGGAACATCGGGTACGACTGGGTGCTCCGTGGTTCCAATCTCCGGGGCGTCGGCGTGACATGTTACGCCGACGATACGTTAGTCACAGCGACTGCTGGGACCTTCCGGGACGCCGCAACTCTGGCGGCGGCGGGCACCGGCCAAGTAGTTGGAAGAATTCAACGTTTAGGTTTGAAGGTGGCCCTCGAGAAAACCGAGGCCGTGTGTTTTCACGGACCTCGGAGAGGGCCACCGGCCGGTGCTGGCATTGTCGTTGGGGGGGTGCGGATCCCCATCGGCTCTAGCATGAGGTATCTAGGTTTAGTCCTGGATAGCCGATGGCGATTCCGCACCCACTTTAAGGAGTTGAGGACGAAATTGTCCCGGGCAGCGGGCGCTCTTTCCCGCCTGCTGCCCAACCTGGAAGGTCCTGGCTTCCCTTGCCGGAGGCTGTATCACGGAGTCGTGCGGTCCATAGCCCTTTATGGCAGCCCCGTTTGGGCTGACTCCCTGGGCCGCCCCTGCGTCGCCCTTCTGCGCGCCCCGCAGAGAGCTTTAGCGCAGCGGGCGGTCAGGGCGTACCGCACGGTCTCTTTCGAGGCGGCTTGCCTATTGGCCGGATTTCTGCCCTGGGACCTGGACGCCAAATCCCTTGCCGATGTATTCCATTGGCGGGAGGAGGCGTTCAGTCGCGGGGAGCGTCCGGCCCTGAAGGAGGTGGAGGCCAAGAGGGCCGCCTTACGGCGAGCCGCCGTGGAGGAGTGGCGTCTCAGGCTGGAGGCCCCGTCGTGGGGGCACCGGGTCGTAGAGGCAGTGCGTCCTGTCTTTGCCGAATGGCTGGACAGGCGCCACGGAGCGGCAACATACCGCCTGACGCAGGTGCTCACCGGGCATGGCTGCTTCGGTGAGTTCCTGTTTCGGGTGGTACGGATAGAGGAGTCGGCCGTGTGTCACTATTGTGACAACTGCCCAATGGACACGGCCCAACATACGTTGGAGTGTTGTCCAGCCTGGGATGAGGAGCGCAGCGCTCTCAGAACAGTCGTCGGAGAAGACCTCTCGCTGCCGGCCGTGGTCGCTTCCATGGTCGGCGGCCGAGAGGCCTGGCAGGCGGTGGCCCACTTCTGCGAGGCGGTCCTCTCGCGGAAGGAGAGTGCCGAGAGGGATCGCCAGCGCAGTGGTGATCCCTCCCGCCGCCAGACGAGACGTAGGAGGCGTCGGGTGGACGACTGACCGACGTCTCCCGCCCTGTGGATTGGGGGCGTTTGGAGAATTCCACCACGGTATCCCCTGCCTGTCGTAAAAGGCGACTAATAGGGGCCTCCGGGGGTCACGGGTGGGCGGGACGTGCCGCCCACCCATTAGTCTAGCCAACTTCTGTGACCCCCGTGATGGACATGTCCGAGGCAGCGTGTCTCACGCTGCCTCGGACACCAAAAGGCGGACACGGTACGGTGTTTCGGGGGCTTCTGAGCCCCCGCAACAGGAAAAGGACCGCAATAGCGGTACGTGCAGGGGCGGTTGCGGACGACAACTTAGACGTGAGTCGGAGGAAGCCCGCAGCCGTCCCTAATGCGCCGAAGATGGCCGTTTTAAAAAAAAAAAAAAAACATCTTCAGACTGTTTTCAATATGAATAACAATCAGCTTATTAAAACACAAAACTTAATTAAATACCGCGGCGTTTGCAAAAAACACAACCATTTGTCAAATTGACATAAGAAACAGTAGCCGTTAGGTACTGCCTTTATGAAAAAATTATATATCAGGATGATAGAAAGAGACAGCATTTAATACCTGTGCACATCATTTACGCGAGATAGAAAGGGATAGCAAAATCTAGCTATGCCTTTCTCTGTTTTGAATATTAAATAATGTACGCCTTAAACGCAGGGTTGCCAGATGTCGCTAATACACTTTCCCGAATTCTGCAAAAAAATGACACGAAGTGAATAGAAACGAAGATAATGATTAGCACCACGTGCGTGTTCCATATTTAAAAAGGAGTAACTTTTGTAAGAAGGTCGGTCGAACAATACACTCATATAAATAATAAAAATACTGGCAGTTAAATTATTCGGCTATCTAATAGCTATTCAATACATCATACGGGAATACGTACGAGTACGCGCACATACGACAATATTCCCAAGCAGTTTCAACATTAAAATTATTTTACCACGCATGTGTTCTACCTAGGACTGTCATAATTTGTTTAATTCTGTAAATATCTGGAATGTCTCCAACCCTGCTAGGGTCGATATGTCAATCATATGACAGGCGTCGCGTCCGATCATTTCCTTGCACTTTATCATTCGCGCATCGTATCTACAAGGAAGCTATGATATATTGGCGGATATGGCGATAGTAAAGTCTGCCTGACCGGACCGATAACTTGACGTGTTTGTATGGGTTGACGCGAGACTGTTGGCAAAGATGAGATAAAGACATAAATGAGTCATATTGAGCTTAGAATTAAGTACAGATTTTTTATTGATACACACACACTGACGCCTTTTATCCACGAAGGGGTAGGCAGAGACGCAACTAGTGCACTCACTTTTAACCGTGCGTATTCGATCCAATGATGTGATAGATGGCGAGATCATCGCCATATCAGGCATAATTCCAGACTCCGATTTGATACTGAGTAGATAAACCCAATATTTTTATTGATAGAATTTCGAATGTCGAAATAAGCAACATGTGATATTTTATCTATCCTAATTCCATTCCCAATAAATAAAACCAGTAGCAGATATTAATAACATTATCGCTCACAACAAACCACAAACTAAAATAATTCATGCCAAAAATATCTAAATGACACATAATTCCAATTTCAAATAAAATATCCTGTCAATTACATTATGACGTCAGACGTCACGTGATCAATGGGGCTTGGCATAAGGAAGCCTCATTATTTCGTATGACAAAAGCATACCGGCTTGTAATATAAATGACTATAGTTATGCAACCCGTGCCACGTAGGGTATTGACAGAATAAAAACTATATAGCAGATACTCACACATAAATATTGGTGAATTAAAATTCAAGGAAATACAATGAACCTGTGATGAGTTCGTCTATGGGCTAAGTTTTAATGGTTTGGATACAAGGAACAAATTAAGAGACCATACTAGACAATAGTAAAGAAAATTTGATAGTTTCAAAGGGATTTTTTCTTTACTGGACTTAAGATATAATGTAGGTAATTCAGTTTGACTACATTAGCAAAACAAATATTTTAGAAAACCTGATGAAAACATTTTATGAACGGGGTCTTATCAAATAGAGAAGGGCGTTATAAAATATTGCTGTTAAAACAAAAATACCATTTGTTTTCAAATGAAACAGAAAATATAATTTATAGTACGCGTAATAAAATATTATGATGAATGAGTCTAGGCAACTCGCGCCTTTTTCAAACACCAATAAATCAACAATTTCACAGATTCAAAATAGTTTCATTCGGAAATAGTTTAAATACCCGAGGAACTGCTTGTTGGATAACAAAATAAATTCTGCAGTTGAAAACGATACTAAAGTTGCTTAAGTTAATGCAGTAAGTTCTAAATTAAAATCTTTGTAATGTAGATGCAGGCAAGTAAAACTTTGTCAAGTACACGCAAAGGGCGACGAATTCAGAACACTGGCCGCATAGAAACGAAAATAGACTGCATGTGACAATGAAAAGAGAAGTAAATTGTAGTTTGAATTTGGAATGCTATGATTTTATTGCATTGATGCCATTTCTACGCGCATGGAATATTCTGTTTCTAAATGATGAAGCATACTTACTTGGATTTTAATCGTCTCCTATAAAAAAGGAAACATTTTTGTACTCCTGCCGTTCTGTCCCAAGGTTAGGATAGAATGAATTCCAAATAGCCAATTCAGTAAATTGAGTTTGTATTAGCATACAATCTTGCTTCAATTAATATGAGAAATTAGAATCTGTGATGACGCAGTTTAAATGGCCGAGTTCCAAATTAAATGCAATGTTAGCGCACAAAACTCGTTTTATTAACTCACATACAATGTTTTCTTTCAGACTTAATTATTAGAGTGTTCATAAACATTATATGACTGGAAAAAAATGGACACGATATAAATAAAAATAGCTTTTCATTATATTTTCGTACGATACCTGCCAATAGTTCCTGGAATCGACACGCCATATCAATTTTGCAATAGAAAGTAATATTATTGCAAAGTGTTTTACGACGAAATTAATACTTTATTGATGTTTCTATGAAATTACATTGCATCAAAGCGGTTTGGCAGTGTTAGGAGGATGAAATATTGTTGTCTTCCTGAATGTGGGATGTAGGATTCCTTTATGTATATGATAGACTAAATGCATGAGTTTTGGAAACGAAATGATACGTTTTTAACTAAAACACACGGGGAACTCGTTAGTGTGTTCAAATATTGAAATGTGTACGTAAGTTGCGCATTAAGGGCGCAGAGAGAATGCAATAAAACCCGCGGAAAGATAGAAAGAAAGGGAAAACGAATGAACACTTCAGCATGATATAGTAATCCTACTAATCCTACTTATATTATAAACGTGAAAGTTTGTAAGTATGTATGGATGTATGGATGTCTGGATGTCTGGATGTATGGATGTTTGTTACTCTTTCACGCAAAAACTTAAAATTTGGCATACAAGTAGATCATGTCCTGGATTAACACATAGGCTACTTTATATCCCGGGAAAATAAATAGCGGGACTCTTATCCCGGGAAAACTTATTCAAGCGGGCGGAGCCGCGGGCAAAAGCTAGTTAATCATATGTATCTTTCAGGACAAGAGAGGGAATTTAGATAGTTTGCTTTGTAATTGAAAGCAACAATCTAACTCGTACACAACGCAAAAGTAAACTCGTTACTTTAAACCTATTACTACAATCAGCGTTGCAGGGCATTCAGTAATATGTATATGTATTCGCAGCGCTTCAATTACCTTGTTGAGAATACCAGCATGTATAAACGTAAAAGTCCACGAGAAAAATTACTCATATCTCCAGAATTGGAGCGGATATTTAAAATAAATCTGACTAACAAAAAATATCCCATATTCTTAGAACTTACACGAATCATGTATTAACCCTATGCTAGATGTCGAGTTTTAAATCTAGATTCTGGATTACACCCAGAAAAAAACCCACACGAAATTCGACTTAGAACGTAGGTATGCACGAAAAATACGAAAACAGAAACATTTTATTACCCAACAAATATTACGCAATTATCGGCAATTTTCAGTCTATTGCCAGTTTTAAAAACAGTTTCTACCGCAGAATTTATAAGAAACTAGTCTTCCGTCCTCAGAAGTTCATGATTTTCTGACAATCAAAGAGAAGTGTCTAGTCTGTTCAAAAGGGACTATAGTTCTATCTAATAGTAAAATTTTAGTATCATTTAAACACACTCTTCATTTATAGTGCTAAATTAGTTTTTATACAAATTGAAGTCTAGACAAACAAGCCATGCGCCTGAAAAATCTATACTTTATAACTGTTTTATGTCATAGTAATTGCCAATAGCACGATGCGAATTAATCGTGCGATTATTTTGCTCATATTTGATCGCACGAGCATCAATTAGGGACGATTTGATCGCGAGTTCGTACGATCAATGCGATTCGTGCGACTGATAGCCAATTAGAACGACGTATCGTAGTCGTGATGGTATACAATTCTCACGGCGAGATATTATATTTGTTGGTAGGTTTTGGTCATCGCATCGTCCCTAATAAACTATTTTCTCAGTGAAGAGAGCCCAATTTTTTATAGGATCCATAGTTCTTTTGAGTACATACTTCGTAAACTATACCTGATCAAAAATTATGTTACAAGTTAATAAAATTGCGTACTTACAAACATTTTCTATCAATAATATAAATATACAGAATAAAGCAAATTCAATTACGCATTCCATTAAAAAGCTTTTCAACCGACTTCATAACATCGTATAAAAAGGTACTTTCAAAATACTCCAAGAAGTGGAATATAAACATAATTTCCATGAACCGTGATCAGAAGTTAATCAGGTCAATAACCAATATTTCAACTAACACAATTAACCTCATTTTGTATTTGAAAATTTTCAACGTACAATCATCCTCAAATTAATGTATACACGGTTAGAGACCAAATAATCTGAAATGAACTATAACTTCCAACTTGGACTTCTAAGTGGAAGGTCTGGAAATCGTTAGGAAAGGCCTATGTTCAGCGTGGATGTCCAAAGGCTAGATGATGATAATATCAATAACAAAGTAGTTAATGTGGAACATTTTCCTGACAACTTGTTCATGCGATTAAAGCTGACTGTAGTAGCGTTCGTTTGTACTCTGACACCCGTATTCTAAGACGTTTCCTCGAAATCTCCTCAACCTTATCTCACTCGAGGTTACCTTGAGGATTAATCCAAGGAATCCTCGAAAATGGTATTCTTATTGCTATTCTTGAGGATCCTCGAGTGAGGTCGAGTCAAGGAATTTCGTAATTAAATACGTCATTGATGTACAGATAAACTTGAGTTTTTGCGAAAACTCTTCGATTTTTTTATGTATGACTGACTCGAAAAGTGGTAGTTAATTTAAATGTCATTATTTCTGTTTTGTTTTGTTTTGTTTGAAGTCAGAGCTATACCTAATATGAAAAATATTTTACTTACTAAATAGTTCCTTAAATTATTGTGCCATTATGTGCTCATTTTCGTAATAATGTCTGGAAAGCAAATTTAAATTAATTTCTATTTTTATCACACGAAAAAATTACGATTGTAACACTGTATACAAACCGAAAATCTTTCCTTGAGTCTTCTTTAAGGTACGTCGCGAGGTACCTTGAGTTTGACAGTTGATTCCTTACCTCGAGAAAGGAAAAATCTTGAGGGACGTTGAGTCGAGGAGATTTTTTTCAACTAAGAATACAGATTACCTCCAGTGAGGTTGAGTGGAGTCAAGGAATTTTCGAGGAAACGTCTTAGAATACGGGTGTAAGCGTATCTGACTAAGTATTATCTGAGCAATAATGATAAAAGAGTATGGGATCGATTAAAATCTTTCTTCTGTTTTCATTCTTATTGAATTGATACGTTGATTAGATATATCTTCATAAAGTAATGAGGAGAGAAGTCGCTCATTCTCCTGATAGCAAACATGTTACATGTAAGCAGTTGCAACACTATTTAAAAAATAAATAATAATACCAGCCCTGTATTATATACTGCCCCACTGCTGGACACGGGCCTCCTCTACTGAGAGGTTTAGGCGTTAGTCCACCACGCTGGCCTAGTGCAGGTTGGTAGACTTCACATACCTTTGAAATTCTTATAAAGAACTTCTTAGGTATGCAGGTTTCCTCACGATGTTTTCCTTCACCGTTAAAGTGAATGATAATTGATAAACAGTACACACGTCACCTCGAAAAGTCAGAGGTGTGTGCCTTGCGTTTTGAACCTCCGGACATTGTCTCGGCAGACCGTTCCATTCCCAACTATGCTATCGTCCACTTGCAACAATATTTAGATTTAAATTACTTAACATTGCTTTGCCTTTATCGTCCTTAGGAATCGCGCAGATGGTATCATCATCATCATCGACCACATGATGTCCACTGCTGAACATGTGTAAAGCCTCCCTTAAAAGATTTCTAGACGGACGCGAAGTGTCAAAAGCGGCCTACTTCCAGCGTTTTCTTGCGACGGTGTCACTCCACTCAAAATGGGGGCAACGTGTTGTCAATATTGCGTTATCATAAAACGGGAATGAAATTGATATTTGACAGTGCTGACACAACTAAGACCGGGTTTTTTTCAACTGTGGTTATGGTATTATCAGTGTTATTAAACTGGAAGTGCTCGCAGAGTTTCGAGTGCTCCAAGTGGTGCGAGCGCGGCCAGCTTCATAACACCCTGACAAAAAGATATCTACAGTTGAAAAAACGGGATCTAAATTGCTAAACTAATCTACAGGTGAATTGAAAAGTCAACGAAATTGATAAGTTACTTTTAAACAACTGTCTCCATTTTGTTTCGCGTATCTGATGCAACAGTTGAAATATTTGCAGCACCTTAATCTATTAGAATCTAAACCCTCATGGATAGGTAGTAAGGTATTTTTTATTTAATCCGATTTCACAGATGTTCGACGTCAACGGATGACAAACCACGTAGGAGCGAATGTCATAAAACAATTACGTGATGATTTATTTTTGACACAAACAATGCGCCTATAAAAAGATTTGACACCTTTATATCACGTAATAAGTTTGGTTTTTATTTGTCTCATAATCATAATATCAAACTTTCGTTATAAGATGAAGTTTATAGATTAGTGAATTCCTTAAAATGTATAAATTTTAATACAAGCGTATTATTTGTCATAATGGGTTCAAGTTTGTAGTATGGAGCCTGTCTACATTAGCACTAGTCACCATTGCTTAGACTTTTTCTGCCACCAACCAACAGTATACAAGCTCTGTTTAATGTGTTCCAGTATGAAGGAGAGAGACAGCATTAGATGGTTTAAAATACAAGCGTAGTTCTGTACTATACAATACATAGTAAGTACTTAATCTTAATGGGAAGGTAGCCACAAGGACTATAACGCATGTTTATCCATTCAAAGGTAATGAACATAATGGAGCACGACACAACGATTTACATATTTAATCGAATTAAATGACTCGTCCATATACATTAAAACAAACATACATAGTACATACATGGAGAAACCCTTCATATTGAAACTTATATATAAACATAACATCAAATAATGCAACAGGCAACTACAATTCTTGGGCATATTTTCATGTAACAAAAGACAAGGTTATGTAAACATAAATTCCGTTAACTAACGAAATTATTGACTGCCTCGGTGGCGTAGTTGTATTATGGTACGACTGCAATGCTGGGGTCTCGGGTTCGATTCCCGGGTCGGGCAAAGTGAAATTGAGTTTTTCTATTCAATTTCAGCTCGGCGTCTGGAATTTGTGCCCGACATGGCGATAGGCTCGCCCCCTATCACATCATGGGACGGAATAACGACGAAAAGTGGGTGCACTAGTTGCGCCTCTGCCTACCCCTTCGGGGATAATAGGCGTGAGTGAGTGTGTGTGTGTAACGAAATTATTCAAATCGATAACTCATACAAATAACCTAACCTAGTTCAAAACCGAAGACGTGATTTGGAACCGAAAACCCACAGTGTAGTAGCAGAAATATAATACAGAAATCAGCTGCCACAAACGAAAGAAATGAATCATAAACATATGCCGCTATTCCCACTGCTGCGTTTCCCAGATTTACTAAAACATTGTACTAACTGATGTGATTCAATTCCATTCATAAATATTCCATTTGTAACTTTGGAAATTTACAAATTTAAGAACAAGGAAAATTTTGCGTGACTAAATTCATTGATTGTAATTATTGTTCAAGTTTCGTTTAATTTTATATTATGATTTTTTATACATGTCAATGGCCATGTAGTGCCTGGTTAATGATTTTATATTTTTATAGAATCCTGAAAAAGAAACAGTCGAAAGCGGGATTTGAACCCACGACCTCCGGCGTACCGTACCAGTGCTCTTCCAATTGAGCTATTCCGACCTCGCCTTCGATTGCCAATTTCAGGATCCGTACTTAATTCTCTTAAAGGAGATGACCAGCGACATCTGTTAGCAGTTATTACAACTACTAACTCAGCATTACCCCTTTACAGAAGTAAGTAACCGAAACCCCGCTTTCGACTGTTTCTTTTTCAGGATTCTATAAAAATATAAAATCAAGTTTCGTTTATTAAAAAACTCTTAGATTTTAGTTTTAGCTGGAAATAAGAGTAATATAACACACCTCTGTTAGTATGCGTGAAAATTAAAAAGTCGAGATGCAATAACCTTATCAACTTGAGCGATTTCTAATTAAATATGGGGTTAGACAAATATTTTTATAAGTGATTAAAATGTAATCAACATTGGGTTCTTTTTTCTCCGCCCCGGGACAAATGGCATTTTAATGTTATACGATCTTAACGCGTGATCTACAAAAAACATCTAAATTTGGATTAAATTTTATTAGGATAATCAAGACCCGGATTTGATTAAACGAATAATGTTTTTTTATTGGTAAAAAAATGCTTCAGAAAGTGTTTTTTGTTTCACGAAACACACAACATACGCATACTCATTGGTAGCTAGGCTAGGGCCTGTAGTGTCCTCACCGATGAGGATCGCGACGTGTTTTACCATTAATTTTAATAAAAATGATTCATCATTTCTTTATCTCCTCTTTCTTGCCAGCCCGAGCTTGGCTTCTTTATTTATTTTTCATAGATTTTACTCAACAAAAATGCCTGTAGTTATATAAGTGACTTTGTAATAATAATTATTATTAATTAAATGTATCTTGAGTCTTGACTTATCATAAGTGCAACTATGTTCGCCTACGTGATGAATAAATTTTTTTTTTTCACGCCTTTTATCCTCGGGGAGGTAGTCAGAGGCGCAACTAGGGTACCCACTTTTCGCCGTCCGTATTCCGTCCCATGATCTGATAGGGGGCGAGCCTATCACAATAAAGGGCGCATATTTTAGACTCCAGGCTGATACAGAGCAGGAAGACCCAATATCATCCCGACCCGGGTATCGAAATCGAGATCTCAGCATTGCAGTCGTATCGTAATACAACTACGCCACCGAAACACACAACAATTATTTAATAATTAATGTGAATAGATGAAGATTAATTATCACCAAAATGGCGATAGACTTGCCCTTAGCAACAAAATGAGCATAATACATCGTTAGTTAAATTTTTATCTAGCACGAACTATGTAGTCAACACAAATATACATAATTATATAACACTTTATATCTGTGACTTTTATGTTAAGCTGTATTGAAATTACAATTAATTGGGAATGAGTCATTTCCACAAATAGTGTATTTACATTTTTATCCTAGTAACTAAATATCTTTCAATTTTTTTTTACATAAGATAGGTATATTTTAAAAGACATGTCAACATAAAGACATTTCAATGTATTATTTAGCAATAACGTTCTTCAATTTTCACACTTTTATGTTCAGCCAGGTAATTCGATAAATAACTTTTATCTGGCAATTAAAATACCAGCCCTAACAGACACGCACGTTCAAATTTTTAGCGCCATCTATCCATCGGTACGCACAACAAAGGAGATACATCTTCATTTTTTGCCACCTCGGAAACCACGTGTTGGGCACACGTTCCGCATTATTGGAAAGGACAGGGGTGTTCAACAACTGTAGAGTCGATAATGGACAAATAAATTCACCTTTTGTGTTCACAAAATGTGGCATTGTTGAATTTTAACTTAATTAGCACATTTCTAAAGCTCTGTTTTTCGTATGAATGTTATATGTTGTATTAACGCTTTCGATACTTTATCGTGCCTTGAAATCTTGTACTTATATTTTATGATATGCGATTATTTCGAATCGAAGCGGGTTTTCGGAATAGATACCTATTATAATACATAAACATTAAAGTTTTTTTTTTATAATTTTTAATAGAGCAAACCAGTAAATGGTGGACGCATTGCAGATATTTTTAAAGAATAACTATTACAATATGTTCTTTAGTGATTTTTACGGGATTTTAGTTTGACTTTTTTGTCAGTCAATAATAACCTTTTTCTAGCCTGGCCAGTGATAGTCTAAAGACTGTATTTAATTTATCATATCACAAATAAATTATGATATCCGTTAACAGTTTCCTACAGTCTACACGTTATGCACTTTGTTCTCCATTATCTACAGTCAAATGCTAAATACATTGTTAATGTTGTTTAACATTTTAATGTGCTAAACTTAACATAAACACATGCAAATGTAATGTTTATTGTTGGGTCATTAATTTGTTTTTTATGATAAAGCATGGACGTGATTTATTTTTGTTCAAGGATCTGTTTATTATTTTCCTGATTATTTTATCGATACACGTTCCCGTTTTGCAAGGGTATATTAATATGTTGTTCAGATAAACTTCATCTCATGTGGTTTAAAAAAAACGTTTGAGAGATTAAGAAGTCATAATTTTGATGATATGCTCCTAATAAGTTGCATTATTATTAATTATTCTTACATCCTTACATATTATAAATCAAATTCCCTCGCTGCGTTTATCTGTCTCTCTGAACGCAATAAACTCAAAAAACACCAAATAGATTGCTATGAAATTTTGTATCCAGATAGTTTGAGACCCTTCGAAGGATATGTCTGAGCTTCCGTTTACTCTCGCAAAACTCTACCATGCGGGCGAAGTTGCGTGCATAACAAAGTAAGGTATAATTTCGCAACAAAAATTCAACAAAGTAATGATCGTGTGCATTATAGTATTTCAATATACAGTCAACAAAATATATAATATCAATAGTTGCAATTCATTAAATAAAAACAATTCATAACATTCCTCTGTTCTTCGCAAAAACAAAAAAATACTACCCAAAGCGACTCTACGCCCCGCTCTGTTCTGTTAGCAACAAAAACATATTGTGAGCCACGTGTTACACGTTACTACGCCTGATGAATGCTAAAAGGGCCGCGGGTTCGGTTCTCGCCAACAGACCTTGGCACCGTACCGAGATTATTTTATTGTCCTAAGTATTTTGAATTTATTATCCTCGTACTGACATTGCTCTATTTATTGTATTTATTTCTTTTTGTATTGATTTTAGTTATAGAGGAGGAATTTTAAACTACGATTTTAGTTTCTTGTTAAATCTCTGAATTTTAAAAACATTATCACTTAGGTATTGGTTTCAAACCAACCGCTTTTTCATAATTGGGCAACTTTTAATACATTTTAGGATCCCACGTGGCTAAAAGGCGGGAAAATGTAGTTAAGAGGCACTCACAAGTTCCATGTGGTATTCTATTACGTATGAGTTGAAGAATAAAATATTTTATATTATCCATAAACCTCAATATTCTTATTCTTCATTTGGTTACCGCAGATTGAATATTTTATTAAAGACATAGAATCCTTACATAATCTTCATACTTCACAGCTCACACTAATTTAAGTTTGTGACAATGATTGGATACACACATAGACACATAGTATCACGCCTCTATCCCATAGGGATAGGCAGAAATTATGGATTACATTACTGTATACTTTGCTTGATTCTGGCATACTTCACTCACTTCCTCCACCTTCATCGATCTTTTCATACATTCCCGCACATTCAGAGTACTTTACAATGTTTGGATGTTTGTATGTTGATTAAATGTAAATACAGAAACAACTAAACGGATTTGGATGAAATTTTGCACACGGATAGATCATGTACTGGCTTAATATATAGGCTTTTTATCCCGGTAATTTGCTTTCATGCAAAATAATTTGGAATCTGGTTCTTTAAGTCGATGACGTCGTACTGTGTTTAATGTTTTAGAGACTTATAGTGGGAAAGGCTAGGAAAGGAAGTCGCAAGCAACACCTATAATATAATATACCTTATAGTGATAATATAAGAAAGAGTGAATGATGAATGAATGAAATCCTCCTAGCCAGTTTCGGCCACGACGGTCAACCTCAACGGAGATCAGCCAGGTACGCAGGAGATATTATAGTGCACAAGTGTGTGCGCAATACACAGGTGCACTCGCTATTCCTTCACTCTCATAGTCCGGTGAGACGGCAATCCGACATGACCGGAGAGAGGTCAGGCGCAGGACCAACGGCTTTACGTGCTTTCCGAGACACGGGGGTATCACACCGCCAACTTCCTGACTCCGAGCTGCGACTGAGTGATGTTTTAAGATGGAATAACCCAGTCACAAAGTTATTGGCCCGGCCCGGGATTCGAACCCAGGACCTCAGCGCGCAAATCATACTCGTAACGCACGTAATACAACTACGCCACCGAGGCAGTCAAAGAAAGAGTAGGTATTATTAATTTAGGCGACGGAAAGCCAATAAACAGTTTCAACTTATGAAAGTAAATAAGTAATCTGAAGAGTTTGTTTGGTTGAACGCGTCAATGTCAGGAACTACTGAACCGATTTTGAAAATTATTTTACTAATAGGAAGCTACATTACTCCCGAGTGCTATAGGCTACTTTTTGGGCCGGTAATTTTTTTTTATAAAGTAAATAAGTAATGAACGAAGTATACAATTCCCCAATTCATTGTTCATACTTAACAATCAATTTAGTAAGAATAACTAAGACTTTCCAGATTCTTCGAACACATTGCTTTGATTTATTCTCAAAGCGTGCCACTGTCGATGTACAATGTAGCAGGAGAGGTACAGTCCACTCTGTAGCACAAGAATATGATTGTTGCCTTTTAAACAGAGAACTGAAGCTCGGCGAACCTTTATCTCAATATATTTAACCCGCAAGGAAATTTATATAAATATCTATTAAATAAAAATAATTTGGTTTATAGCTCTTTGTAAGCTACATAGTTTGTAAGCTTTGATTAATGATATACCTAGATAGACAGACACTGAACGTTTCAAACGCGTCGAAAAAAATAGAGGTGACCGGTTCCCTGAATGAGCTAAATGAGTTCGAGTGAATGATTTTTTGTTGTTTTTGACTCGTCAAGACCCGCTACGGACGCCGGCGTCTGAGTATATAGGGTTTCCCCATACATCTATATATATAAGCGGGGTTTGAAGGGTTCTAGTATGTGTGACAGCTGTGTCATACGCTATCGCTACATCATTCTGCGTATCCTTGTGTGCGCGCATAATTATACCAGTTATTATATAGTTTCTAAACGGGGAGAAAATTATATCCATTAAGAAAACTTGGCCTCTTTGTTTTAGTTTCATTGTAGCGCGTCACTCTATCTAGGTATATAATTTAAAGTTTGTAAGTTATAAACCCTTTCTCTGTATATTGCAATAACCAAGGGTTGTTTAATATAGTCTTAAAATTAACAATGTATCGTTAATAACAAACTGCTCATGAACATTTTCGCATATTCGTGTTATTATCACAAGTATATAAATGATAATCATAGCTTTTACGTTAACTTTGTAAGTTCAGAGTTACTTTAAGTACAGTCAGCCACATAAATAGGTGTAACCTTGCACAAGTTTACGCATTTTTGTATATGCATATTGAGTAAGTTATCGTATTATATTTAGTATTCGTTAAATGATACGTCAAAAAAGAGATACGTGCTGACATTTTGCATACATTTTGACACATGCTTGTCTATGGTGTCTCGTTTTGTTATTCGAAGTGTACACACGCAATGTTCACGCTGTCATATTTTAGTTCCAAATACGCCCACTGGGGCGCTGTTCAAATTTCCATACAAAAATTTAAGTACTAGAAACAATTACGTTAACTATACGATAGCGCGTAAAACGCGTTAAGGGAACTGAACAAATAAAAAAAATCCAAACGATTATACGTTTTAAGTGTAATTGTTTTTTTTCTTTCTGTGACGTAAAATAAATCCCTATTATTTTATTTATTGGAAATATAAAAAAAATATAAGAAAAGTGTAGACGATTTCAAGTGTTGAATTTGTTCAGAAACTTATGTGGGTGACTGTATAAACGTTTATTTTAAACGCTTTGAAGACCTTCCCCGGGTAAATGCTCCTGATAAAAAGCCAACCTATAAGTAACTCCAGGACACGGTTGCTGTATGGCTTTCAGATTTGTTCAGAAACTGCGTTTACTTCTATCAAAAACTATAATCATCATTTATAATATTTATAAGATATGTGATAAACCAAGTTTTTTTTTTACATTTCGACATACGACCTGGCTGATTATACTTAACATAAACGACGATAGGAAATGGGTTCTTAACCCATATTTAAAGAAGAATTGGGATTAGGTAGAAGGACTCCCAACAGTCCCAATCCGCACTAAGTCAGTGTGGTGGACTAAGGTCTAAACCCTGTCAATAGAACAGGAGGCCTATGCTCTGCAGTGGACAGTACACTATACAGAGCTGGTATTAATATTAATTTTAGAAGGACTTAGAAGGCAATAATATATAGGCACACACTTAATATAACGCCTTTAATCCCGAAGGTAGGCAGAGGTGGGGGAGTTTTTGTATTGCGTACGCTGTACGACATAAAGGTATGCGTGTGTATGTTAGAAAAACGTTGTAGGCCTTTGTAGGATCGGCCCATTCCGTAGGCGTTCTACAGCATAGCTCTGCAGTCTGCACATGGCAATACGGATAAATCCGCCAAAGACCAACATGGCATTGTAAACCCCATGTAATTTAAAAGAAGATAGATTTCTCTTAAGACACTGGGATAAAAACTTATTAAAATACAGGTAAATAGTTATATGATAAAACCATGTTATCCAGTTTTAAAAAAAAATTCCATACACAATATTCCTACATATTTTTTGCAAAAAATGTTAGGATTCAATATTACGTTTACTATATTGTAACGAAGAAAGAGGTTAAATACCTATAGTTTTGATGTGTTTCAAATATTGTTATTAGTGTTTTATAAATCGCACATTTTTAATCGGCAATAATTTATACACACACAGCTACGACAATTATGTGGGTAATTTATAATCTGCCATCAAAAATTAAGTATTATTAATTACGTAAACCATAAAATAAAATACTATATTCCGAGCTCGTGCCACCGCCAATAAAATCAAACTTAAACATTTAATTAAGACAAATTATTCATAAAATGTATTAATAGCTTCCATCAGTAAAAGCATCATAAACACAATGTTTACAGAATATAGCGCGTTCCCAAAATCACCAATACAACCGTTACGACATCTAAATATATATATCACAAACAATACTTGGAACACGTGACTCATGAGATTCTTCATGTTCAACTAATTACAAAACGTTTTCATATAAATGCCCCGGGTTCTATATTTAATTACATCTTAAAATAACACAAAACTGACTTACCTTCACAGTGTGGTAAGTAAGCCCGCTGCATACAGCACCGACTGTTAATATTAGTCACTCAAAATCACACGCACATCACAGTCACAATTCGTTTTTCAAAACGAAATCGATTTTTAACGGTATATAGACACGTCCGCACGCCGCGACACTCGTAGCGAAACTGAAGGAAGAAAATGACCGGAGCTTTCAGTGGTGCGCAAGCGCTTCGGTGCGGCGTGGTCGTCTCTCTCGCTCGTATGGGCGTGACGTATTTTGTTTTATTGTCGTCCCGCTCTCGCCGCATGCGCGGAAAATGGAGGGAAAAGTAAACGACACGTTACGTAATCACACGGGGTGAGATATTATGATTTATTTTATTTTCGCTTTGATTAATATCGTTTTGTTAACATTGGCACAGGTTCAATGATTTACTCATGGAAAGTGGGACAAGTATGTGTTTTTCCAAGTTTTAATTGCAATTTTAATTCTACGGGAATGTAAACTATCTCACGTGCTGTGGGACATATTTTGAGTCATAAATGCGAGTGCAAATGCATGAATCCGGTATGAAGTAAATATTTTTTTTTTGTTAAAATATACTGTTTACAAAACAAAAAAGAAGTTCATTATATTTTGTCTACATTGAACACCTTTAATTCAAATATTTCCAAGAAATAATTACATTAACAATTTTAATTAACGATGAACAAACAAATATTTTGGTTTAAAATATCATAATTACAAATGACACCCTTTACAATAAGGTAAAGATAATGCCGAATAATTAAACTATGTCCTTCAAACCGAAACATGAAGCTTGCACAATTCTCCTTGAAACCGTCTCGTCGCGGTAGTCTGTTCAATTCCCGATCGATTGCTTGTATCGGTGTTTTAATTAATAATACCAGCCCTGTATTATATACTGTCCCACTGCTGGGCACGGGCCTGCTCTACCACTGAGAGGGTTTAGGCCTTAGTCCACCACGCTGGCCTAATGCGGGTTGGCAGACTTCACATACATTCGTTTTTTTGGAGAATTCTCAGGTATTTAAGTTTTCTCACGATGTTTTTCTTCAGCATAAAGCGCCCGACAATTAATAAACAATGCACACTACTTCGAATAGTCAAAGGTTTGTCTTGGGTTTTGAACCTGCGGAGATACGTCTCGGCACATAGTGCCATTTCAAACTAAGCTATGGTGCACAGTTTTAATTGTAATAGTTCAATTTATTACAAACTATGTGATCAACTGGTAGAAGTATGTGAGTTTCCTTTCCCGTGTTTCTGAGAAGATAATAGCGTTCTAAGTAATGACAGACGTTCCGCTTTCCATAAGTTCTTGTGAAATTGAATGTGTTATTTTGTACTTTATTAAGCAACTTCTTTAAATGTACATAAGTCTAAAGGACGGGCTTCGGGATTAAAATATTTTCCATGCTATTTAAATTACATACCTAATAACATTTCTATGTCGATAACCATTATTACTTACAGTATTGTTGTCTAATTGCGTACCGAGTACCTACCCGCAAATGACGCTAAACACAGTCAAGATGGAAGACACCACGAAACTATAATTCCACAAGGTTGTGTTAAAGAAAGCATTTGTGCTAAGCTTTTTTTAATGTCAATTTAATGAAGAGACGAGCATGGCGTTCGCCTGATGGTAAGCGTCACGACCACCCATAAACAGTACCAACACCATCCAGCACCTTGTGTTACATAGTATGGTGTGGCATTCCACTGCACCCGTCATCCTAAGACATAAGATGTTAAGCCTCATTACGTCCAGTAGTTTCACTGGCTACAATGTCCTCCAAACCGAAACCCAACAGTGCACACTGCTGCTTGGCGGTAGAAATATACATTGCGGTGTTATCCACCCAGATGGACTCTTACATATGAGAGACCTACCACCAGTAAAAGGCAATATAAAGCAAAATAGTAAAATCTTATAAGCAAGTACGGTCTACGGAAACTACAACCAAGATCCATAATAGAATATAAAATACCACGAGATAACACACAAAAAACCCACTTCCCCTAACGCGTGCCGCGCGTGTTAAGTTACGTTTTAATACCGGAAACGGATACTTGTGGCACTAGATTTAGGAATTTTGTGGCGCACGCGCACGATTGATCCCGTACTGATTGATTGATGTTTGTACTGTAGATAACTGTGGTTAGTTTTAATTTGTGGTTATCGAATTTACCTTTGTGGTGATATGATTAATTAATTAACTGCTTTATTCATGGGTGTATGTTAAGTAATTTTATAAGACTGCGATCCAAAGACTAAAAAAAGATTTCATGGCCTTATAATTTGATGACTTTACTACATAAACATAACTGATTCAACATTCTTTGATGAGCACGCTCCACTCGTCGACTCTGAGTAAGTCACTGGATACATCCTGCTGAAATCGTTGAAGGAGGTCTATGTTCAGTAGCGAACGTCCTGTAGCTGATAATATTTCGGATACTCAATACTGAGAACTTTACACGAATACAATTATTTTATAAAAAAAAACGAATAATTCACTCGCTGGTAGCAAAATTATCAATTAAAAAGTTTTTAATTGAGCTGTGCGCTTTGGATGATTTTCCACACACAGATACACCATATCCTGGATAAAAAAAAACATATCCCGATAAAATACTCTTGATATTTTTATTCCAGAAAAAGTTCTGTATATACGCGAAGCCGGCAGCAAAACCTAGATATTATAATAAAAATCGAAGATATTAAAGTCGTACTGAATAGTCATTTTAACTTCGACCCACACTGCAATTATTAGAGATAAACCACAGCACGGATTAATGTTCTCCAACGATCGCAAGTCCTTTTGTGTTAATAACGAAGTGAAATGTAACAAGCTCCACACTCCATACGTTATCGGCGTATCTGCAGTGTAGTGCGGCCATTATTTCCGTTTTTGGTAGGATAGTTTCTTTGTTAAAAAAGCGTGAAGTATGTGTAAAGTAAATGCTGTCAACTTGTTCACAATACACTTTGAAATTGATTAAAATTGATACTAGATAAAATAAAATCGTTTATAGTAATAACGTTTCAAACGAAAGCATGTAATTAGTGCCACACAGTTTATAATAGCCTTCATTTAGTGGTAGTGTCCTTAAAAGTTAAAGATGTACAAAAAAATTTAGTTTTCGATTGATTTAAGAAACTACGTAGGATTATAAATAATGCTCTATATCATGATAGGTGAAAAGTCGATTAGCGAATTGCGCTTCATTTTCCCTTTAGCTATAAAACGCTTTTAAATGTAGAATATTCCCATCAAAACAGAACCCCTGGCCACCACAGCCATGACCTTTCGCCCACACGAAACAAACTTACCTCATGCACATTGTTTCATTCAGTACACGCGCATTATAAAACAGCTTTATCTCTGTATTAAATCAATGTACAACAAACAACTCAATAGTGTTCGCGCCTTTATCTCGGATGATGTTTGCAATATGCTTTGTGATAGAATTAATAAAGTTGATATTGCCTTTGTGCCATGGATGGTAGAGAATGTGGCATTAAGCTTAATAGATTTTGTATGAAATGAAAATAAATACATCCACACATGCATGGATATTCAGATACAGGTATAGACATTTTACTATCCTGTTCTAAATTGAATGGTTATGATGATTTTAAATCTGGATGTTTTTTATAGCTTTAATTACTGGCCATTATGAGCCGTAATATATAGAGTCATTTTGACTTTGCATTAATAAATGAAACCACAAACGCGACTTGGCTTTTGCTAACATTGTACCAAAAGTCATCCATGAGAAATGAATATTTTCACCAAAAGTCGAAATTTTACTTTCCTTATTTTTTTTATAATTCTGTAGTTTAGTTTAGTGCGAATATGGCGTGTGAGTGAGTGTTTTTCTGACTGAAAGTTTGATGTTGCTCCTGCAACGAATCCTTCTAGAGTATTAGTAGTGGCATTAGGGCGTGTAAACTTAAAGTTACATTTTATTGACATTTATTTTGTTCGAAACTTACATTTTTTTATTTTACATCTATGATTAAAATAACTTAATGGAAAGTGTTATTTTCAACGAGACAAGTATGTGGGTGGTTTCATTTATTAACGCAATGTCAAAATGACCCTGTATTGTCTCAGGGTAGAGCGCAGTGAAGTGCCACGCAGTACTTTGTAATTAAAAGTTCTTTGTGGTGTTCCTACTGTTTTTTTTATTGCATTGAATGACGAGACGAGCATGCCGTTCGCCTGATGGTAAGCGATACGACCATCTATAAACAGTAGCAACACCATACAGTACCTTGAGCTACAAAGTACTGTTTGACATTCCACTGCGCTCGTCATCCTGAGACATTAGATGTTAAGTCTCATTATGTCCAGTAGTTACACTGGCTACAATATCCTTCAAACCGAAACACAACAGTGCATGTACACTGCTTCTTGGCGGTAGAAATAGACATTGCGGTGGTACCCACCTAGCCGGACTCTTACAGATGAGAGACCTACCACCTTACAAAATGGCCGGTCGTATCGCTTAGCATCAGGCGAGCGGCACTTGTAATTACCTTAAAAAAAACCCATAAGAAGCTGAGTTTTTGAGAACATTTTGCGTCACAATGGACTCATACAAATAATGTATAATGAAACAACACCACAAGTAATCACATTATATTTTTCGTCATAATTGAATAAGCAATCAGTTCAAAGCAAGCGTAATCCTTCGAAATGACATAATCGTCGAGATAACGGTCCGGCTGCTGGGGTGTGGCTCCGAGATTTATTATATGCAGAACTGAGTGCGGAACTCCGTGGAAACGTTCACGACTGAGGAAACGTTCAGTAGAATCGAATATTGTTTAAATTTAGATTTAGGTCGTATTTGGATTTAGAACGGTTTTTTGCTAGCATTGGTGACTTCGCAGCACCTGAGTTTAGCTGAAGCCCAAAAATAGTGGCGAAGCTGAGGAGGAGGATGATGATGATGAGGAGGGGTCATTGCCCCGCGCGGCACATGAAAACGAGTGTCACGCGAATATATTTAAATATACAGCAAGCTACACATAATTATAAAATGCTTTGTCCTGCATGACTGACGGATCAACGCACACGGCACAGCCTAATTCACTGATCGTAGAGTCCTGAAACTTGGAGGGTGTGTTCTTGGTATGATGCAGACATCCGATAAGAAAGGATTTTCTGAGATTCTACCTCTAAAGGGGTGAGAAAGGGGGGCAAAGTTTGTATGGGCAACGCAATTCCTGAGTCCAATCTATTTAAAATTTTGAATAAACCTTTTTTAACAGAATCGATGGAAGATGTGTCTCGTATTTTATAGAAATTCATCCCCTAAGAGGGTAAAAAGGGGTGGCGAAATTTGTTCGCGATAAATTCAAAAACTACCGAATGGATTTCAATGAAATTTGGTATGGAGATAGTTCGAAACCCTGGTAAGGTTTTAGGGTGCTTTTTATCCCGGAAAAATGGATAACGGGACTTTTATCCAGAAAAAACTCATTCGTGCGGGCGAAGCCTCGGGCAAAAGCTAGTGTCACATAAAATTCAAAACTAATTTATTCAATTACGCAGGAGATATTATAGTGCACAAGAGTGTGCGCAATACACAGGTGCACTCTCTTCACTCTCATAGTCCGGTGAGACGGCAATCCGCATGACCGGAGAGAGATCAGGCGCAGGACCAACGGCTTTACGTGCTTTCCGAGGCACGAGGGTATCACACCGCCAACTTCCTGACTCCGAGCTGCGACTGAGTAATTTTTAAGATGGAAAAATCCAAACTCATTGTTTTTGGCTCGACCCGGGATTCGAACGCCGAACCTCAGCGCGCAAATCATACTCGTAACGCGTACGCAATACAATTACGCTACCGAGATAGTCATTCGTGTAATAGTAACAGTTTATCTCGTGGGTCGGGAGGCGATGGTCCTCATGCAAGTAGCTAGTCTTAAGCTCATTTGCCTATTCTGTAATAAATGGTGCACACATCTTCAGTTGATATTTTAACCTTTTCAAAAGTAATGGCAAAATATTTGCCAAAGCACATATAAAATTTCTGCGTCGAAATTCCTAAGAAGATTGGTAAATGTGCTATTTAATACAACTAACACCATAACTTTTATTAAGGGTAGGTAGTTACTAACGTAGGGGGGAGGAATTTATTCAAAATATTTTATTGGTAATCTATTTCAAGGCTTAGAGAAGATTAAACGTAATTTAGACCCGTAATTAGCATAAAAAAGCGACGATATCCTAGTTGGGAGTGGAACGGACTGCCGAGACGAATGTCCGCAGGTTCAAAACCCAAGGGCACACACCACTGACTTTTCTAAAAATTTATAAGTGTATTCTTTGTGAATTATCACTCGCTTTAATATTAGTAACTAGCTTTTGCCCGCGGCTCCGCCCGCGTTAAAAAGTATTTCCGGGATAAAAGTCCCGCTTTATGTTTTCCCGGGATAAAAAGTAGCCTATGTGTTAATCCAGGACATGATCTACCCGTGTGCCAAATTTCATTGAAATCCGTTCAGTAGTTTTTGCGTGAAAGAGGAACAAACATCCATACATCCAAACATCCAAACATCCATACATTCTTACAAACTTTCGCCTTTATAATATTAGTAGGATATTAGTAGGATTAGCATAACCCGCGAATAATCTATACTAATATTATAAAGCTGAAGAGTTTGTTTGTTTGTTTGTTTGTTTGAACGCGCTAATCTCAGGAACTACTGGTTCGAATTGAAAAATTCTTTTTGTGTTGAATAGACGATTTATCCAGGAAGGCTATAGGTTATATAACATCACGATGCAACTATTAGGAGCGAAGAAATAATGGAAAATGTGAAAAAAACGGGGAAAATTACTCATCCTTGAGGGCTTCCATTGCGTGCGCTGCGAAAACGGTTCAAGATATCAAAAATATATGTATGAAAGAATTATTCCTCTTGAAATTATCTAAAAAAATGTCCGCCACAGTATATGTCTATCTTTTAAGATTAACTTACTAGAGCCGTTTTTATGGTAATGAAATTTGGTCGAAATTAATGCATTATTTGTTAAGAGTTGTATCAACGTCACAGTCATAGAGTGATTCAACGGGAAGGTTTTTATGTACTTTTAGCCCGGAAAAACTTATTAACGCGGGCGAAGCCGTGGGCAAAAGCTAGTGCACAATAAACTTAATTATCGAAACCAATCAATGAGCTTATTGTATTAAACCAGCTAACAATAAAAAATAAAAATCCTTAATATTTAACACAAACTACTCCGAGTTCTCGAACACAACTTTCTCGTATAAATTAAATACGAAATCATATCGATAACAGATCTGCGCGAGACACCAGTGTACGATACATCTCATGTCGCATGCTATTCGCAACCGATGATTTATAATCGAATATCCCACTAGTAACCGCCACATAGGGTTGTGATAAATCGATACAGTTCATCGTTATCTCGATGTCGATATCGAAGCTGGTTTTGCGATTGATATTTACTGCTTGGGAGTTACTTGTGTGGAGTATTTCATATTGGATTTTGAAGTGTAAGCGCCACGGTTTTAATTTAAACTTGAAATTTCAATGTTTTATTTTTACTGAGTAAATACATATTTGATTGTTTTTTTTTATGTACCATGTAATTGTCAGGATACGTATGCCTTCAATTAATGCCTTATTTCGTTGACGTGTTTTTGCAAGTTTTCAATGTTTAAACAGCATATTGATATGAAGTTAGTAATCAAAGTCATCCAACTCAACAAATTTTATTAGTCGACTAGTTTTATTTAACACCACTTAAATACAGAAATTGATGATCGGCGGAATTATGCTGTCCTATTTTATTGGTTGCCGAGAAATTAACCTCGGGAAAGCGATACGTCGCAACAAAACCATTGATGCATTTCTGGATAACAAGTATTTAACCCGCTAAACATACATAAGAAATTGAAATAAATAAATTGAAATATCGCACGCCCACGGCCCAGACCAAGCCTGAATTATCTCGAAAAATCTGAAAATCGTGTTATTTGTTTCGTGTAAATCGGCAAATTTTGCCGATTTAGGCGATTTAGGCGTGCGATGCGTAGTTTCAATTTCTTACGCTTATGTATTTTAAGTCGGTGACATTTATCATTTCCATACCTACTAATTTAGTAATTAGTAAGTATGTAAATGATAATAATAATAATGTGTCTCACGCTGCCTCGGACACCAAAAGGCGGACACGGTACGGTGTTTCGGGGGCTTCTGAGCCCCCGCAACAGGAAAAGGACCGCAAAAAGCGGTACGCGCAGGGGCGGTTGCGGACGACAACTTAGACGTGAGTCGGAGGAAGCCCGCAGCCGTCCCTAATGAGCCGAAGATGGCCGCACTAAAAAAAAAAAAAAAAAAAGGTATGTAAATGATAAATGTCACCGACCGTTTGACAGTTTAGTTTAAGAATTTACGTGTAGGGGTAACTATACTCTCAGTCACCCCTACCATTTGTAGGGGTGACTGAGAGTATAGTTACCCCTACCATTTACACGTAAATTCACAAACTAAAGCTATCGATAAAAGTCGAACGCGAAACCTCGAGCATATTAATTGAATTGGAAACGGGTCAGAACGATACATCACCGCGCCACCCACAAATGGTGCTAACTATTAGTGAATTACGTGACGACTGCACTAAAATATGTTCCATGACGTGAGTACAGTTAGTGTATGGGTATAATTCATGTTGCCACTACTAATGGAACTCGATTGATTGTCGACTGGAAGTAGTTTTTTATCTTGGTGTGGCGACCATACTGTACTTGATGGTATGTAAAATTTTATTCAGAAATTACTAAAGGGATTGCGATATCGAAGTTAGTTTATAGAAGATGCTGACCTGTCTTACACACACACATACTCACGCCTTTTATCACCACTTTTCCCCGTGCGTATTCCGTCCCATGATGTGATATGGGGCGAGCCTATCGCCATATCGGGCATAAATTCCAGACTCCGGGCTGATATTGAATTTAAAAACCCAATATCACTTTGCCCGACCCGGGAATCGAACCCAAGACCTCAGCATTGCAGTCATATTTTTATTAAATAGTGACTATCTTAATATGTTAACCTTAATTTGACAACGTTTCAGCTGTTATCGCACTTGAGGCCGAAATTTGCATCCATAAGGTAAACAGCCCTTAGGTAATTCTAACCACTTAAACTCCAATCAATAAATTTTATATTTCATCGCCTTTCGGTAGCCAAAATCGCTGTTAATTTAAACTTCTTTATCGTTCACATAACCGGCTCACCGTTTTTTCCCTTCATTAATCCATAATAAGTAGCTGATAACATGCTGAAGGGTTTTTAGTTCATATCAAACCATCTATGTGTGGTCTCTCTTAAGCGATCCTTTACTTTAGTTGTCCTCTTTCCTTTAATAAATCCAGTACTTAACCAATATCGTAATGAAATATTTATTCAGCTGCCAAGATTGTTATAACGTAAGGAAAGCCGATTAGCATATCTGGCAGAGTTATAGCTTCGTTGATTAATTAGGAAAATGATAATTATATGCTAACATTGCGCTTTTGCAATTTGTTGTCACGATAATTTACTGTCTGCAGTGAATAAGGATTTATTTCTTAACAGAGTTCAAACAGGAGATGCTTCGACGTGTATGTCTACTGATATTAGTAAGTTTGTGAGTTTCTAGGAAGTAATCTCTGGTCGTCCGGCGACAAGATGGGTCGACGACATTGTGAGGATCGCGGGTCGAACCTGGATGCGATTAGCTCGAGACCGGGAAAGGTGGCATGATATGAGAGAGGCCTATACCCAGCAGTGGGAATCTACAGGTTGTGGATGATGATGATGAATCTGTGGTCGCAGTGGGTACTGGATGCTAGCCGCTTCTAACAGGTTGGTCTGGTAATTTTTGGGGAAGGTTATGTTCAACAGTGGATTTCTAAAGGCTGAAGATGAAGAAGTAATCTCTGGAACTACTGAACCAATTGCGATGAAATTTGGTACGGAGATAGCTTGTTATCCCGGAAAAATATAAAGCGGGACTTTTATCCCCAAGTAACTTATCCATTCAAATGGAACCGCAGGTAAAAGCTATTTAACATTTTTACAATTCACGAAAAATGTTAACCAGCCTTTCAATAGTTTTCTGTATCATAATCCTTCATTCCAAAAAGAGTTTTTTATGGCCTCGAATGACGAGACGAGCATACCGTTCGCCTGATGGTAAGCGATACGACCACCCATAAACAGTAGAAACATCATCCAGCACCTTGACTTACAAAGTACTGTGTGGTATTCCGCTGCGCTCGTCATCCTGAGACATAAGATGTTAAGTCTCATTATGTCCTGTAGTTACACTGGCTACAATGTCCCTCAAACCGAAACATAACATTGCATGCACACTGCTGCTTGGCAAATAGACATTGCGGTGGTACCCACTCAGATGGACTCTTACATATGAGAGTGTTACTGGTGGTAGGACCAGTAAAACCAGCAGAGTGGGCAGAACTCATTACTCTAATCGTTAAAAAGAAACAAAAACCACGTAGGCTTGTCTGTGGGAACCAAGGTGAGTGCAGTGCATTTGACACTCCTAATTACAGAGAAAGTTTCGGATGTCATTGTTATATCAATCAATTCGAATGATTTCGAAAATCTATGCGCAAGTCATGTCGAAATGTCGTAAAGCATTTTTAATGATGGCTCAATGATTTCGAATGATTTAGTGACGCCAGTTTGTACAGGATTAGTGGCTTAGAATTTTGATATAAAAAATGTTCTCTATCAAAGCCAAAGCTCGAAAAGTTCTTTTTTATATATGTATATAAGTATGAGGAGACGAGAATGCCGTTCTGATGCAAGGCGACATAATTGCCTGTTATAATTTTATGAGTTCTTTAAAATTTATCTATTTATTTGTTAATTTACAATATCATCACATCACAATATCATCATTTACAGGAATTACACCCAATGCGATGTATATTGTCATACAATTCAAATGAAACATTAGCATTACCTTTCCTAGAGAATCGACTCTAATTTATCGATATTACTTAGAATTTCCAAAGTCACCTTTTTGAATAAATATAAAATATTATTAATAAAATATTTAATTTCAGGAGTAACACCACTTAAATTCTTAGTTGGAAAGCTCTGCACTCGAAAACCTAAGACCTAACTATATGTTACACCTCATAATGCCAAGAAATTACGGCTACAATGTCAATACCCCGACAATAATTTAATATATCATTTTATATTACAAATGAAAAATCCTCCTAGCCAGATTCGGCCACGGCGGCCAATCTCAACGGAGATCAGCCAGGTACGCAGGAGATATTATAGTGCACAAGTGTGTGCGCAATACACAGGTGCACTCGCTATTCCTTCACTCTCATAGTCCGGTGAGACGGCAATCCGACATGACCGGAGAGAGATCAGGCGCAGGACCAACGGCTTTACGTGCTTTCCGAGGCACGGGGGTATCACACCGCCAACTTCCTGACTCCGAGCTGCGACTGAGTAATTTTAAAGATGGAAAAACCCAGTCACAATATTTTTTGGCTCGACCCGGGATTCGAACCCAGGACCTCAGCGCGCAAATCATACTCGTAACGCATACGCAATACAACTACGCCACCGAGGCAGTCAGATATTACAAATACTAAATATATGTACTATAAAATCACGAAATAAATAAAATAATCAGAGCATAAAGCGTCGCCTGCCAATTGACTCTGATAAGTGATAACAACGGAATCCAATTTGCTAATTCTACACGTCGTTATAAATAGTGCATTGTAGTCCACTGTGACTAATGACTTCCTATGCGCGCCCGTCTGTCTGTCACTAGCTAAGATAAACAGTATGGAGACGGACTTTATGATAACGCTTTGTCAGTACAAATAATAGTTTATTGTGCGAACTCCAAAATTACATTTTGATGCTAGTGAATGTCAGAACTAGCACTGAGAGGAACTAGAATTGGCCCTAGGTTTTAGGATAACTTTGAAATTAGTAAAGAGAACATTAAAGTTGAGTATCTTACTAATTTGATAACGCAAAAATTTGTGAAAATGTTTGGATCCTTGTGTTTGCTAAAAGGTTAACACACAGGCCATATCCTAGTAATTTGCTTCCATGGGTAATAATAGATATTTTTATCTGATTCTTTAACTAGATGGCGCTGACCTCGTATTGTGTTTTAGGGACTTTTAGCGGGAAAGGCGTTTCACGCAGGCGACGCCGCGAGTAAGACTTAGTAATAGAATAATTAGCTGATATTCATGTAAACTCCTAATTGTAATAATATGTATGCCTCAAAAAGTAAACATTAAAATACAATGGTGCACAGATTTTTATTAAATCTTTGTCTATCCAGTATTTCTTTTTAAATTGTATGATAAGACGTGTAGCCGCGCAGCTGGTGATAAACAAATCATAAACAAAGACAACGACATATAAAGCTTTAGATTACAAAACAAAGCAAATACATTGTTTTCGTGTTAGAAACATATTCAAATCATCATAATATTTTATTTTTTACAAAAATTACATTAAAAATAATTATAAGCGACTTTAGGAAAACTTACGTATACACTATAATATTTTTTTTAAATACCTACGTATAATTAGACGTTAAATTTATTATTAGTTATATAATTTATTTAAATAACATTGAATTTCCTTGCAGCGTCATTAATAAAATAAAATAAATAAATGACATGACAAAAAAACATTTACATCTAAATTCGTTATTATTTCAAAATAAGAACTCCAAATCCATCTCCACCCCGTCACACAAAGCAGGACATCATTAAGCATCGGACTTAACTACACACCGCCACCGCCACGGACAAAATAAAAAACGGGTCTTCTATATTTGAATTATGAAAAAACCCGCGGACGGATGCCCGCGCCGCCGTCGGTTAGAACATCACTTCTTAACAATTAATCGTTTCCGTACAAATACTTACGGACATAGGATAGAGGAAATGTCGCATCACTAGTACACGGATTTTATTTTCGTATTTAGATTGAAGGGTGGTTGGGAGTTGTAGATTGACTACACGAACTATCATCCAGACAGGAAGCGTTTCCAGGATTCTTCTGGTATGTGGATTGTGTCTCATATGAGTGAATTTTCGTAGACACAAACGCACCCTTCAGTTTTTTTATTACTGTACCTTTTCTTTATGGCCGGTAGTGCTTCCTTGATTTATTTAAATATAAAAAACAAAGGAGTTGTTGCTTAGTCATAATAAGTGCAGTTAAGACAAGTCATGATAAGGTAGAGAATATAATAACAATTTATAATCATTTAAAGCATTAAAGGAAGGAACAATCAGCACGGGCTGATAGGTACAGAGGACACGGACATTAGGGGCGGAAATAGGGCTAGGGGAGGAGAATTAAAGCTGATATAAGAGAAAGGGAAGGAATATCTTAACATGACAAGGAAAGGAGACGCCACGCTCCTCGCCAGCGAGGATAATTAAGGTTTTAACCTAGCTAAACAACTTTTGGTATTGTTGGTATTTGTATGTGGTGAAGAACACTTATTATGTGGATAATCTACCTTGTTAGTAGATCGCCAACTTGTACCATAAAAAAAATCACAAGTTGAACCTTACTATATTTATTTACTCGTGGCGATATTTGACTCCGCCTATATAGCGACCAGCGTACCTACACGAGGCGTTAAACACCTGCCCTACGTGAGTGTGTTTGGTTCTGGGATCAGCCTGTATACATCGTGTGTTACTAGTATGAATAGTAGTGCTACACAGTAGTGTTAGTAGTTGTGTGTAGGTATCTCGTATGCCAAGGGCCGTCTGGTTTGGTACCACCGCAATGTCTATTTCCACCGCCAAACAGCATTGCACTGTTGTATTCCGGTTTGTAGGACATTGTAGCCAGCGTAATTACTGGGTATTATGAGACTTAAGATATTATATCTCAGAGTGACGTGCGTTGTACATAGGTTAGGGACTCGGTCCGGCGGTCGCCCAATGGTTCCATCTCTCCGGGCAGCTCAACGTCGGGTCGTAAGGCACGGTGAACCCAACATAACCGCTCAGTCGTCCCCCTTGAAGGCTGGGCGGTAGTAATAAGTCACTTTCTCCGCGTAAAAAAATAAAAGAGTGACGAGCGCAGTGGAGTGCATGCAGTACTTTGTAATTCAGAGTTCTGTGCAGCGTTGCTACTGTTTATGGGCGGTCGTATCGCTAGCTCTCAGGTGAGCGGAATGCTCGTCTCTTCATTTAACTGAAATAAAATATATAGAACGAAAACTGTTAATCATTAAAAAAAACATTAATTGAACTCCAGCCAGCTTATATCATATAAAAGTTATCTTAGAGTAGAAGTTATGAAGCACAAATCGAAATATACAAGCAATAGTTTTCACAGTACAAGTATTTTACAATTGTTTACATCAAACAATGCGTCGACAGTACATCAAGGCCGGACTCCTTATTCCGTGATTGATTACTGATACTCGCGCTGCATACGAACTACTGAAGTTATGCAATAACATCGCTTTATATCTTCTATTTTTGTATTTCCTCTTATCGGTTCATGCATAATATAAGTAGGTCTTTCGTATGGAACAGTCCTTCTGGTCTCGTCTATTTGTTCGCCCAAGCAGCCAGCCAGTGTGGTTTCGAGGCATTGTGATTTACACCTCATGATAGAGGAGCGAAGTGTAGTACCGGGTTCTGTTTTGTTATTCATTTGGTTTGACATTGTTTATGGGTGATTGAGGAAACCTACTAGCTTCTCTCGTCGTTGAATGAATGATATTCTGTCGTCGTTCAATAATATGAAAAATATGGATTCTTATAGTAACATTGATGTGACTCTGCCTAGCTGTTAGATAAAATCATCAATAAGCGCACCTGCAGAATATAATTAAGGTGGATGGTCTTATACGCAATATTAGGTCGTTCACCCGATGATAAACAACACTTGTCCATAAACGATGACAATACGCAGAACTCTATAATAAATAAATACCTGGTACTCCTGAACTACATTCATCGTCGTAAAACATTAGACTGTAAAGCCATGTTTCACAAGTTTCTGCATGCATACTGGATCCTTTTCGACAGTATCATGGGATGCACGTTGCCCACGTGCTTTATGTAATATGTATTAAGTCCTTTTTTGTTAATTGTTTGTGTGCGTCCCAGTATATTGTCCGAATAAATGTTTCTTTCTTTCTTTCTATGCATACATACATACTCCCTCATACCCTCATCCCAATGGGGGTAAGGCAGAGCACTACATGCTACGATTTTGACACACCTCTTTTGGTATTTGTTCGGAGTATACATTTATGACTGTTACTCAGAAGTTGTGAATCAGGCCCTTAATCTCACCTTGATATTACCCTTACTGACCATTAAGGTATTCGCCTTTGACGACTGACACTTTCCTTGGATTTCAGTCAATATTTTACCGTAACAGAAATAAATGCTACAATATTTTCCAAAGCAAACCACGAATCGTGAAAAGCGAAAGAAATCCGCCCAATTCAATCTACAAAAAATGCCAACGAAAAAAGGAGGGTATCAATAAAACGAATAGTTAAGGAACTGTCACGTTATATAGTCGCGGGACTTTGGGGAATACCGGCGCAACCTGACAAGCTGGCCCGATTACTGTCAATATGGCACCTAATGTCATTGTCGGTTGTAGCATAAACGCGTCGACGGTGAACTAAACGCGCAGAACATTGGGCAAAGATCAGAGAGTGTGTAGAAGTGACTTACCTAGACTTACCAGCCAGTGTGTCTGTGTCGAGAAGGTGCTTGAGCCTTTATTTCTTTCGTTAACTAGATTCTACTGTATGCCTTCTGTTTTTTTTTTGTTTTTTGCTGTTGACTAACTTATTTTTTATGTAACAAGTTTGCTCATACTCAAATAACTTATACGTAATTTAATTCTATAAGTAAAAACTTGTTATTAGCTCTATTGCACTGAAATTGTGCTATTCTTAGTATTAATTAACTGTAAGTTTAAAATGCTGTAAAGCAATCAATAAGCCTGCAGTAATTTACATAAAACTCATAATCCTACTAATATTATAAAGGCGAAAGTTTGTAAGAATGTATGGATGTTTGGATGTCTGGATGTTTGGATGTTTGGATGTATGGATGTAAGAATGTTTGTTCCTCTTTCACGCAACAACTACTGAAGGTAGATCATGTCCTGGATTAACACATAGGCTACTTTTTATCCCGGGAAAATATAAAACGGGACTTTTATCCCGGAAAAACTTTTTAATGCGGGCGGAGCCGCGGGCAAAAGCTAGTATAAACTATTTACTTAATACTTCTAATAACATTGATCATGTCATTGCACGCAGTGAAATGTTAATAATAAATATACTATAAACATATCATTCTAAGATTAATTCGTATGATCCTCGCCAGATCCGCGTTGTCATCCAGAGATTAACAGTCGATTAATATCGATACTGATTCTATTCCACGATTCTTTAACGGATCACCTCTCTATTTTATAGCTTGTGAAAGATCGTTCTAGGATTAAGGTGTTGCTATTCCAGGAAAAGTACACAGTAAGGAACTCTGACTTCATTGATAATAATGAGACATTTGTGTTGTGAATTGTGTTGTAGAGATGCCCATAAGAGTATGGGTTTTACTTTACATATTACTTCGACAGTTTTTAAAGAAACCGATTGTACTGAGAAGTAAACATAAAACACGCATTACGCCGTTATCCTCGAAGAGGTAGGCAGAGGCACCACTGGTGTACCCATTTTTCGCCGTCGTCCCATGATGTGATAGGGGGCGAGCCTATCGCCATATTGTACACAAATTCCAGACTCCGAGCTGATAGTGAATAGAAAACTCAATATCACTTTGCCAGACCCGGGGATCGAACCCGAGACCTCAGCATTGCAGTCGTATTTCGTCGTAATTTCAGACTCCGAGCTTCTGATATTGAGTAGAAATACCAAATCACTTTGTTCGGATTCGAACTAGGAACCTCAGAGCAGTGACGTACGCTACAACTACGCCACCAAGGCAGCCAAGTCAAAGAAGTATAATTAAAATATAACCACAAAAATGTCACCACCTGTCCTTTCTACCTCTCTACTCTATGACCGCGGTACATTTATTTCTGTTGACTATGAGGAAGGAAGAAACAGGTCATGTTACTTTTGGGATCACCGTCCAGTCGTAACGAGTTAACGCGGTGCATTGTCGCTACTTATTGGATTATTTTTGCTTTTAAATCAATCTGGCAATATGTAACCTTGGAACAAAGTTTTTTTTTACTTTTGCATGGTGCCAGTAACTTATGACGTAGAATTAAGCCTAGTTGGAAATATAACGGTTTCCTGAGACAATATCCGTAAGTTCAAAACCCAAGGTACAAGCCTCTGACTTTTCGAAGTTACATGTGTATTGTTTATCAATTATATAATCGTTCGCTTTAACGGTGAAGGAAAGCATCGTGAGGAATCCTACATAGCTCAGAATTCTCCACAAGAATTTCGAGGGTATGTGAAGTCTGCCAACTCGCTCTAAGGCAGCATGGTGGACTAAGGCTGGACCTCTCTCAGTAGTAGAGGAGGCCCGTGCTCAGTAGTGAGAAGTATATAATACAGGGCTGGTTGCATTGCATAATTAACAAGGAAATACGTTAATAATTTCACAGCCTCTTACTTATAAGAGAATTCTTCCTACAAGCAAGAATAAGTGAGAATTACAACCGGCATTTCCTTCATACTGCGACAAATCAAAATGAACTCGTGAACGTGAACATAATTGATAATGATGACTTTTATATTTCTAGTGAATGTTACTAATTTCTTAAATTATTGTTAATTAGAGCAAAAACTGTCCACATCTGTAACTGAATGGGGTCAAAAGTATAAGCAGCTGATGATCTTTGTTGGTGCATCGAAGTTCGAAATGCTACTTCAATCAAATGGATATAACCTATTCATTATTATCCTATTAAGAAATAGACGTTATATCAATGGTCTACCTACAAAGTCCAAGGTTCCATAACGAGATTCACGATTGCGCACAAAATACCAATCATCATCTTCCTGCCCTGGTCCCAAATTACTTGGGGTCGGCGCAACATGTTTTTCTCTTCCATTCTCTTCTATCTTTCGTCATCAAGTCATTCACGCCCTTTTCTTTCATATCATCTCTTACACAATCCATCCACCTCTTCCTTGGTCGTCCTCGTCCTCGCCATCCATCAACACTCAAATTCATCACTCGTTGGGTTACATGCCTTTCATCCCTTCTCCTCACATGTCCATACCAAGACAGACGATTTCCTTTCAACTTTTCTATCACTGGTGCCACTTTCAAACTCCCTCTAATACACGCACAAAATACCAATATGACCCAAAAATTGCGAAGCAATGCACTGAATACACACAGCTTGTTACCCTGAGACCTAATCTATTAAGGCTCACAATACTCAGTAATTACCCTAGCCACAATGATTGAAACCGGAAGATAAGGAGTGCTTACAAAATCCTTCTTGGAAGCAGAAATAGACGTAGTTACCTAGACAAACACGCGCTTCAAGAGACCTACTATTAATTGAAGTAGTCAGGCAAATACCCAATTACTTCATCAGGAATTAAGGTCGGGACCTTTTCTTTTGCAAACTTTATTATTGCGCTATAAAGTTCCACAAAATAAGTAATAAACAGTTATGCACAAAGCAATTAATTCAATAAAAACAGTTGAAAATCCCTGATAGCGACATGTTGGTTCTGCGAACGAAGTGACAAAACGCTTCTGTAAAAATTATAAATGGATATTATGTCCTGTCAACTACTGAGCACGGGCCTCTTCTACTACTGAGAGAGGTAGACTTTAGGCCTTTGTCTATGTTAGTCAACACAATAATATTATCCCAGCCTGTTTGACGTGCTAAACACAGGCTGTTACCGGAACATGACATACGAGGGCGGCAATGGTCAGTTTTAAAACCTTGTGTACGATGGTCGCATTCCGGGCGAATACAAAGTATATCTTACCACCAGCTAATATTGTCACAAGAAAGGAGATGTCTGGTTTTTATATGGACGCTGGGCCTCTAAATCTATCCAGGCTCAAACTTAGGGGATAATAAAGGGGCAAAATATGTATCATGTATCCATTAAAAATATATTTTTAGACCCCTCCATTTTTTAACTAACTTTTTTAAAAACGTTTATATGAGAGTCGTTTTAAGCAAAATAAAATTACATAAATCAATTAAACGAATTGTAAAAGGCTAGTTTTTAGGAGATCTATCCAAATATATATATATGTCGACGAGGATTTCACAGGAGCCAATAAAACGTAGCGCACTCTTTACAATGGTCATAATTGACTTTTATTTCTTCAACTCATGACTCGTTTATCACTCATCACTTTGTCAGGACCAGCATAATAACCACTAAGTTACCATAGCGACTATTGACAACTAGTTGAACACTGAACGACGACCAAACCAATACTGTGCTCCTCAACTTTTTTTTTTTTTTTTTTTTTTTTTTGTCCCTGACTAAACTCTTGTTAGCCTGACGAGGGTCGGCTTATACAAGAACACCGGTCTTGTGGGTGAGCGCAGAAGGCGCTCGCAACCCATAGCTCCTCAACTGGCGAGCGCCTTATTTATACTCACAGCTGTCACCCCACTAATACTTTAACATCGAGACCTGTGTTGCAAGACTACTATTTCAAAATTACCCGACGCTCTGACATATAAATTGTCTTGGTTAAAATTTTAAGACTGTTTTGGACATGTCCTTTGTTCTATATTTTACCACCATGGCAGGGCTTTTTATTTATTGGTACCTGACCAGATTTAAGTATATAAAATTTTTACCCATGAATGAAACCAGTTTCTGGCCTCTACGGATCCCTAAATTCAAGACAACCCGCCACAACCGCTACTCGGTGACGACAATTTAATTCATGAGTGGCATCAAAGTTTTTGCAGGCGCATCCGTTCTTTACTTAATTTATTGCATGTATTAAAGGAATTGAATGGACACTGAGAAAGTTACTGGTTTCATTGTGATGTGGACATGTACTCTCGTATAAACTGAGAAGCTTGACTGGTTTTTGAGTTTTTTGTTGCCTTGAAAGTAGCTGACGAAATATAGGTGCGTTACTTGAAAACATTAACTGGCTTTTGTTGTATGTTTGTGTATGTATTAGGGCGAGCCTCATGCCAATTCCAGACTCCGGGCTGATGATGAGCAGAGCGAATATTTTTTTGTTCCGCAGGAAAAGCCCATCTTATGGATACGTTCCTAGAATCGGGGGAGCGGAAGAATGTTTATGTCGGACTCACCGGCCTTCCGACCCAGATGTTACCTAAATTTCCTTTGGTACCTAGCCAATTTTATGCCGAATAACATTAATATCTGGAGGTAAAACCCGAGACCTCACCACTGCAGCCGTACCATGCAGGCAATACAGCTACAACTCAGAGAAACTCTTAAAACTTTGATGCATAAAGCAGAACATTTGCAAAATAGTAAGAAAAGCTATGTAGATCATCTAAACTGATACTTCTCTTATTCTTGACTTTCAGAACCACTACTTGATATATGAAAGTGAAGCTAAGCCTTAAAGTGAGAGCTACTGTTTTATATTTTATTATTAATTTATTTATTCATGTAGCTTGTATTTATGTCTCTAGATGTAGGAATGATCAATATGGAATAAAGACCTGTGATACTCACTTTCTCTGGGATAAAAAATCTCTAAGTTCAAGCAGGACAGGACTATCTGTGAGGAAAATGTCATCTTTATCCATTCAATGATTTATGCAACATACGTCTTCCTAAACTTTAACATGCGTAATATCCGTAAGAAGTAGTTGCTATAGCAACTGCAGCAAGTCTTCATAGTAATGTACTTGTTACTTTCTCGGTATTGTCATAAAACCCTCAATAATTGTTGACAACATTTGCGCCAGCCTAAAATACGCATAAATTTTCTTGCTGTGGAAATCTAACTCTATACCCACCATAATATTTCCTTGCAGAAGCTCATGGCCTGCTTCACCACGCAGATTGATCCGGGACTTTTAAGAGTTTACAATCAAAGTGTTCACGCCAGTAAATTCAGATTTTGTACGTTGATTAACATATCTCACTCCAAAACACATAAACCATGCAATTTATTACGTATAAGGGCATTGGCCTGGATATTGTAATTTTGGCTCGCAACCAATGCATTTCACAAAATAACCGGATCGTACACTCTAATTATAGGATTTCTGCAAGACGCTCCTGATTAAAGTTACCATACGTTCGGTTGGCCAAGGATTTTCTTATTTCTTTTTAATATACGGGGCAAACGAGCATACGGATCACCTGATGGTAAGTGATCACCGCCGCCCATGAACATCTGCAATACTAGAGGGCATAGAGATGCGTTGCCGGCCTTTTAGGTGGAAGACGCTCTTTTTTTGAAGGTCGCCTGGTCCGGAAATGCTGCTGGAAGCAATTGGTTCCACAGTTTTGTAGTACCTGGTAAATGTCGGCTGAAACGTACTCTGTTGGATTGCCAACCTCCGAGGTAATGTGGATGGAGTTTGGAGTTATGCCGCGTTGTACGGTGTTGGAACTCAGCAGCAGGGATAAGTCCGAAGTGAGTACACTTATAACGAAATAGAAAGTTTTGTTTAAGTATTTTAATTAGGTATCTACGTATAGATATAATCAACGTGACAAATCCTTTCTCAAACCCTTGCCTTTATCTCCAGGGTTAGGTGTTGACGAAGATGTAACTAATTCTAAAAATATACTTAGAAGTCGTTGTTCCCACGGATGTTCCCTAGCATTATTCCAGACTACATGTATAGTCGCTTTTGACAGGTTCGTCTAGAAGTCTTGAAGGCAGGCCTATGTGCAGCAGTGGACGTCGTGTGGCTGATGATAATGATAAGTACAGTGTCAAGAAATTCTCACAAAGGAGATGTCCGCTTTTTGTATGGGAGCTGGGCCTCAAAATCTAAACAGGCTCAAACTTTAGGCATATTAAAGGAGGCAACATTTGGAACTTAGGTCTATTAAAAAAATATTTTTAGACCCCTCCATTCATAACCAACTTTTTTGACAACATTCATATTAAGTGTAGTTTTCAAGCCAAACATAATTACATGCATCTCAAAATCGGAGGTCTTTAAAATTAAAGGATTTATTGCATAAGGCTAGTTTTCAGGAGTTCTATCCAAATATATATATAAATTGTCTTGTTTAGATTTTCAGGTCCATTTTTGGACATGTCCTTTTTCGATAGATTTATCCCGCGTCAGCCAAATTCATAGCGGTCCTATCCAACTCGCTCCCAGATGGTAAGACAAGGCCGAGACAATTGCATTCTATTAAAGCGATTACATGCCAATTGATTGATAAGTGCGATGATAATGTCTTGTGAACGTCGGGTTCGAATCCTGAATGAACTTGAGAATTTATGTGCGGTTTTATTGAGGTCTTGAGCTCTTGTCAATTAATATGTAAAATGGCATATCTGGTGAATGGAAAGAACGAATGTCGCAGACATAGACCACCGTATTAGCAAGCTAAAGTGGCAGTGGGATGGGCACAATGCTCGTAGAACTGACACCAGATGGGGTAGAAAAGTTCTCGAGTGAAGACCACGTACCAGCAAGCGCAGCGTTGGACGTCTTATAAGGTAGATAGACGACCTTGTAAAAGTTGCAGGAACCCCGTGGATGCAGACTGCTTCTAACAGGTTGGTCCGGAAATATTTGGCTGAGGCGTATAATAATACTAGCCCTGTATTATATACTGCTCACTGCTGAGCACGGGCCTCCTCTACTACTGAGAGGGTTTAAGGAGCCAGTCCACCACGTTGGGCGTATGTTCAGCAGTAAACTTCCAAATGGTGAATGTTAGTTTAGACCCATTGGAGTTAGCTCCAATCCTAATTCATCAAATGCATGTTTAGGAAGATGATTCGATAAAGCAAGACTTAAACGCAAAAACCGTTGAACACTTTAGCATACAGGCTAACTATATCATTGACTAAAATTGGTAACTTTTTATCATGGAAACCTTCTATTGTGTCAGAGATATTTTACGTGGATGAAGCCACAAGTGTCACCTAGTCTAATAATAAATATCATAACATTTTGTTCATATCTAAACAAACTGAAGATACACTTCCAACTATAATGGTATTCCCTATTTTAAAGGTATCAGAAATTGCGTTGAACTTAGTCCTAAACAAACATTGGAGCAAATATTTGCGGATGACACCAGTGTTTGTCATGATATGAAAATCCGCATATCGTCTGAGTAGAAATAGACAATTGCTTTAAAAACTATATTATACTCCTTGTATTATTTTAGAAGAAATTTTCAGAATGTGGTAAAAGTAACTTCAATGAAATACCCTTATATATAAACTGTAGGGGATTTCCCTCATGAGTTTTGAGTACTCTGCAGTATTCAGCTTTGTTTATGCCAGTTAATCCCGGTATTTGATTACGCAGAATTGAGAGTGAAAAAAAACAGGTATTATTTTTTCAATAACATCCGATAAGATATCGCTATCATAATCCGAGCAAATTTATTTAGGCATGGTATTTGTATTCGTTATGGTTTAGTAACATAATATGCATTGGGAGGTCTTGCATTCGATTCCCAGGACAGGCAAGACTTTGAGTAAGTTATTTCTAACACCATATGTTTGGAGGCCGTTATAAAAAATTGACGAAGTCAATGATGAAAAAAATATGTGCTGACTCTACATCGTGCTGGATTAAGCGCAACAGGATGAAGGGATATGACACGATATAAATTATATCCATACTAATATTATAAATGCGAAAGTAACTCTGTCAGTCTGTCTGTCTATTAAGCTTTCACGCCAAAACTACTTAACCGATTTAAATGAAATTTAGTACACAGATAGTCTAGAGCCTGAGAAAGGACATAGGCTACTTTTTATCCCGGGAAAATATAATGCGGGACTTTTATCCCGGATTTTATGTTCTTGCGAGTGGAGCCGCCACAGCCAAACCACTGAACCGATTTTGATGTAATTTGGTAAGGAGATAGTTTAAGACCCTGGGAGGGACCTAGGGTACTTCTTATCCCGGGAAAATATAAGCCGGGACTTTAATCCCGCCTGACTGCCTCAGTGGCGTAGTTGTATTATGGTACGACTGCAATGCTGAGGTCTCGGGTTCGCTTCCCGGGTCGGGCAAAGTGATATTGAGTTTTTTTATTCAGTATCAGCTCGGAGTCTGGAATTTGTGCCCGACATGGCGATAGGCTCGCCCCCTATCAATCATGGGACGGAATAACGGCGAAAAGTGGGTGCACTAGTTGCGCCTCTGCCTACCCCTTTGGGGATAACAGGCGTGAGTGTATATGTATGTAATATTTTTCTGCGGGTGGAACCACAAGAAAATAATTATGGAGATAGTGTGAGATCCAGAGAAGGACATAGGCTACTTTTATCCCGAAAAAACTTTTTAACGCGGGCAAAAGTTAATGTTTGTATATTTGCGAAAGAATAAATTAAGCACCGTCGAAATACGCCTGACATATATTTTAGCTATTTTTGTTGATGGTACCCAAATGTATAATGAATTCGTATAAACATCCACATAAATGAAGTAATACCTCCTAGCGTTAGATGTGGTTGCCTGTAACTGGGTAGCATGATATATCTAAGTGTATTTGTATTTATGTACTTAGTGTTAAGATCCACTGACGATCCAATGAAATAAAATAAAAAAAATAAATGTTTAAAATGTCCAGTATCAACATAAAAGCTATATCGGTATATCTCTTATCGGTAACAACTATTTAGATAACCTTAAGACGCACTTAAATAGATGATTATAAATGGTATGATGTTGAGCTCATCATCTGTCTAGAAGATATATTTATGTAGTCAGCAAAAATCCTTAATACTTTGACAAAAGATTTTACAATATACACAATCGATGCATAAAACGCAATCCTAATGATTATGATTTTGAAGTTTGCGAATGCATTTGAAAAGTTGCTCCATTATAAATATTGAGACGGACTTTATACACATACATCACGATCTTATTCACGATGGCTTAGAGGTGCAACAAAAGCATCCACTGTTCGCCAGTGCGGTCCGTCTCATGATGTGGTAGGGGACGAGCCTATCGCATTATCGAGCGCAAATTCCAGACTCCGAGTTGATATTGAGCAGAAAAACCCGATATCACTTTGTCCATACGGTGCACGCAATACAACTAACCCAATATTAAAGTACTTTACATAAATTTTAATAAGTGGATATTTGGCTACTACTATTCTTATTTTAAATATTTTTCTTCGTCTAATTAGCCCCTCTAGTCTTTGATATATAAAAACCCTCTAGTGAATATTTTTTTTTATAATATTATTTGAATAAAAAAGTGCATCCACACTTTGGTTGCCAGTACAAAATCGCATGTCAATTACGAAATATCGATATGTAAAACCAGAGAACAATGCAATATAAATGCGTTTTTATTAAATAGGCTACCGGTTATAAAATCGGACTGGTCGCCGTCCAAAATTTCAATCGATTCCATTGTTATCGATATTAGTATTCAGTATATATCGATAAATAGAGATGTGCAGCGAGATAACACGTTAATGGTATCCGTCGAATGGTGAATTGCAATAAGTTTTGGCGGATATGCAAATGTCAAAAATTCATCGTTAAACTAAAATAGTTTTGTGTATTTGTCATCGATGTGGCTAGCTTTTGGTCGCAGTGCCGACTGCGTGATGTTATTTTTAAACCCCGACTCAAAAAATAGAGTGTTATAGTATAAGGTGTGTTTCTGTGGATTTCTAGATATAAAAAATTGGCTTTACATTAATCGTTATCGATATTAAGCAAAGTTATCACTGATTAAGAAGTAAAGAACCAAAAAAATATTTTTTCAAAATAAAAAGTATTTCACTGCCAATAAAATAAATTGAAAGTGTTTAAAAAATTATGTAGCTGTTGGCTAAAATACAACAGTTATGGTAGCATTATCCTGAAAATTTGCCCAAGTAAAGATATATATAAAAAGTCAAGTCCTGTAATTTCCGAAACATAGATCGATGGTATTGGTTAACCCGCGATATAATAAATTAATAAAATAATTTGGACTGCCATAAACTAGTATAAAAATAGGAAAAAGGCAAACATATTTGTAATTGTGTAACTCCATCCGACTAGACGTTACATTTATACCTACGTCATTATCATTTTTATTCAAATTTCATGACATAAGTTGGAGCAAATTAATCTAGAAAGTTCTCTACTCATTAAATTCTACCCAATAGGTACCCTCAATGATATTCTTATGAAAATTGGACAGCTGTTTGAATATAAACTCGAATAGACTATAAAACAAAGTGTAAAACGACGTGAGCTTAGAAAAAACCTTTTTATTTCGGTATCACAGACATACACAATTCTATTTATTTGTATTCGACATATATTCGATATCGACTTTAAAATCGACTATGTGATTTAAATTGCAACTAAGTATTTTACGTGTGCGATAAAAATGTATGTTGATGTATGTATGTATGCTTCACACCCCGATTCCCACACCATTGTATGCAGAAACTACAAAAAAAACTGTCATATTATACATATTTTGTCTTACAAGGATTCCTCACGGTTTTCCTTGACCGTGCTAACGATTTTTTTTATTGCTTTAAATGACAAGACGAGCATGCGGTTCGCCTGATGGTGAGCGATACGCCCACTCATAAACAGTAGAAACACCATCCAGCACCTTGAGTTACAAAGTACTGTGCGCTCGTCATCCTGAGACATGAGAGGTTAAGTTTCTTTATGTCCAGTAGTTAAACCCGAAACATAACAGTGCATGCACACTACTGCTTGGCGGTAGAAATAAATATTGCGGTGGTACCCACCCACAAGGACTCTTACATATGAGAGACCTACCTACCACCAGTAAACAAGAAAGACTTATAATTTAGGGACTTTCAAAATATAAGGTTATTCCTAAAGGTAAATTCATGAAATACCTATCACTTTTTTACGTTCACTTGTGACAGTGGTATATTATTATAAGATAATTTGCTCATTTAGTCCACCTACTATAAACTTAGATTCCTTCAATCAATTTTAATTATGTACTAAACTTCGAAAAGTCGAGTTCTAACTAGCGATCGGCGTTTCACCTGCAGTTTCACTCCTTATTGAGCTGTTATAAATAACTATCTAAATCGTAGACCCAAACCCGCCCACGCTAATATAAAAAAAGTAAAACTGGCCATTAAAAAAACAAATAAAATTCCTTTAAACTCCTTTCACGGTAACCTTAATTAGGCAATTGGTTATTTTAATTGGCCAGTTTTATCGTTTATTAGTATTTTTATAGAAGTTGACAACGTAACATTCATTTTTGGCAGGACATAAAACACCTCCGCACATAATAGAAAAATATTATTCTCGGCTTGCAACACCGGACGTAAAAATTAATGGAGATTTTTATTGCGATATAGAGTTTTTCGACGATTTTACTTCTGACTTTTCGAAAGCTCGGATGGTAATTATTTTTATTTGTGTGATCCTCGTTGTTGATAGTCGGGTTCGAATAACATTTTTTATATAATAAATTATTTTTTTCTCGAAACGGATATAATTTTATACCGGAAATTTCTGGATAAATTGTCTGAAAGCAAAATTGTCACAAACAATTATAAAAAGAGTCATAGAGTCTCTACATTTCGCCCCAAATACCACGTGAAAAATATTCAATATACACACAAGACACGCATTTCGTTTATATAATCACATAAAACCAATTCAGTGGCACTCTGAAAAGACATTTCAAACTCTAAAATGGATAATTTAAGGAACTTTATTACTCCGCAGTTATTTATTTAGTTTTAGTGTCGTTAACATCGTCCACTCGGCATCGTGAATCGATTAAATGCTATCGAGATAAAAATATAGTTCCAGGAGAAGTTGTTCGAATTTTAGAACACACCTCATTAAAAAAAAAAAGAATTTCGATACTCATATTCTGAAATTAGAAGCTGATTTTAGTGTTGATAGATCTCAATTAAACGGATTTTGATGTAGTTATGTGTGGGTATTTTATGGAATGTGCTCTTTTTTCAAACTGTCTTTAAACTTTAACGCTGATAGTTTGAGTATCTAGCAAAGCAAAGGAGATGAGCTGACCAGACGAACCCTTCGTTGGTCATAAATGCGCAGCTGGTCATAAACTTTTATTAAAACCTATGTGACTTGTGATCGCTGTTATAACATTCTACGATAATGACATTAAGTGGTGCTCCACAGAAATTGTGATTTTTGCTGTTATTGTGTAAAAAGCGACCTTATATTCACGTGTGTTTTTTTTTTTTTGTTAAATCTGTGCTATCCGTGTCTACCTCGCCCCCCGTCAGGATTGCGAGAAAAAAATGTTTGCGCATTATTGCCATATCGTAACCATTGGGTAAATACTCAAAGCGATGATAAGAAGGAAATTCATTCGCGTAATTAATTTTAGCAAATAATTGTTACGAATGTAAAGTGCATAAATAGTTTGAACCGAGAACAAGTACCCATAGGTTGCCACATCATGGCTTATAACTACAAACGTAACCAAACACACCCAACATGGGAATCGCTTATCGCTATTTTACTTGTTTATATACAAGGTCATCTTTACATTACGTTACTAAATGAAACGAATATGGCGTGTGCGTATTCCTGACTGAAAGTGCAATGTTGCTGCTGCGACAAATTCTCCTAGAGCAGTCATAGTGGCATTAGGGCGTGTAAACTTAAAGTTACTTTTTATTGATATTTATTTTGTTCGAAACTTACACTCTTTTATTTTACATCTATGGTTAAAATAACTTAATGGAATACGATATTTTCAATGAGATAAGTATGTGGTTTCATTTATTAACGCAATGTCAAAATGACCCTGTATAGTTTAATTCAATTAGACATAAGATTAGAAATAATAATACATTTAGAATAAGAAATCATGAATGCATTGATGAGTAAAGTGTCGAAACATATTCGTAAATACATTTTGGCATATTTTTGGTAGATAATATACCTACTGTTCACATAACACGTTACGTATGTAATTGGTGAATGCTGAGTGTACCTGTTATTGGCATATTTATCAGCCACATTAACCCTAAAAGTGTTTCTATATAATTGTCTCAATATTTATGCTGTTGGTATACCTTAAATAAATTAAAAAAAAAATCTCTCTGTTGTTCTATTGGAAGGGGGGTATGAGCTACGTATCAAATACCTTGCCCACCCTCGCCTCCCTTAAATCGAAACCACATCGTGTAACTTATGAAATAAGAAACCAATTTTGTGTACTCATGGACAATAAAAAAAAACATGGGAATCGAAAGCAGAACACCATCGCCCAACTACTACACAATTGAGGCTAACAATGATACCATTATCATATTAGTAAAAACCGGCAGATTAACATAACCTGTACCTGCTACAGACAATAAATGTTAAACGTTTTGAAATAATCACTATTCTCACACCCCACTCATCACACTGACGAGTCGATTTATAAGACGTAAGAAGTCAAAACATTTCAAATATGCGCATAATATCCTACTATCCTACTAATATTATAAAGGCGAAAGTTTGTAAGAATGTATGGATGTTTGGATGTATGGATGTTTGTTCCTCTTTCACGCAAAAACTACTGATCAGATTTCGATGAAATTTGGCACACGGGTAGATCATGTCCTGGATTAACACATAGGCTACTTTTTATCCCGGGAAAATATAAACCGGAACTTTTATCCCGGAAAAACTCTTTAATGCGGGCGGAGCCGCGGGCAAAAGCTAGTCTGCTATAATACACATTTTTATCGCTGCTCTGTCTGCCAGGATTTAAAGGCTTTTATATCTCCCCTCCCAATGGTAGAGGCCCGTGTTCATTAGTGAACAGTATATAATATAGAGCTGGTATTACATTTCTTACAGCTCATCTTAATGTGTACGCCGATCTTTTGAAACTATTTGTACCTTGGTAAAGATATAATAAGAAACTGTAATATTATCATCAACTACTCAGTCAACCAAAAAGCGTGGCAATATTAAGTTCTATGTCATAAGTACTTCCGCATATTTATGTAATTTATATGACATTAAAATCTAAATTCAGAATCGGTTTATCTGTTTGGAATATAAGATGCTACAGATACACCTCCGTTTACGTTAGATTAAAATCATCTACACCATAATAAAAAAATATTAAATCTACAACCTAATTATTATTAAAAGGAACAAACCGACAACTCACGCCAAACCTCTAATTCTATCTCCTGTACATATTTCAACCTGAATATTACACATAATTTACGAAACAAAAAGCAGTTAGGTTGGTGAAGAAAGTTAGATTTATACAATATCGATAAATGATAAATCACGCTGTGACGACGGGGCGGTCAGCAGACAATGTGAAATCTGCAATCGTTTATCATCTGAGATAAAGCATAACTAGAGGTTCGTTGCTCGGTTACATGCGATTTATGTTAATTCGAGAGATGGGGATTGCATTGAAGTTTGGTAAAGATTAAATCGTAATAAATATTTTATTAGCAGAGTCCTCTTAGCAACGATAAATTTTATTATGATCAATTGTACACGTAATTCTTCGCTCAGTAATTTCAGATCCTAGGCCTTAATTGACTTTCAAATGGAAACACTATAGCCCTAGGGCAATGTTACTTGATGGCAGAAAAAGATAGATTCCGATACCTCATTCAATACCTATAATAATCTTTCCATTGCTAAACTAAAAAGCGATTTATTTAAGCAGTTTAACAATCTACAACAATTAAGTCTCCAGCAGATGGACTGAAATCACAATAATTTTTGACTGCCTAGTACAATAGCTGAACTAAAAGGTCGATTCCCTAATCACTTACATTTTTGAATTAGCAATCCTAATCTTAGAGAATAAACCATTCAAAAAGCAAATTCAAATACTCTATTCTAATTGGTCCATATACGCGATGGAACAAAAAACGGTTAGAATTTTTTTATGCCAACTTTACGTGTCAATATGATATCTAGGAAATTGTGTTTTCATACCCGACTGCCTCGGTGATCGTCATTTTGACTGCCTCGGTGGCGTAGTTGTATTACAGTACGACTGCAAAGCTGAGGTCTCGGGTTCGATCGCCGGGTCGGGCAAAGTGATATTGAGTTTTCTCTTCAGTATCAGCCCGGAATCTGAAATTTGTGCCCGATATGGCGATAGGCTCGCCCCCTGTCACATCATGGGACGGAATGACGGCGAAAAGTGGGTGCACTAGTTGCGCCTCTGCCTACCCCTTCGGGGATAACAGGCGTGAGTGTATGTGTGTGTGTGTGTTTTCATATTTCACCATGCAATGGAAACCGTTAGGAAACCTAACTGTACTTACCCCTGTCTGCTCTGTTGAAGATAAAGGCTAAACGTCCAGCATTGTGTTTACTAATCATATTTCACCGGAGACCGCTAAATCATATCTGGACTTATCTCTCTGTCATAACATTGAATTCCATAACTCAGTGACATTTACAACACGAACGTAGGGTACAAACCGGAATGGTCTTAGAGCTAATATTATAGATCTGAAGAGTGTTTCATTTTTCTATTTGTTCCCATATTTAAAAAAGGAATGATAGAAAGGCGCATGTTCGAACTGAGTAAAAAAGATACGGAGTTTTGGCGGGAACGTGGAAGTGTCATGAGGTGCTCTTGTTTTAAATTCATTATTTTGGTGATACTTAGTGTTATATTGCATAATTATGGTGGTATATATAGTTCTATTAAGGTGCTCAAATGAAATGAATTGTAATAACTGTGCCAATCAAGTGCTTTTCGTTGCCGCCAAAACTCCTTGATAAAATCTTGTTAAGTTAGCCACTGCTTTACTACGACATAGTACGTAGGAAAAAAGACAACCAAAAATATCACTTAAGACGAGGCTGTTTGGGCTTGAACCCTTTGCCTTCTCTATAAGGGAAAATTATAAAAGAAAATGAGTAAAGTTACTTAACTGTCATTTTGAAGCTATATTTGTATAGATTGTTTTATCGTCTCTTTAAATAAACTATCAACAGACAGACTATGGAATTTTATCCATCGAAGCAAGTCCTGAACGTTCCAAATCTGTCCTTTCATTGGTGAGGATGAACACTGCCTAAGACTTATAGCCTTAATCATTGCTGACACTAAAGGATGAGTTGATAATTGTTTAAAATGCTTTATAAATATCCAATTATCACAAACTATTTTATTTATAGTAGGAGTAAAACATAACTTGTAATAAGGAGTAATCCTATTACATTTACGGGGCACAAATCTATTCTCCAGACTGAAAAAAAAACAATATCACGTTACCCGACCTGAAGATCGAACTCTTGACCTTAGTAATGCTATCGTATCGCAACTACGCTACTGAAGTAGGCACTCACTCCTGCGTCGTATCCCTGAAGGAGTAGACAAAGGCCCAACTAGTACAACCACTTTTCGCCATGTGTATTCCATCTTACGGTGTGATAGAGGGCCTAACGCCATCATCATCATCAGCCTTTATCAGTCTACTGCTGGACATAGGCCTCCCCTAATGAGCGCCATAGCGCCCTGTCTTCAGCTTGCCGCATCCAGCATCTACCTGCAGTCTTTCGCAGATCGTCATCCCACCTGGCCGGAGGGCGTCCTACACTACGTTTACCCAGTCGCGGTCTCCACTCAAGGACACGTGCGCCAGCGGTTGTCAGTTCTTCCTAGCGTCATATCGGGCACAAATTCTAGATACCGGGTTAATACTGAGCAAATAAAATATCACTTTTCCAAACCCGGGGATCGAGCAGAGTCTCAGGGAAGTAGCCACGTATGGACGCAATACACATCGAAGCAGTCATAAGCGGAATAGTCTCTATAACCTGAAACAGTTATAACAAAGACTTCTATCTGGTACGAACCGGGTCGAGTCAGGTATTAGTCCAAGGAGGTTTGATAGCGGCCCCGTATCCACTCGACCCGTAGCGATTTGTGCATCTACGATAAGTGCCTTTCAATTTTAACATAGGGATTTTGGGTTGTCGATGTCGATGTGAAGTATATCGATAGTTTCTTTACTCAGGTTGAATGTTTCATTCTATTTTTGGAATAGTCAAATAAAGGAGATGTCTGTTTTTGTATGGGCGCAGGGCCTCAAAATCAGACCAGGCTCAAACTTTAGGGATATTAAAGGGACAAAATATGAAAAAAATAGAAAAATAAGTAAAAAAATTTTTTTAGAGCCCCACTATTCATAGCTTACTTTTTTAAAAACGTTCAAATTAAGTGTAGTTTTTACGCAAATTATAATTGCACACACACATACTCACGCCTCTTATCCCCGAAGGGGTATTCAGAGGCGCAACTAGTGCGCCAACTTTTCGCCGTGTGCATTCCATCCCATGATGTGATAGGGGGCGAGCCTATCGCCATATCGGGCACAAATTCCAGACTCCAGGCTGATATTGAATTTAAAAACCCAATATCACTTTGCCCGACACGAGAATCGAACCCAAGACCTTAGATTTGCAGTCATACCGTACTTAATACAACTACGCCACCGAGGCAGTCTATTGAATAAATCTGAATGTCCGAGGTCTTTAAAATTAAACAATTTACTGTAAACGCCTAAATAGGAGTTCTGTCCAAATAAGCTGTCTTGGTAAGAATTTAAAGCCCTTTTTGGACCTGACTTTTTCAGCACTATTATTTAGATGATAATTCGCTCTGCAAAAATCATTTGGATTGGTAGCAACGGTTAATGTTTCATGCAGTATTTTGACTAAAAGTTTCAATATACCACTGTAATTAATAGACATGATGAGATACATAGAGTTTTATGATCTCAAGAGCATTATGTCATGCTACAAAGGTATTCATGCTGCTATTGTTTATATACAGTTATGCAATTATCATTAGACGAGCCACTTGCAATGCAAATGCAATTCAATCAGCCCTGTATTATAAATTGATCACTGCTGAGCACGGGCCTCCTCTACTACTGAGAGGGTTCAGGCCTTAGTCCACCACGCTGGCCTAATGCGGGTTGGCAGAGTTCACATACCCTCGAAATTCTCATAGAGAATTCTCAAGTTCAAAACCTACATAGGTTTCCTCACGATGATTTTCTTCACCGTAAAAACGAACAATAATTGATAAACAATACACACGTAACTTCGAAAATTCAGAGGTGTGGCTTGGGTTTGAACCTCCGGGCATTGTGTCGGCAGACCGTTCCATTCCCAACTAGGCTATAGTTCTCGACGAGCTGCTTGCTTCCTAAAAACTCAAACAAATACCGTCGACACTATCGATAAAATATTCCTAGATAATAATTTGCTACTCAAACTATCGATAGATGCCCATCACCACATTTCGTCCCCCTGTCCACCGTGTGCGCATTAAAATCGTTATTCAATTGTCCATCTCTTATTGTACGGCAATGACAGCACTTTATCTATTTAATTTGGACTATACCCAGATACTACTGAGGTTTGTTTACTTCTACGACGTGGGGTTGTGATTGAGCATACGGTATTGAAGCGTTTTAGAGCTGGCATTTGACTTTTATGCGTTGAAGATTTTTGTTTTGTCTAAAGCTTTAATGCCTTGTTTGGTGTCATCATTGAAAGCCTTCGCAGCTTGTTGAAATTTGGTTGTTAAATAATTAAAATCGCCTTCTCCTTTTCGCCATCTAAAATTTTACAATTAGTTTGCCTATTTTCTGTAAGTAAATGATTAAAAAATGTAAATCTTATTCATAATTCTGATTCCTTTATGAATAATTTACTGTTGTTTAATTAATATCAGCAAAACTATTGGGTATTATATGAAATTAATCATGTCATTTATCATTTATTTAATTAATTATGTAATTCATTAATCATATCACGTCATTAATAAATATGCCACGGGCTTCCTCTACTGCTGAGAAGGTATATGCCGTAGTTCACCACATTGGCCTAGTGCGGGCTGCCAACTTCACATACCCTCAAAATTCTTATAAAGAATTCTCAGGTATACATTTCCTCACGATGTTTTCATTCACCGTTAAAGCGAAAGACACCTTATAGCTAACTCATTATGATTCAGTAATTTGGAAAAAAAACCTATGTTGTTTTCGCACACGTTTTAACACTTTCACCGCATGAAAATTTAATTAAAGTGCAAGCGAAGCTAAGTTTTTATTTAGCAGTTATTAACAGTCTATCGGTAACGAATCGCTACTCTGCACTACAAAGGTGTGAAATTCATTATTTTTTATGGAATTGGAGCACTTTTTTGCTTTTTTTTCTACGAAATACAGCGACTCAAGGAAGAGTAATTTTGAAAATCTGAATAATGAAACGAGTAAGCTACTTGCCTGATAGAAAGTGTCAACACCAACACTACCCAAAAATTTGAAAAAATCATCACCAATAAGTGAACATTATAGTCCATTCACGTTAAGAATAGGCTGTAAGCTTACTATTATAACGCGAATGGACTTAAGATATTAAGTCTCATGATGTCTAGCGTAAAAAAAAAAGAAACACACATCACTCCTTTATCCCCGAAATGGTAGGCAGAGATGCAACCAGGGCACTTTTCGCCATGTGTATTCCATCGCATGATGTATAGATAGAGAGCGAGCCTATCGCCACATCTGGCACACATTTCAGTCTCTAGGTTAACAGTATGTGGGAAAACTCAATATAATTTTGCCCGATCCGGGATTCGAACCCGAGAAAACATAACTACGCCACCAACGCGAAGAAGTCCAGTAATTATGCTGGTTATTCCTTTAAATTAAAACACAGAAACGCTAATAAAATGGTGATGTAGAAATGACATTGCGCTTGTACCTACTTATTCAAAGTTCTTAAATGGTAAGAAGGAATAAATCAATATCGATATTATTACGAACTAGCTTTTGCCCACGGCTCCGCCCGCGTTAAAAAGTTTTCCAGGATAAACGTCCCGCTTCATATTTTCCCGGAATAAAAAGTAGGCTATGTGTTAATCCAGGACATAATCTACCCGTGTGCCAAACTTCATCGAAATCTGATCAGCAGTTTTTGCGTGAAAGAGGAACAAACATCCATACATCCAAACATCCATACATTCTTACAAACTTTCGCCTTTATAATATTAGTTGTTAACATCTTTAAAGATGGCCGTAGAGGGTCTTTATTTGTCTCAATTACAGTTATGTTCGTTACGTGATCATAGATAATATTTATAGTATTTAGACTGTATTCTGTATGTTAATTGTCTCTTCCCCGTATATTAATTGTGTCTTCTCAAATGTCCCAATTATAATAAATACAAGATCATAATGTTTGATTCATCATCATCATCATCATCATCAGCCCCATGACATCATCCACTGTTGAACATGGGTCTCCCCTAAAAATTTCCAGACAGACCTGTCAAAAGCGGCCTGCATCCAGCGTGTTCCTGATAATTACCACGCGCCGATAACTATAATGTTTGTCAAGGAATAATTTTCAACATAAATAACGTTCCCATGCACCCCATAAATCCTATCCACGGTATCATAAGAACCATGAATAAAAATATCCAGGAATCCAAATATAAATTTTCAATTTTTTATATTCCTAAACAATTTACTCCATATTTGAAATATCAAAGTCAAAGCGACACTTCCTCGATGAAAGCGCCGACGTAGCCCGAGGAAATGTATCCGGATTTGAATAGAATAATTTCGATTTTGTCGGCGCGTGAGTCAGCGTCTATGAATAGCGAACGTATCCGAGGAATGGACGGATGTATGTAAATCTGAGGTATTTTGTTCTAGATCGATTGCTGTGAAGCCTGTTTTATGAATTGTAGTAGCATTGCCTATCTTTTATTAAGCACCAGTCAACACTACGCACAATTGTGCTCCGGTTTGAAATACTGTAACTCAGCTTTTTAAACTATGTGTCTATCGTGAAATATTAGCAGACCCTGAAAAACAGAATCGATGACTTCCACTGATGGACCAGAAACTAAAAATTACATTGAAAAAGTTCTCCATTTACTTAGTTATGTATTAAAAATGACTTCATGACAACTAAGAAACGACTCCAGAATTTTTTTTTTGTTAGCTGGGTCGTTGACCAGTCAACTTTGGAATTTTTTGAAGTTGTGAACCTTCCTCTCTTCTTTAACCCTCATTCCTATAACGCCACCACCGCATAAAACTTCTGGTACCATACCATACCAGCCTTGTATTATATACTGCCCACTGCTGAGCACGGGCCTCCTCTACAACTGAGAGTGTGAAGGCCTTAGTCCACCACGTTGGCCTTGTGGAGGTTGGCAGACTTCACATACCTTCGAAATTCAAAGAACTTCTCAGGTATGCAGGTTTCCTGACGATGTTTTCCTTCACCGTCGAAGCAAGCGATAATTCACAAAGAATACACACATATTTTTTTAGAAAAGTCAGAGGTGTGTGCCCTTTTGTTGAAACTTCTGGTATTGGAGGTGATTTTCAATGTAAGTTTACAGCAGCTGATACCAGATCTATGCTTCAAAAAAAAATTACCACTATGAGCAATTTACGATAAGATGTGTATGAACATTGGATTAGGTACATCAGCTGATGACCTCAAAGGCCGAATGCAGACCTTTGCTTTAAAAAAATGGCCACTACGTGCAATTTAAAAAGATTATGTTCCAAATTCAAAAAACGTACGTTAGTGTTGCCGGTAGCCTATTAAAAATCCATATACCACTCCAAAGCGTACCGCGGGGTACATCAAAACAGTTTTATTGACCGCATTAACACAACAAGAACAAAAGAAATGTCCGAAACAAAGGGAATGTTTACCAAACTGGTCATACATCAAGATGATCATAGGACGCGAATCGTATCAAAGGCGGCACGTGTTGGTGGTCGAGTATTTTGGGAGTTAGGTGTTGACTGTCAAAAAGTTGTGACGTCACGGTAACTGAAGGAAAAACTGGTCTACTAAACAAGAATATTGTCGCGACTTTATCTGTAAAGAGATAGCGAGATCGCAAAACTAAAAAGTCTGTTTCACCTACAATATACACCGAGTAAACAACAAATATACGTCACTATACAATATTTTTAATATTATTTAATACAGAATTGCTAGTGTTCATGAACCATGTAGGTCACTACATCATCTATAAATACCCGTAATTCCAAAATAAAATAAAGAGAGCGAGGAAAAGAAAAGAGATTAGGAAATAATATTACAAAACAAAACGCAAGTCACCTCACGTTAGTTTTCATAATACAGACTAAAGTGAAACTAAGCGTATCAGTCTAAGGCCCCGTTTTTTCAACTGTAGTTATCTTTTTCTCCGGGTCTTATTACGCTGGATGTTGTCGCAAAGCTGCAAGTGCGCCAGGCGCTGCGACCGCGTCCAGCTTAATAACACCGAGGATTACCCTAACTACAGTTGAAAAAACCCGGTCTAAGTTCGAGTTTTTTTAACCATGGTTAGGTTAATCTTCGGTGTTATTAAACTGGTCGCTCGCGGAGCTTCGAGTGCGCCAGTCGTGAGGTGCTGCGAGCGCGCCCAGCTTAATAAGACCCGGACAAAAAGATAACCACGGTTGAAAAAACGGAGCTTTATTGATACTGTATATATGTAAAATCCGTGGCTCGACTATTATTAAAATTAAAACAAAACACAGAACCTGTTAACTTGTTACCACTGTAGTTACTAAAGCTGAACAACAGTTTCACGACGGAAAGTTCCCGTCAGCGCGCGCCCAACAGTTCTATTAAGATGTTTACTTAAGAAAATAAACAGTACCGTTTATCTGCTCTTAGCTTGTATTGGATGCGACGTCAAAGCCCAAGCCTACACTTAACTAAATTACATAATTTTCTACTATCGGTAATGTTATAGTGGTTAAGCTGTACACGTCAAACCAGAATTGATATGTACTCGAGGACGAATTTATCTACGCTCACTGCTCGGGCTAATTACTATGTATCGATCCGAGAAAGCCTAGTTTATGCCGCTTAGGTTGGCAGTATTGGTCCTTTTAATAATATATTTTTCAAAGGAAATATAGGTCAGTGGGCTTCCAATCGAAATTCAAACTGTGATAAACAGAAAAAATATATAATCATGCCTTTCTGCATTAACATCAATATTAGAAGAATTTTATTCAAAAAGATTCGATGGAAGATATTTAAAAATAGAACAAACAAAAAACAAATCCACTCTTTGAATTCCCCATAGCTGCGTACCCAATTAATAGATAACTTTATAATTTAAAATCCACAGAAAATTTAAATAATATAATCATCAGCATTCTACAATCTTTATACGCAGGTCACGTAAATCTAAGTACAAAAAGATGCTGAGATAAAACAAGGACGTAAATAACAAAGGATAGCTGATAAAGATTTGAAAAAGGAACACTTTCACGGTCCTTTGCGCCTAATTAGCAGCTAAGCGGCTAAATTGGTAGCCGCCCAGCTCGGCAACGTGCTATGTCGGCACGACGGCGTGACTATCTACATATTGTTCTATTTGGTTTCGAAACAGGATCACGGTCGCATTGTATGCTATAAAATGTTTTAGCTAGCTACTGCTATTTCGAAATTCTAATAGAATACTATAAATTGGCCATATTGGAGTGAGATAAAGTAGTAAAACAATATCGACTTATGAATAAACTACAGAATCCTAAAAAGCAGATAAGTCGAAATTGAAGCTACGTAGCCGTTTTAGTACTAGTTACTCCAAATTATTCATTTATTACTTTGCCTATTTGTTCCACCTAAACGCAAAGTAAGTTATTATGAAATTATAATCGTTGCCGTCGTTTATTCAATAATGCCTTTTAAAAATCAGCAGCAGTAAAAAACTAACTTTTAAGTACAAAACCAACATAAATATCCTCTACTATAAAAATAGATAAACATTAGTAAAACGCAAGCACTTTAACAATACCCTATCAGCTACTAGAATGTCAACACTGAAAAAGGCGCCAAACCGATTTTATCGCGGGAATTCTCGACTCGAAACACAAGACTCAAGTGGAATAAACAATGGCACTGATAAAAGGATCGTCTTAATTGCAATACGAGAGTGTAAAGCAAAGATTTATTGTGAATAAATTATGTTAATTACAATGTGTTACATACGCTATTTCAATTAACTTTGCATAAGTTCATTTTGCATCGAACAACGTTCGATTGCGTCTTCTAATTGTGTTTGGTAATAATTTAAATGGGCTGATATGGTGATTTCTTGGGATGAATTTTATTTTGCTTTTTTGTTGGATAAACCCTTATTATATATAGTGGTTCTAGTATTCACTAAATAAAGATTTCGCATAATATATTTTTGTTTATTCATTTTGAATACCTACAGTTAGGTGACTAGAGCTACGAACACATGAAAATTATATTTAAAACTAGCTTTTGCCCACGGCTTCGCCCGCGTTAATAAGTTTTTCCGGGCTAAAAGTACATAAAAACCTTCCCGTTGAATCACTCTATGACTATGACGTTGATACAACTCTTAACAAATAATGCATTAATTTCGACCAAATTTGATTACCATAAAAACGGTTCTAGTGAGTTAATCTTAAAAGATAGACACATACTGTCGCGGACATTTTTTTAGATCATTTCAAGAGGAATAATTCTTCCATACATATATTTTTGGTATCTTGAACCGTTTTCGCAGCGCACGCAATGGAAGCCCTCAAGGATGAATAATTTTCCCCGTTTTTTTTTACATTTTCCATTATTTCTTCGCTCCTAATAGTTGCATCGTGATGTTATATAGCCTAAAGCCTTCCTCGATAAATGGTCTATTCAACACAAAAAGAATTTTTCAATTCGAACCAGTAGTTCCTGAGATTAGCACGTTCAAACAAACAAACAAACTCTTCAGCTTTATAATATTAGTATAGATTAAAGTCTATATTTACGCCTGCATGGAACGAAACATTGGCGATTATTTAGCTCCTCAGAGTGCTTATCCAACCTGAGTTGACATTATCCTCTGCCCTAATTGCTACGGTTTACAAAATAGATATCCAAACTGACAAGTTACAGATTCCGTAAATCAATTCCAATATCCAATAGCATTTGATTTCATTTACGACAGCACTGTAAGTTATAACGAGTATTGTGCTTTGTCATCGACTAATATTTTGGCTATAACAAATAGATAACAAACAGCAATTATTAAAAAAACTAATTTATGAATTATATTGGAAGACTGTATTAATGCTTCTAAAAATACATAGTAATAATAAATAATAATAATACCAGCCTTGTATTATATACTGCCCACTTCTGAGCACGGGCCTCCTCTACTATTGAGAGGGTTTTAGGCCTTAGTCTTCCACGCTGGCCTAGTGCGGATTGGCAGACTTCACATACCCTCGAAATTCTTATGAAGAATTCACAAGATATTTAGGTTTCCTCACGATGTTTTCCTTCACCGTTAAAGCGAACGATTATTGATACCTAAACAATACACACGTAACTTCGAAAGTCAAAGGTATGTGTGCCTTGGGTTTTGAACCTCCGGACATTGTCTCGGCAGACCGTTCCATTCCCAACTAGGCTATCGCCCACTTCTAAATAAACTAATAAATTTTTGCAATTTTATTAAAGCACTATTTGTGATGTTTATAGCACCTATTAGTTTTTTTTTTTAATCTACGTTTTTCCAGATATATGTATAAAGCTCAAGCTATTCGTGAGGTAGGCACTATACATGGATATATCATCAGTATTCTTCTGTGAAATCACCACAAAAATAAAGCAGTTATTCATATTTTAAATATTGTCGTGAGCAAAAGTGGGGAAATATCGCGCTATCTCTTTTGCACGCACGCAGCGTTAAAGCCGGTGACACTCGGTGACGTCATAGTCTGATATTACTGTTATTTGAGAATTACCCCTACTACCAAATTTCAAAGCTTTATAACTTACTTATTATAAGGCTAATTTAAAAAATTCTTGTTCTATTAGATTTTGGATCGCATACATTTTTGATAAATGTATTAAAAACAGGTAGTCGACTACCCTGTTAAGAGATCGTTACTTGTTCTCTCAAACTACGGCAGCGCATTTCATGCTTACTACCTATAATTTTCTCTCAAACGTGTTTACTAGAAAAGCACTTGTATTTTTCGCTTTTAGTTCTACAATATCAACATTTTCTAATGGCTTCTTCTGACAACTTAGAATAGATTACATTTAACTATACCGCATTTCTTTTCACAAAAAATCTAATTTCATTTCATTTATGATTTAAAAAGAAAACACTTGATTTAAATCAATCAATCCTGCTTTATCACATTAAGTTAATGCTTCTAATTCGAGCTACAAACCACAAACTAATTAGTTTATGTTAGGTCACATAGCAAAGAAATTTATCATACTTGAACCCAGCCTATGTAAAATAACCTGAAATAATTTTTCAAATTCACAAAAATGAAGTAATTAGGTTCACAAAATTTGTACTCTATCAGTTTGGAAAGTAGTTTCCACCAGAGAACGGGCAAGAAACTAGTCCTCAAAAATACTATGCTATATTTTATATGTAATTTTCCTGCTACGAGAGTTAAACTAAAGAATCTTAACTCAATTTTTGGTTTACAATCACTGTTGCCAACTTTACCAAACTAAAAAGCAGCAAATGTTATAATAGAACAGTACAATCGGACTTTTCGGGCGTAGAGCTAAATTTTCTTACTCGTATTTGAAGGCGGTTGAATTTTTTGTTAGAAAGTTTTTATTTGTTGCTTTTTTGTGTTAGTAAGAAATATACCGCCTGGATGGCGTAGTTGTATTGCGCACGCAGTACGACTATCGCGCTGGCGTGGTACGCCTCTTCCTACCCCTGAAAACGTAAAATGCGTGATGTTATTTACGCGAAAACACTAAAGAATAAATTACTTCATAAGATATGCGAAAAAAACGATGTGTGGGCTCATAAAATTTGAGCGTTACCTTCGATTTCTCCAGGATCCAATCATCAGATCCTGACTTGGTGACTATGGGACTACTTCAGAAGTATCTCCTTTTGAACAGGTCCACAATTGGCGGAGTAATCGCGTAACATACACACAAAAAACATACCGTCGAATTGACACCCTCCTCCTTTTTTGAAGTCGGTTAAAAAGGGTCCTCTATTTCGACCTATTCGCTGGTAACACCGAAAATATCGGTAATATTTAATGTGAGACTTAAAAAACGGTCCCATAGAGCTGGCCGCCCTGAAGTTACTGACCCACAGGACAAGGCCCATAATGGCATGGAAAAAACAGTAAAATTCGGAGTCTAACCAGAAATCAGGGATGACAGTAGAAACAGTAAGCAGTACACAGTAGGGTTGGCAAAACTGTCTACAATTATCATTATGCTAGTGCAAGCCTACACTGCCAACGCAACACGTAGAAATCTTTTACGGAACAATCGTATGACGCGGCGAACACCCACCGTTAACTACAATTTCCGCTCATATAATGAACATGGTCAAAATTTGAAAACAATATCCACTTGAATATTAATTGCGATGTACAGTTGACTTACGACCCCGTTTGTTTGTGCGTGTATTTATATTATAAATACTGTAGTAGGTGCTCGAGTATGTAAGTTACCGCCAAGCAGCAGTGTGCATACACTGTTGTGTTCCGGCTTGAAGGACATTGTACCCAGAGTAATTACTGGTCATTATCAGACTCTACATCTTGTGTTTCAGAGTGACGAGTACAGTGGAATGCCACGCAGTATTTTGTAATTCATAATTCTGTATGCTGTTGCTACTGTGAGCGGTCGTATCACTTACCATCAAGCGAGCAGTATGCCCTCGTCATCAGGTGCTATTAAACTAACAAAAAAAAAACGTTTTTTTTTATATAGGCTCGGTAAAGGGCACTGACATAAGCGGAGAGGGTCCAGATAGTGTCAACTGGCAAACAATGAATACCCTCGTCAGTCGACATAATTATGCCGGCCTGTTTGATTGTGAAAGAGCTAATCCAAGTACCTAACCTATACGACTTCTCTCTTATAATTTTCGTCCTCGATCAAAAGTGAAGTCAATGTTAAAAAAGCATCGACAGTCAATATTACGTCCATCAACATTGTACAAACGCATCTCTCATTAATAGATGATTAGCCGGATGTTTCTCAATTGGTCTCTCGTTACATGGGGTTGTTCATTTGACCAATAAACATTAATAAGTAAAAATCAAACGTCCATCAGACTAAAAATTATATATTGACGGCTGTTTAGGAATTATTTGAGGATTTTCTTGGGGCAGATGCAGTACCGGATTAGCCCATAAGCAAATTAAGCAATTGCTTAGGGCATCACGTCTTGGGGGGCACCAGAAACAGCACAAAAAAAAGCTAGCACATAAAAGTAAAGCTGTTTGAAAACCCGCGCGATTAAAGGCTGATGTTAGTTTACTTTTGGTAGAGGGGCCCCACAGGCATGAATTGCTTGAAGGGCATCAAGTTATCTTAATCCGGCACTGGGCAGATGTAATTTATTGGCGAGGTTGGTGGACTAGGTGCTCACGGATGTAATGCAATACAATACAACCGGCCCTATATCATATACTGCCCACTGCTGAGCATGGGCCTCCTCTACTACTGAGAGGGGTTAGGCCTTAGTCCACTACGCTGGCCTAGTGCGAGTTGGCAGACTTCACATGCCCTCAAAATTCTTATGGAGAATTCTCAGGTGTGTAGGTTTCCTCGCGATATTTTCCTTCATAGTTATACCGAATGATAAATTAATAAACAATACACACGTAACTTCGAAATATCAGAGGTGAATGTCTTAGGTTTTGAACCTGCGGACATTTTCTCGGCAGACCGCTTCATTCCCACCTAGGTTTTCGTCCACTTCACTATCGTGCTCACAGATGAAGGATAAACATAATCAAGATGTAAGATTCGATCCCAGAGTCAGCGATATTGAGTTTTTCTGCTCAGTATCAGTCCGGAATTTAGAAAACATCATTAGATATTATTTCATACTAGCGGCCCCGACAGACGTGGTCCTGCCCTAAAAAGGAAATAAAATCCTAGAACCCGAGTACAGCGCTACCTACCGGATAGAATTGTAATCTAAACCATTCTGGAATCCACCTGAAGACACACAAAAAATTACATTAAAATCGGTCCACCCGTTTAGGAGTTCAGTGACATGGACGTTTAATATGGTGGTTAAGTATTCTTAAGTTTTCTAATTTTTCGCGCAATTTTCTTATTTTTTTCTTTCATAAAAACTTTCTCCTGACAATACCAAACACATCAAAAAAAGAGATTTCGAAATCAGTCCAGCCGTTCACGCGTGATGCCGTGACCAAGGAAAATAGGGATTCATTTTTATATATATAGATAGATTTGTATAAGACATAACCTACGTGGTTAAACCTCCGCTTACCCCTGCGAAGTGAAAAACCTGTGTTGTAGCAGTATTTACAGGAATTTCATTTCATCAATCGTGTAGTCAAAAAATGTAGTAATATATACATGGGTTATGGGGCATCGTGAGTCGTGAGCCTGCGACGGGATTCCCCGCGTCGTGAGCAATGCATTAGATGTCTAGAATCTATAGGGTCGACTACAAGCTGTTCCGAAAAGCCTTGTGGTAATGACTAGCTGTTGCTGGCGTCTTCATCCGCGTGAACTCCTTTCCCGCCCAAAAGTCGCTACTGGCTATTAGCTATATACATTTAAATAATCATACTTATTTTTTTTTCTCATGGGAGCATATTACCGTTTTAATATTAATGTATATGTTGATCTAGGACATGATGTCTATATGGCTACTGTTATCCCGGTAATTTGCTTCCATGGGAAATAATAGATTCTTTAAGTAAATGATGTTGGCGTAGTACCTACTGTGTTTTAGGAACTTATAAGCTGTGATTCTGCAGGACGCGGCAGACGCAGACGGCAACGGCAGACGGCAAACGACGGCAAGTGACGTCCTGCCGGACGTCATTTGCCGTCGTGTGCGGAATCGGTCTCATACAATTTAGTACTGCATAGTAGTGCCGACTGCCGTCGCGGCACGTGCTGTTGCCGTCTGCCGTTGCCGTCTGCAGTCTGCCGCGTTCTGCGGATTCACAGCTTCAGAGAAACGGAAAGGCTGTTTACACGAGCGAAGTCGCGAACAACAAACATTTTTTAATAAAATAACTATCTTCCCTTGTGCAATGTCCCGTTGCGAGAAACAAGCCTTAAGGCTGTCACGGCAGAGGTCGACAAGTTATGATTAAGTTATTTTCATGGACCGCAATATTTGTTTAACCGCCTTTACGAGATTAAGGGCCAGTTTCTCAGGTTTCAAGTAAATATTTACAAGTTATCATTTAAACAGCTTCTGTACAGTCAGCCATATAAGTAGCTGAACAAATTCAAAACTTTAATTCGCCTATACACTTTTATTTTATTATTAAAGTGTTTTTTTCTTCACGAACATAAAATTTAAGACATTTACTTTAATTCACACAAAGAAACAAAAATGTTGTACAGTTTCAACTGCACATGTTTTGCTGACGCGGCGTGACCTACAGTACAACGCACGCGACAATATCGATATATAATGTTTATACTAATAATACATTTTTAGTGCAACTACAACCGTCGACTTAGACACATAACTGTAGAAGAGAGGAATCGCCAACTTTAACTTGTAACTTTAACATATAAATAAACGGTACTATTCCGTCTTCAGTGATTTTTCTCTACGCACTCAAACATCAGATTCAAGTGTACAAACTGTACATTTTATGGTCCTTCGAGCCGGATAGACAAAGTGCTTTTTGTGTCTCTTAACGCAGTAGCGAATCGGTTTGGCTGGCCTCCCAGAAGCGGGTCTCCCCAGTCAAATTGAGAAGGCGTACATACTGTGTATAGAGCGCAGGGGCGCTGAGTCTATAAAGCGACCATTTTGGAACTTGGAATCAAGAAGATTACAACCAACTAACTAACTACTCATCGTGAACTACAGCTACGCTCAACGTCTGTCACCGTCAACTACGTGCCAGAACTCGTGAGTTACAGCATCGGTCGCAACAGTAACTAACTTAACTCTACGAACTAAAAACTAAACAGCAAGATGAATAACCTTGAACTACAATCAACTTGCTTCGAGAACATCAAGACCTTGTGTGTCAACTATCGCAAGGATTCTTCGTCTCGAAAAACTACGGAATATCTGAAAAAACGTCTGTCGACGCTAGAAAGTTATTGGGAGGACTTTGAAGCTCGACATGCTATATTGGTATTGGAGTTGGAAGATAAGAGCATCAACTATCTTGCCGACGACATCTACGGAAGAACTAAAGATCTCTACTTAGCAACGCAGTTGGACATCACTAACAGGTTACACGCTCTAGAAAAACGACAACAAACTGTTAAGTTCGATTTAGCCGGGACCTCGGTGGATGATTTTCCAGCGGCGGAGGACAATACTCCGACGGACATTCAACACCTGCTTAACAAGCAAGAATGTAACTTCAACGCCATACACCGAGCTATGTCGAAAATTGACTTTTCTATCATCAGCGAAAAATGGGAATTAGAAGATAGCCTAGACATCTTGAAATCAAAATGGGAGCCAATCGACAAACTGCACTGGGAAATAGACTTTCAGTTGCAGGGATCTAACGAAAACTATTACCAAACGTTCCAAAAAATCGAAGAAAAATTTGAACAACTAAAAAAGAAAATTAACTCTACAATTTGGACTACTGGTCACTATGAAAAGTCTTCGCCGAAAATGGAAATCCCGGAATTTTCCGGAAATTATGGTAAATGGATTTCATTCAAAAATCTGTTTATCAAAACCATCCACAACAACCCAACAATTAACACCTCTCAAAAGATGCAGCATCTCAAAACCAAACTCCGAGGTGACGCCGAGAGATTGGTGCAACATTTATCTGTCAGTGCCAAAAACTATAGCTCTGTTACTGTTACTGTTGTGGGGCTCCTTTTTCCGCACTTAGCCCGTATAAAGTCGGGCCGTTGTGCGTGATGTGCCAGCTAGCAGTCTAGCCAGCCCAACTCCTTCCAGAAGCGCAGGATCTTCCTGGTTCCTTCACAGGCTTCTCGGAGTGACCCCGGTGTACCGAGGATTTCAGCCCGTTGTGCAGCTACTCCTTCGCATTCCAGGACAACGTGGGAGGCTGTTTCGTCAGCCGACAGGCATCCCCTGCAGAGGGGGCTGTCGGTAATACCTAAAACATATAAATGTTTGTTTAATGAGCAGTATCCGGTGATCATACCCACCATTGTGCGTAGAGAGGCCCTGTCTAGAGACAAAAGGCGTCTCGTCAGACGTCGGTCCGGGTGTGGCACTGTTTCCCGGGACTGTCTACATGCACTAGTACTTGCCCATTGATCCGCGTGTTGTTCTTGTGTTCTGCGACGCAGCCATGATCTTAGCTGATAAAAAGGTAGTGGTACTATTGGAATAGGTCCGAATACCACTTGGTTTGACCCCCTTTTTGCCAGTTCATCTGCCGCGTCATTACCTAGAGAGCCACTGTGCCCTTTAATCCATTGTAGAGTAACGGAGTTAGACTTGCTTATACCCTCCAATGCCAGGTGGCACTCTAGTATGAGCCCAGATTGGACAGTTCCACTGTCAAGGGCTCGTAGTACCGCAGCGCTGTCTGACACTATGCGTATCTTATGGTCTGTTATACCTCGCTTGTCCACTGCGTTGGCAGCCTGTGTGATGGCGATACATTCGCATTGGTATATGGAGCTGTGCTCGCCTAAGGCCATTGATAAATTTATGTTGATATCCAGTGAGAACACTCCTGCTCCCGATCCTGTCCTGGTCTTTGAACCATCAGTGTATATACGCAGTTCGTGTGTTCCCGACCAGTCATGTTGTTCTTCAACAAGCTGGACATTGTAGCTTTTGTTGAAGATATGTTGTTTGGGCACTCTGCCGTTGGGGGCGGCTATCAGTGATTGGTAGTTTATAGCCTCCTCAAGGATATCGCTGTGAGCCCCTTTCGCTGAACCCCAGAGCTTTAGTGTATTTAGTCTGATAGCTGCTGAGGCCGCCTCCTGTCGGATAAAAAGATCCAAGGGTGGTAGCCCCAGCAGTACCTCTAGTGCTACTGTGGGTGTGGTTTTCATGCAGCCCGTTATAGCTGTACAAGCTAATCTTTGGAATTTCTGCAGTTTGTTCCTAGTTGTGGTGAGTTTGGTTCTGGGCCACCATACTACGGCTCCGTAGGAGATGATTGGCCGTATCACCGCTGTGTATAGCCAGCTCATGATCTTAGGGCGGACTCCCCAGGTTTTTCCGAGGAGTCTCTTACACTGCCAGAAGGTGATACAGGCTTTGTCCAGTTTGTGCTCCAGATGTTTATTCCATAACAGCTTATCATCCAAAATTACGCCTAGATACTTTACCTCCTTCGTGAGGCTCAGTGTGGTACCTTGGAGTTTAGGTAAGCGAAGGTTTTCAGGCATGCTCCGCTTCTTTGTGAACAAAACCAGTTCAGTTTTTGATGGGTTTACAGATAGTCCTTGTTCAGAACACCATCGTTCGACGATTTTGAGGGCTTCCTGCATGAGGTCACAAAGGATCCCCTCGAACTTTCCTTTTACAAGGATCGCCACATCGTCTGCATAGCCAACAGTGTAGAAGCCCGCCTCGTTTAGAGACTTAATCAGGTCGTCCACAACGAGGTTCCACAGTAAAGGTGAGATAACCCCTCCCTGCGGGCAGCCTCTCGACACAATCGCTCTGACTGTGTCGTTGACTGTTACCTGCACCGCTCTCTGCTTTAGCATTTTGCCTATCCAGCTGGCTGTGATAGGGTCGGCGCCGTGCTTGAGCAGTGCATGGCTTATGCTGCTAAATTGCGTCTTGTCGAAGGCTCCTTCGACGTCTATGAAGACTGCGAGCGCTGATGATTGCGTTGATAGTGCTGTCTCGATTGGTGAGATGACATTGTGAAGCGCTGATTCTGTAGATTTGCCTGAAGAGTAGGCGTGTTGTTGGTCGTGTAGCGGGTGGAACCTCAAAGCCTCATCCCGGAGGTCTCGATCGCAGAGTCTCTCCATTGTCTTTAGGAGAAAAGATGTGAGGCTTATCGGTCTATACGACTTTGGCTGCGTATAGTCGCTCTTACCTGGTTTTGGTATGAATACCACTTTCACTTCTCTCCATCTGAGAGGTACATAGCAGTGCATGAGGCATCCCTGGTAGATTTTCACTAAATGTGGGGCGATCGTGTTCTTACACCACTGTAGGAGTCCAGGGAAGACGCCGTCTAAACCAGCTGCTTTGTAGGTAGAGAAGCTGTTTATTGCCCATAGTACCTTTCTCAAGGTAACTATTCGGCCGGCAGTTTTGATGGTTTCAGCGGTCGGTTGCTCAAAGTTCAACTGATCCGCCTCTTCCCACGTGGAGCTCACCGTGATTGAGCAGTCTGGGAAGTGTGTATTCAGTAGCAGCTCACACATTTCTGCGTTAGTTGTTGTGTAGCTGTCGTCCGGTTTCTTCAGGGAGCCCAGATTTCGGTCCGAGTCATTTGATAGGACTTTTCTGACCCTGGCTGCCTGAGTGTTTGATTCAATGTTGGTGCAAAAGGATTTCCAGCATTCACGTTTTCCTGCCCGGATGCGTTTTTTATATACCCCTTGGGTTGTCTTATACGCATCCCAGTCTTCTGCTTTCCTTGTGTTCTTTGCCCTGTTGAACAGTTTGCGTAGCTTGCGTCTCAATTTTTCCAAATCTGGTGCCCACCAACTGCTGCGTTTGGTGGTCTTCATTGATTGCGTTACTTGCGGACAGGTTTTTTGAAATGTGTCTATTAACGTATCCGTTAGTTCATTCACGTGTTTCTCTATGTCGACTGGCCTTTTGTAGTCAGCAGGAATAAGTTTCAAGTTTGGGCTCGCCGACACTATCTTGACAAACCTTACCCGGTCTGTCCGCCTTGGATTACGCCACGGTTCAGGTTTTAATGGATCCACGTTTAGTTTATATCTTATCCATCTATGGTCAGAGTTTGACAAGTCGTTTGAGACGTGCCAGTCGGATATTCTTTCCGACACTCTTTCCGTGGATAGTGTGATGTCTATTATTGTTTGGTATCTGGAAGTTACGAATGTTGGTTCCGAACCCCTGTTTAGAAGCCTGAGATTTGTCGAGAATAAAAATTCAACAAGATCATCACCTCTTTTGTTGGACGCGTCGCTCCCCCACAAGGTATGGTGTGCGTTCGCATCCGCCGAGATGATGAGTTCGAGCTTCTTGCTTTCACAGTGCCTGATGAGACTGGCTAGCTCAACCGTCGGTGTGTCCGCGTCGCCCGGCAGATAGGCGGACGCTATTACAACCTCTGGCATGCCAGGACAGTTGTTCTGGAGCCTGATCGTGGTCAGGTCTCTGGAACAGAACTCATGCATTACCACCGCGTTGATAGATTTAGGCGCATAAATACATGTGCGTGGGTTAATTACGGTGGTGTCAAGTAGTAACTTACCTCCGATGTTGCTTAGGCCGCAAATCCTGCCATTCCTTATCCACGGCTCCTGGATAAGGGCGACGGTCCTGTTGTTAACCTCCAGCACTCTTCGCAAGGTAGCCGTCGCGGTTTGTTTGTGTTGGAGGTTTGTTTGGAGGATGTGGGTTTGGGGTTTATTGGGGTGAGGAGGAGCGAAAGGGACTGCTCAACTCGACATCCGTCTCCAACGGGACGTCCTGGTCCATCAGTTGCGCGACAGCCCCTTCCAGGTCCCCGTAATCGGAGCCCATGTCGGGGGTAGTCAGCGGGCAAACTGATGCTGCATCCTGCGTCTTCCTTTCGGTTGAGGAGTGTTGCTTGACCATTGGCTTGCCAACCGTGCCCTGTCTTACGACGAGACTCGGCCGGCCAGCCGTGGACGTAGACGCACTAGCCCCCGGGTCCGCTCCAGCGTGCGCCCTCTGCTTTTCAGCTGGGGGGTCGCGAGTAGCCCCGGGGTCCGGCACAGTCTCAGCAGGGTCCGGCGGCATATCCTGCAACCGTCCCGTGCTGCCGAAGAAGCGGATGTACGCGTTGCCCAGCTGGTAGTACAGCCTTCGCCCCTCCGCCAAGATCTTGGGGATCAGGTCTGCAAGGATGCCCAGCACCAAGAAGGTGCTCGGAGGATTCTCTCCCTGACGCTCGGCACTGTACAATGACCACCTGCCGACCCGATACTCCGCGTTCTGTCCAATCAGTATTCGTTGGATGGTGCTGATATCCTCGGAACAGTCCGGCAGCAGCACGGCGGACTTCACCCTTCTGGGGATGTCCTTTTGCCTGGCCACTACCAGCCTAGTCCCGGGGATTGGTGATTCAAAAGTGGCTACGGTTTCCCGCAACCACTCGACGTCTTTCTCACCCCTGCACTGGAGTTTCAGCACACCTTCACTATGGAAGGGCTTACCTCGAAAGGAGGGCCAGTATGGGGTGCTTGTGGAAGTTAGAGGCACCTCCGACAGCGACCTGATACAGGACTGTAGGGCGCCCTTAACTTTTTCCACCTGCTCCGATGTTAGGTCGGTGAAGGGCTCCGCCATCACTGCGACAAAGAGGTCGTTTAGGACCACCTTGTCTGCATAGGTGGCAGCACCCCTCGCCGAACCGGTGCTGGTGGATGCTTTCGCCCTCTTCGCCTGCTTGTCGAGGGGCGATTTGGTGTCATCCGGGCGAGGGCGTTTTGAGTTTTTGTCGGGGACCTCTGAATTAGTGGTTCCCGCGTTTCTCGCGCTCCTCCCTCCGCGTCTGCGTTTTGGCTTCCGGGGCTCGTTGGATTTCTCCTCAGCGCCCCGGCTGGGTTGGGCCACTCCTCCAGTGGTGGAACCTGCTCCATCCCGACTGCTGCCAGGTTGGCTAGGGCGACACGCACTTGCCGGTTTAGCGGGTGCCGTTGCCGGCTCCCGCTTCGCGGCGGGGGGATGCCTTATGCCCACTTGAGCCATGTTGTGTGCACCTCTCTCCTTGCGCTTTGACTTCTTTTGCGCACCTGAGGTCTTGCGTTTTCTCTGGACTGTTTGCCAGACTTGTACGCCAGCCTCCAGAGATGTGGTAGCTGACTGTGTGGTTGTACGAGGCCCAGGCGCTTCCGAAGAAGCAGCGACCGGTCCCCGTGCTGGTTGGGGCGCTTCCTTGGAAGCAGCGACCCGTTGTTGTGTGCAGGGCGCTCCGTTAGGAGCAGCGGCCTGCTTGTTTCTTTTTGTTTTTCCTGTACTCTTTTTTTCCATATTTGTTTTGTTATTAACTTCGCCCCCCGTGGCGTCCCACCCTCCTGGGAGCCCGCAGATGGGGATGCTCATTCAAGCACCAGGACCTACCACAGGGGGTATAGGGCCCAGGGTCCGTGATGCTGCGAGCCCGCACGGTGCGAGGAGTGCTACGGCTGCCGAGCTGAGATTTTAGCCCGTGCTAGCCATAGGCCCCGCGCTCCGCCGACTGCGCACCCCATGACCCTGTAGCCCTCGCCAGCAACCCTTAAGGGGTGCCCCTACCGGTTACCCCAGGATGGCTATTTCCTGAGGCTGCCGTTTAGAGGGAATGCCGGACCAAAGAGGGCGTGTTGTCCCCACAGGTAACTAACAACCCGACCCGTGGTAGACTCAACCCTCCAGGACTCCATTATCCCCTCGTACGGCGCTCAACTACGCACGGTACAAGACGTAGGTGGGCTCTCCCACTCCGCTAAAGAGAGTGGTCGGTCTGACACGCCCACTGGTCATGACCTACCAGTCTTTTTGCTGCGTGGCCGCAAGGTCACTGGTGAAGCCTCTTCGGACAAACTCCGGTGGTTAGGAGGGTGCTTAGCCAACGGTGAGTTAGACCCCCTAGGGGAGTAACTCATCGTTGCCCAGGTATACCGGCGGTTAGGGATCCGTGTTCTAATTGGACGTGTCCGCATAGACCACCCATCCCGCCGCACACGTGGAGGTGACCCTACAGCATACCCAAAAAACTATAGCTCTTGTTGGGATATACTATGTCAACGGTACGATAATCAGCGCTTGCAATTCACGGCATTTTTTAACGCCATGATGGATCTTCCGGTCATACAACATCCGAATTTCCACAACATAAGGAACATGCACGACACCATAAAGGAAAGCATGTATGGAATATCCAATATCGGGTTAGATATATCATCATGGGACCCAATCATCGTGCATTTAATGTCACAAAAACTGGACTCGATGACATTAAATGATTACATGCGAGAAATTCAAAACCACAGGGAGATACAAAATTTACAAGACTTTTTATATTTTCTGGAAAGTACGTTTATGGGCTATAACACTGCGCAGAATACTAAGAAGGGAAATCAAATATCCGACAGGACATCCCAATCGAAAACTGCATACAGACCAGCTATGAAAAAACCAAATTTTGATTTCAAGAAAACATATAACTATCATACTATATATGGAAAGTGCCCGAATTGCGAAGTAAATCACGCTTTGATGAAATGTAACAAATTCCTCGAAATCGACACAGTCCAACGCAATAACGCAGTTGCGAAATTGAAACTCTGCAAAAATTGTTTATTTAGTCACAATAACGAGGAATGCAAATCTACAAAAACATGTAAGGAGTGTAATTCAAAACACCACACGCTGTTGCACAATTCTAACAAGAAAAACATACTTTTAGCAAGCAACAAAAAATATTCAGGTCAACGTACTTCAACTTCGGCCCAGCAACATACTTCCAATCATTTACTTAACAACAATATAGAGATGTTACTTACTACGGTCCAACTGCAACTTAAATCTTTTGACGGAACTTACGTCACACTTCGAGCTCTCCTCGATCAAGGCTCGCAAGTGAACTTGATAACTGAAAACGCTGCGCAGTTACTACGGCTGCCACGTAAGAAACTCACAGCAACTATATCGGGGGTTGGCTCCGTGTCTGGAGATTGCAGGGGACAAGTCAACTTAACCTGCAAATCGATCCACTCCGATTACATCTTTGAAACTCAAGCTCTCGTTATGTTAAAAGTAACGAATAACTTACCCAACACGTCGTTCGAAAAAACTGACTGGCCACATTTACAAAACTTGAAGCTTGCCGATCCAAATTTCAACATTTCTAGTCCAATCGATTTACTACTTGGAGCCGATACTTATTCGGAGATCATTTTAGACGGAGTCCTGAAAGGTGATAACCAATCGCCTGTTGCCCAACAAACTCACCTGGGATGGATTTTATGCGGAAAAATGAATACTTTGAACTGCAACGTGACACTTATCAACTTAGACGAATTAACGAAATTTTGGGAAAATGAAGACATTCATAACTCCAGCGATGTACCCAAGGACGACCAATGTGAGCAGTTTTACAAAGAAACTGTCCAGCGAACTTCGGACGGAAAATATGTCGTAAGGATGCCAACCTGTTCAGGCTACGAAGAAAAACTAGGAAAATCAAAATCCATTGCGGTCTCCCAATTTTTACAACTAGAAAAACGTCTCAGCAAGAACCGAAAACTCTCCGTCATGTATAAAAACTTCATGAAAGACTACGCGGATCTCCAGCACATGAAACCCGCGGGTCAGATAACGCCTACTGATTGTTATTTACCACATCACGGGGTATTAAGGGAGAACTCTGCAACCACTAAACTAAGAGTGGTATTTAATGCTTCACAGAAGAATTCTAGCGGCTATAGCCTAAACAGTCTCTTAGAAAAGGGACCGAACCTGCAAAGCGATATCCAAGCACTCATCTTAAAGTGGCGAACGTATAAATACGCTTTTACGGCAGATATCGAGAAGATGTACCGCTGTATATGGCTGTCTGAAGATCAACAACACCTTCAAAAAATAATTTGGCGAGATTCACTTAAACAAAATTTGCAAGAATATCAACTATGTACGGTGACGTACGGCACTAAATGCGCGCCGTGGCTAGCATTGCGGACTTTGAAACAACTTGCCATCGATGACGGTCATAAGTATCCAGAAGCTGCGAATATTCTGAAAAACGAATTCTTTATGGATGATCTAATCAGCGGACACGAATCTCTCAAGGACGCCAAGCATCTTCAGAGTACGTTAATTGCCTTATTAGAGGGTGGGGGTATGAACTTACGCAAGTGGTCCAGCAACCATCCCGCATTATTGCAAGACTTACCTGAGGATCAAATCTCAAAAAACAACATGTACGATTTTAAGGCTGAGGAACCTTCAAAAACTTTGGGACTCAGCTGGAATACGAGCGATGATACGTTCCATTTCAACTGGCCTGTACAGGAAAACTCAAAGTGGCCGACAAAGAGATCTCTTCTGTCAGAAATTTCTAAATTCTACGATCCGCTGGGCTGGCTCTTTCCCGTGACAGTTACAGCGAAACTAATATTTCAAAGGCTTTGGACGAGCAAACTTGATTGGGATGATAATGTCCCTAGTGACATCGAAGCCGACTGGCTTAAACTTAAAAATGAACTTCAAAATATAAAAAACATGAAATTAACTAGATGGATCGGGCAAACACAGAAACGCCTAGAACTATTGGGTTTTTGCGACGCAAGCGAAAAAGCATATGCTTGCGTCATATACACTCGCGTGATAGACGAAAACGGGCTGCCAAAAATAACTTTGCTTGTATCGAAAACAAGGGTAGCACCCGTAAACAAGAAAACTACACTACCACGACTGGAACTTTGTGGCGCTCAACTATTAACTAACTTGATGAACAAAACTAAGAAAGCTTTATCTGAGCACGACGTGATGGTACAAGCTTGGTCCGACTCGCAAGTCGTGTTAGCGTGGATTCAAGGCGAAACATCAAGATGGGAGAAGTATGTAGCCAACAGGGTTACAAAAATCAAAGAAATTATCCCGGCAGCCCAATGGTGTTACGTGAAGTCTGAACAGAATCCAGCTGACTGCGCTTCGAGAGGTCTATTACCAAGCAACTAATAAACTTCAACCTGTGGTGGCAAGGCCCAGGATTTTTGAAATTGGCTGACAACTTAACTATAAACAAAGTCGATACGTTTCAAACAAACATTAGCTGCATAAATAAAGACCAAGTCAAACTTAACATAACTAACGACGAAAATCATTTTATAAATATATTACTAAACAAATGCAGTTCATTGACACGAATATTCAGAATCGCCGCATGGATACAACGATGCATCATGAATATGCGTCATAAGAAGAAACCTGAAACTACATACCTAACTTCAAGCGAACTAAACACTGCGAAAAAACTTATTATAACATACGTGCAGAAAACGCAATTCTCGCAAGAATACAAACAACTTTTGAATAAAGAAGCTGTATCGAGGAAAAGCGCTACATATAAACTTAACCCTTACTTGGATGATGGAATCATGCGTGTCGGAGGTCGACTAATCAATTCCAACTTGCCTCCAGACATGAAAAAACCGATCATCGTACCTCGCTCTGGACAATTTACTCAACGTTTAATAGAGCAAGCACATTCAAACGTGTTACATGGAGGCGCTCGGCTAACATTAACCTATATAAGACAGCGATATTGGATCATCAGCGGCAATAGGGCTGTCAAATCTCATTTAAGACGATGCCTTCGCTGTCATCGATTCAAACATACTGATAACATCAGGTGATGGGTAACTTACCACACCAAAGAATTACCCCATGTCGACCATTCACTCACACTGGAGTTGATTTTTCCGGTCACGTCGACATCAAACTTAACAAGGGCAGAGGAGTCAAGACGTCGAAGGGTTACATAGCCATATTTATATGCATGGCAACCAAGGCCGTCCACATTGAACTAGTGTCGGACCTCAGCACCGAAACTTTCATCGCAGCCTTTCAACGTTTATGTGCAAGACGCGGCACACCTAAACACATGTATTCCGATTGCGGTACGAATTTTGTCGGCGCTGCAAAAGTACTACGTCAAGAGTTCAACGTATTTGAACAAATATTGTCAAACGAATTCTTCGATGAGCTCGCTAAATTAGAAGTCGAGTGGCATTTCAACGCCCCAGCGTGGCCAAGTGCGGGGGGGTTGTGGGAAGCTGCCGTCAAGTCTATGAAGCACCATCTGCGGCGAGTCCTAGGTGATCAAAAACTTACCTACGAAGAGTTTACTACATTGCTAGCGAAGATCGAAGCTTGTTTAAACTCCAGACCCTTGTGTCCTCTAACGGAAGACCCAGAAGAGTTTTATAGCTGTTGAACTCCTGGACATTTCCTCACGGGAACCTCCATATTGTCATTACCGCTATCAGACTACAGTGAAGTCAAGAGCATCGACTTACGTCGTAGGTGGCAACTTATTGAACACATGTTCCACCAATATTGGAAAAATTGGTCCAACGAATATCTAACACAACTTCAAACTCGATGTAAATAGAACAAGCCTAGTAAGAACATACAAGAAGGCGACATCGTATTGGTAAAGGACAACAATTTACCACCAGGAAAATGGGCTCTGGGACGTGTGATAGAAACTCACCCCGGTCCCGATGGCTTTGTGCGAGTGACCACCATCAAAACTCAAACGGGAGTAATCAAACGCCCTGTGGTCAAACTTTCACCCTTACCACTCAATTTTGAAGCTAAAACAGAAAACAAAGAAAACGAAGCTCGGCCGGAATCGAATCCGCAAAGGACGAAACGAAAGATATTCAACTGCAACTTATTAACAACTTTGTTATTGTTGTTTACACTAGTGTCCGGATCATATGGCTCCATTCATACCGAGCAGGAGACGGCTCGGATTACAACGCTCGAACATGAGCGGCCTATTTACTACGACACTGTCAGTAAAATGCAAATGGTACACGATGAATGGATATTAATTATGTACTACAACTTAACAACTTATTGGGAAGGCACGCGCCGAATTGAAAATTATTTAGCGCATGTGAAGAATATATGCCACGAAACAAAACTGATGCACTGCCAAATTACTATGGAACAATTGGATCACGAAATGGAATTACTAAACCACTACAACTCCATTCTCATCAACCCTCACAAGTACATTAGCAACAGGAAGAAGCGAGGCTTGATAAATGGAGTTGGTTATTTAGCTAATAGCTTGTTTGGAATATTAGACCAACACTTTGCCGAAAAATATGAGAACGATATTCAAGCTCTTCACAACAATGAAGATTACTTATTACAGCTTATTAAAAATCAAACGACTATCGTGGAATTAGAGAACAAAGCTTTGGAAAAGAGCGAAGATAATATTCAGCGTCAATTCAACTTCATGGATCTTTTTGTCAACCAAACAAACCATAACATTGCAAGTCTTGAAACAAAAATGGAAATATTGTCCGCTACATCCTATTTCCACTCAGCTTCACTGACAGCCTATATACTAATAAACAATTTGAAAAGAGTGCAAGAAATGCTGTTCAATTCTCTTACCAACGTCTACCAAGGACATATAGACGTGCATTTAATCACACCACTTTGCCTGATCCAACAACTGAGTGAAATTTCTGGAAATTTGCCGAAAAGCTTATCATTACCAGTGGAAAACTATAAAGAAGATATTAAGGGCATCTACAAACTGATTTATGTAAAAGCACGAGTAACCGAAAACTATTTCTTATTCGAAACGCACATACCGCTAATATCTAATGAAGATTACACCCTCTATCAGGTCATACCGATACCAGTCAAATTCAACAAACTAGAAGCAACATACGTACAAGTAGCCTCCAAGTACATCGCTATAAACTTTAAGAAGAACATATACATTTCCATGAACGAAGATGATTTTAAACAATGTGCACAACATAGAGAGAAGATGATTTTAAACAATGTGCACAACATAGAGAAGACGTCTTCATTTGCAAGAAAAGCCTACCATCTTTTGATCTGCACAGTAGCAGGGCTCCGTGTGAAGCAAGACTACTATCACATGAAAACATCGGGCCTTGTGACGTCAATCGCGCGTCATGCAAGGACGCGTGGATTGAATTACATCCACCGAACAGCTGGCTCGTTATTTGTTGCGAAGTTTGCACAATACGTACAATATGCAAAGGTGACGTCGCATCGAGCACCATGACATCATCTGGAATAGTAACCCTACCACAGGGTTGCCTGTTGCAGTCGAAGGATTTAACGCTTTACGCGCACAGTCACTACAGCAGCCGCATGAAATTGGAGTATGATTTCAGTGCTCCCACAATAAATTCCTCGATAAACAAGATAGTCAATCTGACATACCACTACGTCCCCAACAAAATCAAATCGGAAGAATTTGAATTTGAGAAGATACAGAAGCAGATTGCAAGTCAAAGAGAACATGAAAAACTGCCAACTATGTCAGTTCACGACGTACACCAATACGTCATTAGCTACGTGTTAGTGGCAGCGGCAGTTACAACTCTTATCGCGCTGTTTGCGAAGAAGCACTGTACCCAGTGTGCCTCAAAACATAACGAAGGCAAAACGAAGTCTTCCGCCTGCAAACAAACTGAAGATATCGAATTGCAGCCTATTTCCCGGATCTTCAACCCAAGGTCGAGCAACGATGGCTGCAAAGAAGATCAACCAGAGACATCGCATCATGGCTCCGCCGGGATTCGAAACATTGCGTTTAACTTTGATTGAACATATTATTGTAATTATTTGCTTTGTAATGACTTTTCCTCTCTTCTTTTATCTTTAACTACTTCTCTTTTTTTGGCGTTGCCAAGATGTACAGTTTCAACTGCACATGTTTTGCTGACGCGGCGTGACCTACAGTACAACGCACGCGACAATATCGATATATAATGTTTATACTAATAATACATTTTTAGTGCAACTACAACCGTCGACTTAGACACATAACTGTAGAAGAGAGGAATCGCCAACTTTAACTTGTAACTTTAACATATAAATAAACGGTACTATTCCGTCTTCAGTGATTTTTCTCTACGCACTCAAACATCAGATTCAAGTGTACAAACTGTACAAATGTTTCATCTAAGCTTAACGTCTAAAGGCGATTTGAAGTTTTTAATTTGTTCAACTGTACATAATACTCATTTTATTTAGGTGCACAGGTTAAAGTGACTTTTGCATTTGGTCGGCTTATAAGTTTATGTAACAAGTAGTATTTATCAGCAAGCGGTGGACAGCAACACTACACAGTACCTACACAAAATAAGTGCTTATGATATTTTAATTTATTTCCTCATGCACGTATTACTTTTTTTTTTGTCCCTGACTAAACTCTTGTTAGTCTGACGAGGGTCGGCTTATACAAGAACACTAGTCTTTTGGGTGAGCGCAGAAGGCGCTCGTAACCCTTAAATTTAAGCGACCACGCTGAAGGCGACCCACTACCGAGTCACGAACCTCGGCTCAGGGCGGCCACTGAGAGGATAAGACATTATCGTTTGGGGAAACATGGTTTTAACCTAATCCTATTAATGCGTACGTAGTAGTCTTCGGCACGCGGGCCGGAACTGCTAAGACAGGTCACCCTGGTGACGGGGAACGCGACGAGGTCCTCGACGGCGAGGACGGTACAGCGGGCTTGTGGAGTGTAAGAGCTTTAGATGCTCGATCTTTTCGCGTAAAGCCAGAGTGATTTCGTCCTCTGGATCTGACAGGATCGTATTACTATGTTTTAATGTGTATTTATAGACAATACAGTAATTATTTTAATATTCCCAACCCAACAAAGCTTGACATCTGCCCGCAGAGATGAATTTAGGAAAAAGATGTGTCGAAGTGGTGAAAGAGATACGATAATAATCTGGGCCTAAGTAATGGTGTAATAGAATATAATGCTTTTATGCAAGTTAAATTCAAAACGTTCAAATCTTTGGAGAAATTACCACCTCCAACTATAAACAGTAGCAACACATCTGAGATCCTATTGTAAAGCATTACATAGCTCGTTGGCCGGAATCCAGAATACTAGTTAAATAATAATACATACATACATATACACTCACGCCTGTTATCCCCGAAGGGGTAGGCAGAGGTGCAACTAGTGCACCCACTTTTCGCCGTCATTCCGTCCCATGATGTGATAGGGGGCGAGCCTATCGCCATTTCGGGCACAAATTCCAGACTCCGAGCTGATACAGAATAGAAAAACTCAATATCACTTTGCCCGACCCGGGGATCGAACCCGAGACCTCAGCTTTGCAGTCGTACTGTAATACAACTACGGCACCGAGGCAGTCCTAAGTCCGAACAATAATGAAGTCAATTAATTTCATCAGATACAAAGTCCTTCGAACTGGAAAACGAGCATGCACACTCCTGCTCCGAATCACAAGTTGTGTAAGTAGATACTTCAAGGAAATCATACAGAAGTGTCGATGTTTGAATGTCCGGTATCCTGCTACAAATAAATAGTAGAATTAATTCGGATTAAAGTATAGAATAGTAACTAGAATATAGAGATGTCGTGAATTAACTCAATATAAGCTAATTTTGCTGCCGGTAACGATTTCAAAAGATGAATTACAATTGACAGTACTTACCTATAGCTTGAATTTTTCCATTAATAACAGGGACTATGAGTTAACTATGTCTATGGTTTAAACAAAATATCGACATCCGAATGATCAAATCGAGGACGGAAGCCTTCTTGTAGTACATTAAACATTCAAATACAACTTGCGGCTCGATTTTTGCAAGTTTCCGAATATTTAAATTTCGAAGAATTTACACGGCGGATATGCCTAACACATCCTGAGGGAGGCGTGACAGGATATTATAAAAAGGCCTAATCAATGTCAAATATGAGCCTATAGGCAATGTCGCAAATCCTATATTCGTAAATTCGACTTGCCCGGAACTCACGTAAGGCAACGGAAATATTTGGACTAATCGCAGTTAATTCATCATAAATCTTCGCATTCATAAAATGGGTACGATTTTTTCATCATAGATGGGCAAACGATAAAATTATTCATTATAAAGCACGATTATAAAAAGCGCCGCGTATTTGTATCGTCTATCGAGTAAGTTATCGTTTGACCCCTTTTCTTTTGTCGCGGGGAAATCGCTTTAAGATCCCGCGTCAGTCTGAGGAACCAAGGCGGGTATGTCGGGGTTACCGGCATGCTTTGCACGCCGACGTACCGACTAAAACCCCGCGGTAGCCTACGTCAACGCATTAGAAGCGGCTCTGGGTTACCATAAGGCATTACCTCAGATCGCTACCGGAACAGCCACTGCGGAATACTGTCTAAACAGTCCGTCGGTACATCGAACCCAACTGGCGTCCACAACAGCGGCGAGGTCTGCGCCCCAATCCATTCCATTTCAGGGACTTTCTGATGTATATACAGCCCTGAGTGCATGTACAATGACCCTGATGGATCCCATTAGTCGCCTTTTACGACAGGTAGGGTTGACCGTGGCGGTTTCTTCCAGGTCCCCGTCGACAGGGCGGGTGCGCCGGGTCAGACGTCATGGCCTCGCCTCCTATTGAGCTGTTTGCGGACGGGATCCATCCACTCACGGTCCCGTTCAGCGCTCTCCGTCTGCGACATGACACGTTCGCAGAAGGAAACCATCGCTCGCCATGATCTCTTGCTGTCGACAATGGTGGCAACCAACGTCGGCAGCGAGAGGTCTCTCCTGACAACTACGTAGAGAGCACTGCGTTCGTCATTCCAGGCTGGACATTCCTCAAGGGTGTGCTGAGCCGTATCCTCGCGGCAGTTGCCACAATGACGGCACGCGGTAATCTCCTCCTTCCCAATCCGATGCAGATCGTTTGACCCCTATGTAGCTAGCAGTTACCACGAGTTTACGCGTTTCGTATAGGTAGTAATCGTAACGTAGTCGTATCAAGTAAGTTAACGTTTACGTATTTGTTTGACAATACGTCAAAAAACAGATTCGTAGGTACTATCAATTCCCATACATTCTATCAACATCTGGCTGTCACTTACCTTGGTATTCTATGACACAATGCCGTACTACCTTGATCGAGTCGGTGCATTTATGTTGTAGACAACTATATGTGTAGGTTTGCAGCAGTTACAACTTTTAAACCAATTTTAAATCTATGGTTAATACTAGGTAGGTAGGCAGGCAATGTCGCGTTTTATGAGAGACCTCGCGCGATTTTCAACTAAGGGCATTATTTACGGCTAAGGCAGCCACTTGCAGAGCCCTAAAAAAACTCGTCACAAAGATCTGTCACTCGGATCCTCACGTTGGCTAAAGCCGCAACTGAATGTCTATATTACCGGCAGCCTAGCTGGAGAAAACGATAAAACTAATGACTAAATTATACAGTCAATGGGCAGCGGATGCTACTTACCTAAGGCGGACCGCTTGCTCGTTTGGCGGCAACGGCATTAAAAAAAATAATATAATGTGCTAATACTGATATGTTCAAAATTCAAATAGAGTGAAAAACTAAGTACTACTAGACACACTGGCAGCTATAAATAAGATTTTTTTTATAATCAGCTATAAGTTTCCCGCGCTTTCCACAGTCCAAAGTCCAGTACAATTCCTAATACATTCAACCGCTCTTAATTCATGGGGCTCGCGCAAAACATCCTGCGCACAAGGAAACTGGACGCGCGTGCCACGTAAACTTCCCGTGCTGACCACTGCGTGTACGAACCGTGCGTAGTTAGTGTGCTTGTAGATGTGGTATTTTGGGTACTTTTAAGTTTAGTACAGCTTACAATGGTATGTTGTCATTTTACATAACAGGTTGTAGACTTTCAACAATTTGTAGTTTATTATTGCCCAAAATAATTAATACTGACATAATAATTTTTAACATAAATAAATAAGATGTTATATTAATAATGTATTCTTCCGTCGCAAGATTTTAATTACTAATTTCAAGACGATGAAGAATCTCCAGCAAGTTTATATTTCCATGAATTAAAAGTTACTTATTTTTATACAAAATAAGCAGCAGTTTTGTGTAAACCATATATTATTATTGTCAACAAACGGTTTTAAGTTGAACAGCAAGATTATGGATTAATTCCTTCTATCCAAATCCCACACACAGTGTTACCCAACGTGGATCAAATCACACTAGACAGGGAGGCGACGAATATAAAAATAAATCACACAAATAAATACCGCATCCATTATTCCCAAACCAAGTCACGTACGAAGTTTCCAATTGTTAAAATAACTGCAGTAGTAGACGCGGGGAACAATTATTTTTACTCTACGCATTACGTTTATTTCCGCCCGTTGTACATACAGTGATACCTCATCCCAATTTATTGCTAGATAAGAAGGATGTTCTAGACAAATTGTATGGCCTGTCAAATTTATTTGACGGGTAGACAAAGCGTGATTGTGTGTATAGGAATCAGGAAAGCAAGTCTGTATCCTTTGACGTAGTTTACATGACACCTGGCGTGTTTTACCATCTGAAGTTAATTCTTGTGAAATTTACAATAATATGATAGGTAATGTTCGAAAAGTTAATAACGAAAAAGAATCAAATATGTATAAGGAACTGTCGCAATATTAATGAAGATGACAATGAAATACGAATATTTCAGGTATGAATACTGTTAGAAACTAAAGCGATTTTGATTTAAACAAAAAATATCTACCACTGATTTTACAGAAATACTTTCATAAAGATATTACCAACTACCCGACTGGTACACGAGCCGATGATCAAATGCGACTGAGACTACGATTGAACCAAGACTGAGACTACCTATACAGAGTCATTTTTACATTGCGTTACTAAATGAAACCACACATTCGATAGCTAAAAATTATCAATAAATAACGAATACTTTCGCCAAAAATCCGGTTGTAGTATTAATTTTTTTTTTTTCATTTTGTAGTTTAGTGCAAATATGGTGTGTACGTAAGTGTATTTCTGACTGAAAGTGTAATATTGCCAGTGGTACGAATTCTCCTAAAGCATTCATAGTGGGATTAGGGCATGTAAACTTAAAGTTACATTATATTGATATTTCTTTTGTTCGAAACTTACACTTTTATATTTTACATCTATGGTTAAAATAACTTAATGGAAAGTGTTAATTGTGTTGTATGTTATTCAACAAGATAAGTATGTGGTTTTATTTATTAACGCGATGTCAAAATGACCCTGTATACAAAAGTACTCTGTAACTGAGACCGAAAAAGAGCGCGAATGAGAGTGCATATCGACACGGCACCCTTTTTATACACCCAACTGTCACTTCCACTGCTAGTTTGATATCTCGACTGGTTTAAATAACTGGCCAATATATCACAAATAACCTCGCAAAATATTTAAGTGCTAACAATACAATAATTAAACTTGTAGTACTGTAATGACTTCTTCTATTTACGCGAATGTTAGACATTAAAATAAAACTATTTTGCGGATTTTATCGCCGCCGCCCCGTGACCACGAAGTGCTGAAAAGCCTTCGAAACGTCGGGAGAAAATATAAATTAAAAAACCGCGATAAAATCCGCAAAACAGTTTTATTTTAATGACTTGTAGTACTGATTAGAAACTACCTACTGAGAATAGACAAATATCTCATACGAAAAGAAAAACAGCATATGAAGGCATCATATTATTTGTATAATATTATGCTTTCATTGACATGCGCCAAATTTCATTTCTATTATCAGACTGTTGTATTTAAAAGTAATTAAAAACACGCAATCGCCATCAAGATTCCCGCTTAAAACGGCCGCCATTTTCCGCATTCACGGTTGCCATAACAACCGCCGCGGCGTCATCGTGTTTATTATTTTAACTTTTCACTAACCCCCAATAGCCATCACTTTCTCACCGAAAGTGGCCAGTTAAAAATAATCATGATCCGTACGTACGTAATAGCAAGTGCTTTGTGTATATTTTTTCAATCTATACACCATTAAACTCACTCGTAACTCAGTGGCGGGCAGTAGATTCGACTCTCGGTGTAAACAAAATTAGTTCTTAGACGGACTGTGATGGATTTAGCGGGGGTATTATGGAGCTATTTTATGTTATGCGCACACACCTACTCGATTTCGAGTTCGAACGTTATGTCACGATTTTTATTTCGGAAGAGATGGACATGGGCGCAAGTGGTATACTCACGCAAAAGCTTTCTATTCAATGGCAAAGCACGCTGCCACAAGATGTATTATCATCATCCATACCACTGTTGGGCACGGGCCTCCTCTACAACTGAGAGGGTTAAGGCCTTAGTCCACCACACTGGCCTTGTGCGGGTTGGCAGACTTTACATACTTTCGAAATTCAGAGAACTTCTTAGGTATGCAGGTTGCCTCGCGATGATTTCCTTCACCGTTAACCACAGTTAACCACTGCGCTCGTCATCCTGAGACGTAATATGTCATTAATATGTCCAGTAGTTACACTGGCTACAATGTCCTTCAAACTGAAACACAATAGTGCATGCACACTGCTGCTTGGCGGTAGAAATAGACATTGCGGTGGTACCCGCCCAGACAGACTCTTACATATGAGACACCTACCACCAGGAGAATAATGTCGGGGGTAAAAGCTGTATATCAGAACTATAGTATAAAGTTAAAAAGGTAACCCACTGGAAAACCAAATGGTCAATAGTCTCTGAAATCTCAGTCCTGTTCTGAAACACTTATCCCCCTACTATTGACTCTGATTACGTCCCCACTGACGGTTGTTGTTAGCTATACGTTGAACAAACAGCCACGTTCTAAGTGGTTTCATTATGTCCGCCATAAAACAAAACACCACCGATTTAAGACATTACATCATACTACCAAATCAACTCCTGTAGGAAAGCGAGATAGGTGTTATTTTTGTATCTAGTGCTTTAATTTATTACTATGCTAGCTGTTGCCGGCGGCTCCGCCCGCATTAAAAAGTTTCTCCTTTATGAAAATCACTTTATATACAAACTATACATTTTCCCGGACCGAATTGTAAATCTGAAGCATTTTCGAATCCACCTGAATACACACAAAAACAAAGTTCTTTAAGGCGAAGAGCGGCCTTCAACGCGCTGTTTGTAGGCACGCGCCGCCGGCCCCCCGGCCGGTACCGCCGCAACCGCTACGCTACGTCCCTACATTTTGACTCCTCAAGCCCCGCGACGGACACCGGTGTCCATATATATAGGGTTTCCCATACATCTATATGTTACGAGTACGATTTGCGCGCTGAGGTCCTGGGTTCGAATCCCGGGACGGGCCAAAAAAACTTTGTGACTGGGATTTTCCATCTTAAGAGCCTATGTGAATAACATATGGAATCGTGATGGGCGTGACTTAGCGTATTTCAAATGCGAGGCGCCGCACGGCCCCGCTGAGATAGATCGCGCGCCTCGGCCCTCGTCGCATCGCGTCGTTGCGACAGGTCGTTGCACTCAAGCCCGCGAAAAGATCGTCATTGCAAATGCATGTCTGTGTTGTAAATATTATAGTTATTATAATTTCTAATAAATTTATAACTTATAAAACATAGAATTTATTTTAATTCGTTTATAGAACCATTATTATGTCACTATTATCTACCTAATTACTTGAACATTATGTAAAATGACATTGTAAGTTATCTAAACTCATCGAAAGTATTATTCACTTATAGTTGACTTTTGTTGACAAGATAAAATTTGGTGTGGTGGTAGGTTCGAGTCTTACCCCTACGTAGGTCTGTATGTAGGTAAAAAGCAAAGCAGTATGAAACTTCTAGAATATGTTTTAAATTATATTTTGCTTTGTTTTGATTTATTCTTGTGGACTTTCCTAACTTTGGTGGACATAAAATAAATAATAATACAATAAATGGCGTCACTATTTTTCGGCCCGACTCGGGATTCGAACCCGGGACCTCAGCACAATAGGCGTATCGTGTGTGCAACTACGCCTTGGAGGCAGTCAAACATAGCATCACACCTTTTCTCCTCACATTTCGTTAGCTATTTTAAGTCTTATCAAATAGGAGACGAGCTTATTGCCACATACCGGGCCCAATTCAGCAGACCGAGTTGATACTGGACAGAAAAAAATAGTATTTGCCCGACGCGGGATTCGAACCCGAGACCTGAGCGTGGAGGCCGTACCGGGCACGTAATACAACTACGAGTTGCGACATCAAGGTAGTTTCGACAAGTCATTCACGATGAAACTTCTTCCCTGGAATGTCAGGTCTATTTTACGTAAATGATGCTTCACTCTAGTGCCACCATGCAATTTAAAAATCGAATTTTGTATGTAAAGGATGTTCGAAATTTATGCAATGCAATAAAATTACATAGCTTGATATGAAGATTGATTACATTATTATGGTTGAATAGTCACTATATAGGATATAAATGTTACAAATGTTGAAGGCGGCCGCTACCTATTTAGATAATTTTTAATTTGAACTGTATGTAATGTGGGGTAAGAAAAATATAGCAAGGTCATTCTTACTACGCGGGTACTTATGCTTATAGAAAATTTGAAATGTTAATTACTTACAATTTTTTAAATATTTTTGATATTTTGTACAGAAGAATAGACTGATGTTTACTGCAACAGCTACTTCTTCAATTCTAAGGCATTTGTTTTTGTTTTGCAATATAACAAAACTCCGATATCCTTATTGAACTGAATGAAAAATAATGATGGCCATATTTTAAAAGGAGACGGGAAAAACTTCATAGAACTTTGGGCTTAGTGTTACAGAGATAATTTATGCATTATTTTATAGTTATATTAGAACTATTTCCAAATGAGAAAGAAAAATCTGTCTGTCCAATGGGAGTAAAGAAAGAACCGCTGTAGAGTAGAGCTTCTAAATCATTTTTCGGTGAATAACTTTTTTTTACCTGATGACATAAGATGTTCACAGTACCTAACCAATGGATTGCCCTATTGAATAGTGAACAGAGCTAGCTTAGACAATAACCAGAATTGAACATATCACATGGAATCGACGAGGACTGATATAAATATATAATGGCTCATTTACACTCTCGCGCGAGTGGTACGCCGAACACAATACGAGCCACGACGCGAGGTGTGAAGCTAGAGTGTTAGTGAGTCAATAATGTATTTCAATTTGACATTACGTCGGGAGCGCTGAACAAAGTTGCCAGTAAAATTAAATAATATCGACCAATATTAAATATCCCAAAAAGTGAAAATGTCTTTTTAGTTTAATTTCTAAAATACCTATAGTTTTTGATTCTTATTCTTTTTCAGCCTTTAAAAGGCTACTATTGCACATAGGTCTCCCCCAAAGAATTATTAATACTATTATGTCAATATTATTCTTGTTATACATGCTTGGTATTCTTTGAGTATGTAACCAACGCTCTAAGTTGGTGCCAGCGCCGTGTGTAATATTACACGAACCACTTGGTGCCACTTTTCACCTTTCTATAACTCAAAACCTATTTAAAGTAAACACATAAAACTGTGTGAGTTTAATTATATCTATAAGGACATCTAGAAGCCCAAATTTCATGAAGCTAGCTCAAACGGTTATAAAGATATGAAGGTCAAAATCGTAAATTTTTGTACTGACTGACAGACTTATAGTATCTAAACCTAACCTACTTCCGGATGACCTAGAAGGATGAAATTTGGAATCCAGCTCGGTAATTATGTGTAAGCGTAAGAAAAAATGTAAAAATAAAAAAAGTTAAAAATACAGGGGTCCACATAAAAAAAAAATATTTTTAATGGTAGCGTTGGAACCGTTACAAGCAAATATTTGAAACAATCCCAATATATGTTTTATTATATTTGCTTTATAACAGAAATATAAAGATAAAGTTAAGCCAAAACATTTGTGGTGTCCCCATAAAAAAAACACTTGTAATACGCGCTAAACAGCCGGCCAACGGTGTGTCGTCGGCGGCGCGCGGCACCACACAACTCAATACCTACCTAGTTTTCTTTACAAAAAGTAATGATATCCCACCAAAAACATAAATGTAAAAGATCTCACATTTGTAAATACCAGCAACTATTATAGGTATACATAAAGCAAACAAATAGAGTTTAATACTTGTTCATAATGTTATTTTGTTCCTATAAATAGATATTTAGATTTTGCATAAAACTTGGCACACATTTAGATCTCCATTCTTTTTGCGGCGAAGCCCACAGTTAAGCATAATTTTGGTATTGAACTTGGCTATCCTTTTTTACATTTATGTTTTTGGTGGGATATTTTTAAATGGAAGACATAAAAATAGAAGAATATTGATACATGCTTCAAAAGTGTAAGGTCAAGCCCAATTTAGGCCGTCTCCTTTATACCTATTAGAGTTTGTGGCCAGTCATGTCCAGCGGATTTTGATTTTAAAGCCAATAGCCTTTAAAGAAAAATAAATCTAAATGGCGGCCTTTATTTAAAATTCTAACATTACATCTGCCTTTTGTGCACAAAACAATGCCCAGATATCGATTTTGAGTTCGATTGGCCTTAATACAAAAAACTTCAAAATGGTGGCTACTTTTTTCAATTCTGACATTGGATAACTCTTTTGTTAATAATGTTACACCCAGATATCGATTTTGCGGTCGATTAACCTTAAAACAAAGAAATTCAAAATAGCGGCCACTTTTTTCAGTTCTGACGGTGGATCTGCCTTTAGTAACTAAAGTGGTACTCAGATACCGATTTTGAGGTCAATTGGCCTTAAAATAAATAAATTCAAAATGGCGGCCAATTTTTTCAGATCTGACATTGCATCCGTCTTTTGTACCTACAGGCCTGCCCAGATGTCGATTTTGAGATCGAATGGCCTTAAAACAAAGGAATTCAAAATGGCGGTAATTTTTTTCAATTCTAACATTGGATCCGTCTTTTGTACCTACAGGCTTGCCCAGATATAGATTTTGAGGTCGATAAGCCTTAAAACAAGGAAATTCAAAATGGCGGCCACTTTTTTCAAGTCGTAACATTAGATCCGTCTTTTATACCTAAAGGCCTGCCCAGATATCGATTTTGAGGTCGATTGGTCTTAAAACAAAGAAATTCAAAATGGCGGTCATTTTTTTCAATTCTAACATTGGATCCGTCTTTTGTACCTACAGGCTTGCCCAGATATAGATTTTGAGGTCGATTAGCCTTAAAACAACGAAATTCAAAATGGCGGCCACTTTTTTCAAGTCTAACATTGGATCCGTCTTTTATACCTAAAGGCCTGCCCAGATATCGATTTTGAGGTCGAATGGCCTTAAAACAAAGGAATTCAAAATGGCGGTCACTTTTTTAAATTCTAACATTGGATCCGTCTTTTTTACCTACAGGCTTGCCAAGATATCGATTTTGAGTTCGATTGGCCTTAAAACAAAGAAATTCAAAATGGCGGCCACTTTTTTCAATTCTAAAATTGGATCCGTCTTTTGTACTTAAAGGCCTGCACAGATATCGATTTTGAGGTCGATTAGCCTTACAGCAAGGAAATTCAAAATGGCGGCCACTTTTTTCAAGTCTAACAATGGATCCGTCTTTTATACCTAAAGGCCTGCCCAGATATCGATTTTGAGGTCAATTGGCCTTCAAACAAAAAAATTCAAAATGGCCGCCGTGTATACCAATTCTAACATTGGCTCTTAACATTTTAGTTATTATTGATTCATAATGTATAAATAAATGAGTACTACAAAAAATCATACTAAAATAATTTTATGGTGTAAACATTTGAACAGCCTTTACATGCAAAATACGAATTTTTTAAATGCATGAGCGGCACGCAAGCGTCATTTACGCAAAATTGGGCCGGCATTCCAGGGCGTCCCTAGCTATGAATTACCCAATATAAATAATACATACATATACTCTCACGTCTTTTATCCCCGAAGGGGTAGGCAGAGGCGCAACTAGTGCACTCACTTTCCGTCGTGCGTATTCCGTCCTATGATGTGATGTGATAGGGGGCGAGCCTATCACCATTTCGGGCTCAAAATCCAGACTTCGGGCTGAAAAGAAAAAAATCCAATATCACTCTGCCTGACTCGGGGATCGAACCCGAGACCTCAGCATTGCAGTCATAACGTAATACAACTACACCACTGAGGCAGAATAAATAACAAAAAAAAAGCAGTGACTATTGTTTTTCAATCAGGGATTCGAACCCGGCACCTCAGCGTACCGATCACTAAATATAACTAAAGCAGGTCTCCGACTAAAAACAATTTACAAGGGTGAAAGGATGTAATAATTACGCTTGCTGCCTATCTTATAGACCTAATAGAGCCTATAATTTTATATTGATACACGGACGTGAGCTGGATACACTATAAAACAGAATTTCCAGGGCACCTTCAAATTTGCCGCGCGGTAGCGCGGACCAATCCCTACACTAGACGGCCAATTCGAACTTTGAAGGCGTCCGAAAATTTCGAGCGCACGTCCGTCGTCAGTAAAGATTCCGGTCGACTGAAGCTGGCACGGGCCACTCCCATAACAGCGATGGCGTATTTGGACGTCGCGGATGAGAGAAAGTGACGGAAGGCGCACGCGTATGCCGAAATGAAATGGCGTAAGCGCCAAAACAATTTTCTTTTAATTGTGATTATACTATTTAATTCGTTTTCATTGTGTATTGATAAAACTTTGAAAAAATTGTTGTATTGTATTTAAATAAAATTACGAATGTACATATTCCACCATTTAGAGATAAAGCGTGTTTAAAGAAAATATCAGAGGTAACTTTGAATTTTTTTTCGATCGAGAAAATTTATAGCAATTGTGTTTTGGCTTTGACATATTATTGAGTTATATGTTCAATTTACACATATCCAAAAATCTAACTTCTGATCTTAGTAGTTTACGGAAAATTTGAATTTGAAAGTCCTTAAAGTTCCTGACATAGGCTCTTAAAAAAATTACTCAGTCGCAGCTCGGAGTCAGGAAGTTGGCGGTGTGATGTGTGCCTCGGAAAGCACGTAAAGCCGTTGGTCCTGCGCCTGATCTCTCTCCGGTCATGTCGGATTGCCGTCTCACCGGACTATGAGAGTGTAGGAATAGCGAGTGCACCTGTGTATTGCGCACACACTTGTGCACTATAATATCTCCTGCGTACTGGGCTGATCTCCGTTAAGATTGGCCGCCGTGGCCGAAACTGGCTAAGAGGATTTCATATATATAAGCGGCTATCTGTAAGATCTTCGAAAATATTTATTGAAAGTACATGCTGTAAAGGGCCATATTGATCTATATTAAATGCACAATGTATTTGAGGTACTTAATTGGATAAAGATTAATGCTGTATTGTTTAAAATAGCTTCGCAAATAAGCCATTATTTCTCGTAAAAAGTAAAGGATAAAAATGGTTGTTGAGAGTTATCCCTAAGAGATAGACATATACCATCGCGAACTTTTTTGTAGACTTTTCTAAGGTTTTGATCTACCTCTTACTTAGACTGTTAAACCATGGACACCATATGGCAATAATCTCGTAGGGTTTAGCCAGCGTGTGCAATGTACCTAAGCGCAAAAAAATGTGTTTATTTACATCACATTAGAAATCTCTACAATTATCAGTGTTTCTCTACTATATTGTGCATGTATTATACATAATGTAAACCTTTCCCTTGAATCACTCTATCTACTAAAAATCCCGCATCAAAATCCGTGGCGTCGTTTTAAAGATCTAAGCATACATACCTACCTATAGAATTAGGGATATAGTGACAGCCAGCGGGAAGCGACTTTGTTTTATACCTACTATGTTAAGACTCTCAATTAGTACCTAAATTATGGATACACATAATATAAATCGGTGTTTGTGTTATTTGAATTTGCGTTTTGTTACCTTCGCCTCTTCAGAAAAACCTTTCGCAGGACCTTCAGTTTCTAATGAATACGTGTAGATACTAGATAGGTAGCTACTCTGTCGAGACTTGGGAACATACTAATTACTATCCAAGAACTTTCCGTACATAAATAAATTATATTAAATCCCAACATAAAAATTGTGTAAATTATAAGACAAACATTAATCACCTTGAAACTCATCTTGGTTGTGGACACGGATTAAAAACACATTCTAAATCACTCTTGGAACAACAAGTACTTATTAATCATCTGTAAGCATTGTTATCTTTAGTAAATCTCATTTATAAATTCTGATTACATTTTAAACGTTTTATTACCTCTATTTATAAGTGGCGCCAACTTTCTGAAAATAAACGTAAAACTTTTGGTGTACGTTCCGTTTGACACAGCACGTTACGAGTTAAGGCTCATTATTAGCACCTAAATAGTCGTAAATAAGTGTAATATTTTATCAACATCATCGCATTAGTATGTTACAAGAGCGCGAAATATATTCATGTGTATTGTGGATATAATTGGACGTTACTCATGGAACTTGGTTTGAGATGAAAGTTCAATTAGGATGGTTTATATACGCTGCATATTATACGATTTATAACTATTTTCAGTAACAGTAGTAATAGAGAGCTGTGCTTTAGACCAGTGTTTTTCAACCTTTTTCATGACGCGACCCCTCTAGTATAAATAAATATTCCGCGACCCCCCGCCTCCTCCCTTAGCTATTTTTCATGTATTTTATTATGTTAAAAATATTCAATCCACACATAATTTTACAATTAGAATTTGGATAAATATATAAATGTCCAATCTTTTTCAACTTTATTGCTTTTTTTTATACTGAGGTACTTTTCATGACCACCTGCAACCCCCTTGTAGAAGCTTCGCGACCCCCCAGGGGGTCGCGACCCACAGGTTGAAAAACGCTGCTTTAGACAATAGGTTGCCTATATTTAATGCCTATATTTTTGTGACCAATAACTGATAAATAGAGGTCCATAGGTAATGATGCTGTTCTATTAGAACCTTTGGCATTCCAGATGAAAAATATGAGGAGAAGGTGAGGAGATGTAAGCAAAAATATTTAATCAAATCAAATTTAATCAAGTCTAATGAAAATGTACCTACTCTGCGCTAGTAAATTATATCTTACAAGCTTTTATTTGTTGGCACATCAGCCAATGGCTTTTCTGATGAATTATCATGAGGAGTATCGTTAAATGATATCCAACGCACGTAGTTACAAATATACATCTACCAATGGAATGAAGGGAACAGGCAGGTAGGCAGGCAGGTTTGAGTTTGTGTTTGGGTTTACGTAATAAACCTTGGATCTTCGGTAGAGGGGGTAATTGTCAAGTAACAGAGTACCGGCTGAATTGCAATAAAGGCACATAACGTCATCGGGGATTACGATGCGCGCGAAAGAATGAAGAACGATATCCCCACTCCGCGCCAACTCTCCTCCATTGCATTTTTGAAAATACAATAAGTGCCTCATTTCTTGACTAATTTCAAAACTGTTTTCGCAGAAAGGCTTCTTTTGCGTATTATTTCCTGTTACATAATATAAATTAATACACAAAAAAAGGTAACTACCCTATTCAAGATTTATAAGACGACTAGACTTCTGCTCACGGTTCCACCCGCATGAAGGTCTATATTTCCCCGGTCTAAAAAGTAGCATGTGTTACTTGCTGATAATGTAGCTGTATATTGGTGAAAGAATTTTTTAAGTTGGTCCAGTAGTTTCGGAGCCTATTCAATGCAAAGAAGCAAACAAATCTTTCCTCTTTATAATATTAGTATGATAAAGTATAAAACATCAACCAACTTACAAGCAGTTTACTACATGATTACATGTATCATAGTTTTACATTTCATATTCCCGTCACAATCCCACAGTTCCCGTCCATTATTCTAAATTTCCAAGTAGATGTGTTTTTTAATCACATTGAAAAACAGGTGTTGAGTGCTTTATGCGTCCGTATGCAGATTGTGAGAATATTCTATCATATTAAACGTGAGTCCAATGACAATGTACTGATCTAGTAAATATCTAGCATGTTATTCGAAGGTACCTACAAAAGCCAATGGCTAACCTGATGTTTTTTTTTATTTAATTGAATGACGAAATGAACATGCCGTTCGCCTGATAGTAAACGATACGACCACCCATGAACAGTAGCAACACCATCCAGCACATTGACTTACAAAGTACTTACTGTGTGGCATTCCACTGTCATCCTGAGACACAAGATGTTAAGTTTCATTATGTGCAGTAGTTACACTGGCTACAATGTCCTTCAAACAGAAACACAACAGTGCATGCACACTGATGCTTGCCGGTAGAAATACACATTGCGGATTATCATGAGGAATTATCGATAAGGGATATACCTACAACGCATGTGCTTACAAGTATATACCAGTAGAATGGAGAAAACGAAGGACGATGTCTCGGAGTCCGAAAATCTCACACACTGATAAGATTTTACAAAACGTTACAGTAAGCTATAATTAATTCACTGGTTTTCTCATTTCTGTGAGACAGTGATAGGTATTACCCCTTGCTGGAATACACGCCCGTAAATTCGATAGCACTGTCGAACAGTGGGATAAAGGCGGATCCAGCTTTCAAGTCAGGAGGGTCATAGTGGCGTAAAGTCATGCGTGCAACCATCTCTGCCCCGTCACCAAAAAAAAAATATTATTTTACGCATTTTGCCCCCCTAAACGTGACGTCCCCCGCCCAACCACGCTACGCCCCTGGGGGTCATTACTCATATAGTCGATCTAATCAGACTGATTCCAAATCGACTGCAATAATAAAATTAATAACAAAAGAATTAATTGCCCAGGGGTGGGTCATGATCCCAACGACCCCCCCTTTAGATCCGCCCTTACACTGTCCACAGTTCCACTGTCCTACTTACTTAAATTTGGCGAGACGTGACTATCATTTAAAAAAAAATAATGTATACTTAGTAATAGTTACTTGTATGATTATAATTAGACATACCACTATTAGTACTCTGCGAATTAATAACAAATAGTGTATGCATTCAGGTCGCTATTGATACGAAACTTGCGCAAACAATTCGAGTTATAGATTTTGTTAAAGATGCAATTAAATAGCAATGCGTAATAATTTACTTATATAAAGATTTAATTCTAGTTTATAATTTGTGCCCGATGTGTGAAGTAGGTAGGTATTTAGGTTTTAGGTAGGTATTCTATTGTGAATAGGACAGAATAAGCTCGTGCCTCACTGTATAGGTAGCGAGAACGCTATACTACGAGGCATGCATTTTTATAGCTAACTAGCTGTTGCCCGCGGCTCCGCCCGCGTTATAAAGTTTTCCCGGGATAAGACGTAGCCTAAGTTACTCTTTATTACCTACATCAGCTACCTGTCAATAAAAGTCCCGTCATAATCGGTCCAGCCATTTCAGAGATTAGCCGGAACAAACAGACAGACAGATGATAGACAGACAGACAAAAATTGTAAAAAAAAATATTTAGGTGTATGTACCGTATATAATATATTCATATACATGTAGTAAAAAACAGTTATTTCAATATTACAAACAGACACTCCAATTTTATTTATATGTATAGAAGATGTATAGATATATAGATAAATACTTTGTTAGCTGAAAGCGTGACCTTTTTTTTAATATTATTATGTTACAATATTCCAAAGGGGAGTGTAACTCCACCCATGAAGCCGGTGAAAAATTCATGGAATAAGGCCACTCGGTAGTAGAAAATCTGGCGACCTTTTTTTAGGATTTTCCTGAACGGTCCTCTTTATCTTTGAGCAGCATTCGGTGGCCCCCTCGGAAGCCCGTTGGCATTTTGCCGTCATGCTACCCTACAGTTACGCTACTGAATATACCGCCATCTAGAGATATTATTCGAAACTAAAAATAAGATATCACATTGTATTGTTATCAATCAACCAGTGTTGCGTTTTACATAATTACAAAGATGACTGATATAATTTTAATTTGATCATTTTTTTAAACAAGCATAATTATTTTTCCTTTCTTTTCATTTTGTTAATTATTATAATGCAGTTTTTTTGACAATTTATTTGACATCAGTGCTGCCAGATTAGGCGACTTTTCGCCATTTAGGCTATCTTGAAGAGTGTCGGGGCGACCAAAAATTGCGAATGGCGACTGGTCGCCGTTTAGGCTACGCGAATGGTGATTAGTCACCAATTTAGGCTACTTCGGAAAGTTCGGGTTTTATGCATTGTTTTTGTCGAATTTGAGGATATTTATAGATTCGAGGGTACAAAACATGTACTCAGATCCCCCTTACACACAATTATTGAAAACTGGGGACCTTCTTTTTTTTTTGCTCTCCGCGTCCCCACACAAGTGGGTGACTTTAGGCTACTTCGAATTTTCGCCGCGATGGACCACTATAAATTAGAAATTAGGGAGGTTTTTTTTTTTGCTCCTGCACCTCTCCATATACGAAGAGGCGACTTTAGGCTACTTCACAATGAATTTTCGGCGACTTCAACCGTCAAACATCTGGCAACACTGTATGACATTGACAGTTCGTCGACCATCGGTAACCGAGTTGAACAAAAGAGTTTCTACGTTTAACAAAAACTGGAAATAAATAGCTCTGATTAACAATAATTTAAAGGTAAACATATTTTAGAACTGGTTATATCTAATCTTGCGCAACTATATCGAAGCTACATTAATTACTCTAAGCGCATTTTAAAGAGAGAGTACGGTTTTCACTCGCTTCGGTTAAATACGTTTTAAATTGTGAATCATCTGACTTTGTTAAATCGTTTCGTGTGTTGATTTGGTATAAGTGAGATTTGTAAGTCGTTTCTTATTTTAACTCGTAGATCTTAGTATGTCATAAAGAAGCCGCATATTTCTAGTATAGTGTGTATTTTATTCACATGCCCAATTCTTTCGAAAATGTGTGGTATTCAGCTACTAGTCAAATAAAAAAATGTGTAATGTTATCACTTGAATATATTCAATCAGGTTTGTTTCATTATTTTCGTCAAATACAGCCTTGAACTCATCTAGATTATTAGTTAGCATATTTTCCCAATAAAGTTGAAGCAAACAACCAAGATGAAGCAAGTTTACTTGAAGTAATAATTATAATTTATCAGTTATAAATGGCTGTTGGGTTCCCCACTGTGAATTTATATAAATAATATTGATAGAAATAAAAAAGAAATTGCAGCTTTTGTGTAACAGTGCCTCTTAAATGTATACAATAATATGGTTCTATTCACATTTTAGATGACTTCTAGGTATTCCTATTAAGTAAATATAAGGTTTACTTAATGTCCATGACTTCAATTACACCCATATAATCTTAATACTTTATTGAAAGTGGTTAATCACATGTATATAAATATTTTTTCAATCATATTGCTATCAAACTCTATGCCGCAGGAATTCTTTCATCACTTGGTATAAAAAGTACCTTGGCTCTATTTTACTACTGGAACATTATATTGTGTAGTTGATGTACAATAAATTTAAAATTGTGAGAATAGTGAACCAAGTTGATCTAATCAGTATTGTAACTTGATATGAGTGGTTTGAAGGCTTCCTGTAACTCTATCCGTTTAATACACACAGTTAATAAAACAAATTGAATAAATGAGTCATATAATATCAAATACGGCAATATCCAAAATACCTAAAATTGTAGGAGATAAATAAGTTTATTTTCGTTGGCTTCCTTTCATTATTATATTTTAGTATTACGTATTTAAAAGCCAAGTAATGATCCGGTCTTATTTAAAGAATAAAAATATAGAAATAAAGTGAATCAAGCCAGATATTTGCGAAAAACTGATGGAGATTGCCAGATTTGATACAAAATTTAGATTTTGCCGTATTTGTTTTAAACTGACATGGAAAAAGCCATGTTTGTTGTTGTATGCCATACTAACTACTGCCTTCTCATTGGTTGTCACGGATGTGAACATGTGTCACATTATATCAAATACAAAAAAAAACAAATTATACCTTTACAAGCTAAATCAAACAACAAAGGAGATAAGATTATCATTCAATAACACTTTTTTTCAATAAGTAATAACAATGTTGACATTACACCTAGGGCTGATTTCACCTCTTATTGATAAACACTATTTGTCACGTAAAGGTATAAGCTGACTAAATAAAAAAGTCACTCTCATAGGAGCATAGATTTCAAAGTAACTTTTGTGTTTGATCAAGTAGAATAGAATTTACTTATAAAGAAAGATTTGTTGCTGCCAAAAAAAGTTAGATACAATTAGTATATACGAAATCCGCAAAATAGTTTTGTATTTCATTGTCTAACATTCATATAATTATAAAAAATCATTAAAGTAAGGGATATTTGGCTATTATATTACGTTTGTCTTTAACAATATTATATGAGACCTGAGAGGTACCTTTGCTGTTCTAGAATATGTATTTTTTTGTTTGTATTGTAACTAATATATACACGATAAATGTCCTAGGTCCAGCAGTGGACTGCAATGGAGTGATGATGATGATGATGAAATACTTTTCTAAGTTATGTTTTTACTGTCAATTTTCATTGACTCTCACAGGGAAGAAAAACATTGTGTGTTAAAATTCACAGTAAATAATTTCACAAGGATTATTATGACTTTTGTGTAGTATACCACCTGCACTAAGCAAGTGTAGTTTTTTTTTTTTTTTTTTATTATGGCCATCTTCGGCTCATTAGGGACGGCTGCGGGCTTCCTCCGACTCACGTCTAAGTTGTCGTCCGCAACCGCCCCTGCGCGTACCGCTTTTCTGCGGTCCTTTTTTCCTGTTGCGGGGGCTCAGAAGCCCCCGAAACACCGTACCGTGTCCGCCTTTTGCTGTCCGAGGCAGCGTGATACACGCTACCTCGGACATGTCCATCACGGGGGTCACAGAAGTTGGCTAGACTAATGGGTGGGCGGCACGTCCCGCCCACCCGTGACCCCCGGAGGCCCCTATTAGTCGCCTTTTACGACAGGCAGGGGATACCGTGGTGGAATTCTCCAAACGCCCCCAATCCACAGGGCGGGAGACGTCGGTCAGTCGTCCACCCGACGCCTCCTACGTCTCGTCTGGCGGCGGGAGGGATCACCACTGCGCTGGCGATCCCTCTCGGCACTCTCCTTCCGCGAGAGGACCGCCTCGCAGAAGTGGGCCACCGCCTGCCAGGCCTCCCGGCCGCCGACCATGGAAGCGACCACGGCCGGCAGCGAGAGGTCTTCTCCGACGACTGTTCTGAGAGCGCTGCGCTCCTCATCCCAGGCTGGACAACACTCCAACGTATGTTGGGCCGTGTCCATTGGGCAGTTGTCACAATAGTGACACACGGCCGACTCCTCTATCCGTACCACCCGAAACAGGAACTCACCGAAGCAGCCATGCCCGGTGAGCACCTGCGTCAGGCGGTATGTTGCCGCTCCGTGGCGCCTGTCCAGCCATTCGGCAAAGACAGGACGCACTGCCTCTACGACCCGGTGCCCCCACGACGGGGCCTCCAGCCTGAGACGCCACTCCTCCACGGCGGCTCGCCGTAAGGCGGCCCTCTTGGCCTCCACCTCCTTCAGGGCCGGACGCTCCCCACGACTGAACGCCTCCTCCCGCCAATGGAATACATCGGCAAGGGATTTGGCGTCCAGGTCCCAGGGCAGAAATCCGGCCAATAGGCAAGCCGCCTCGAAAGAGACCGTGCGGTACGCCCTGACCGCCCGCTGCGCTAAAGCTCTCTGCGGGGCGCGCAGAAGAGCGACGCAGGGGCGGCCCAGGGAGTCAGCCCAAACGGGGCTGCCGTAAAGGGCTATGGACCGCACGACTCCGTGATACAGCCTCCGGCAAGGGAAGCCAGGACCTTCCAGGTTGGGCAGCAGGCGGGAAAGAGCGCCCGCTGCCCGGGACAATTTCGTCCTCAACTCCTTAAAGTGGGTAAGCAAGTGTAGTGGACTAAGGTAAAAAATCCTATACTATAGCTCCATACCCAGCAATGAGACACTTATCAATTGGATATATCATACTCATAATTTCTGTTCTATTGACGGTGACCATTGTCGAAAGGCGTCTTCGCTACAGCCCCAGGGCTGATGATTATTTAATTGATTGTAAATAATAAATATATATTTTCAGCATAATGTCGGAACGCGAGCCAATCAGCGGTTCTAGTCGGGACTATGGCGCCACAGCCGCGGTGCCGGCCGTCAGCTTCGCAGACTTCAGCCCCACAGAACTGTACAACTTGAGCGAAGGGATAGCTGAGAATATAAACACAATTAACAGCGGACTCCGCTCACTGGAGAAGATGATGAAGCAGATCGGGAGGCCTAGTGATAATGTACAGTTGAGGGATAAAATGTACGTACTTTTGTTTGTTCAAAGATTTAAGCATATATTATGCCCTTACTTTGTATGTAACAGAAAATAATGCAAAAACCAAATTCTTCTGTGAAATGGGCATTAAAATAGGTGGAAAATAAAGCAGTTATTCATATCCTACTAATATTATAAAGGCGAAAATTTGTAAGAATGTCTGGATGTATGGATGTTTGTTCCTCTTTCACCCAAAAACTACTGAACGGATTTCGATGAAATTTGGCACACGGGTAGATCGTGTCTTAGATTAACACATAGGCTACTTTTTATCCCGGGAAAACATAAAGCGGCACTTTTATCCCGGAAAAACTTTTTAAAGCGGGCGGAGCCGCGGGCACAAACTAGTTTTAAATATTTTTGTGAGCAAAAGTGGGAGCGTGATATCGCGCTATCTCTTTCCCACGCACGCAGCGTATGATCGATGACCTTATGAGGTTTAACACGTCATGTCTCAGGTTGACAAGCGCAGAAAATGTCACACAGTACTTTAAATTGGATCTTTACCTATGAAATTGCCATTTAGTGTACAGAAAGTTAGTCATCTCTTTTTTATAAATATTTTTTATTTTATCAATCAAAATATGCACCCATGCTATCAATGCATCTCTGCCAGCATAATGGTAATATTTGGCAGGAAAAAATTTAATACCCGAGTGGATGTACAAAATAATTCCTTTAAAGAGTTTATAGGCTCCCGTACATATGACTTCAAGAACACATTGAAAAATTACCACTGCGCAGGCAGAGATGCATCAATAGCATGGGTGCATATTTTGATTGATAGAAATAAAAAATATTTATAAAAAAATTACTAACTTTCTGTATACTCAATGGCAATTTCATAGCTAAACACCTAATAATGCAAAGTTCTGTTCGGTATTGCCATTGTCTTCACTTGCAATACAAAATGAGGGTCATTATAATTTTAGCAGTGGCCCGAATAACACAACTGTTATTTTGTGACTTCTAATTAACTGACAAAAAAAGAGTCATACTTGAAAAGAATGTACTTAACTATTTGAGTAGTTTTTCTCCTTCCTATGCTGAATGAAACTATGCCATTTTACATTTACTACTTCCCTTACATAATAATAATAACGCTTTATTGCACACTCATTTACAAAAGAAAAAAATAACTAAGACTAGAGAATAAAAAAAATACATGATGGTACAAGAGGCGGTCTTATCGCTTTAAGCGATTTCTGCCAGACAACCTTTGGATGGACAGAACACTAATTATAATGATGATTGATGATGGTGCACAAAAAATACATAAATATACATATATACATATAAACACTAGTCATAATATAATTACATACTACAGTCTACAACTAATTGCGTCCGTGGTGTAGTTGTATTACGGTATGACTGCAATGTTGAGGTCTCAGGTTCGATCCCCAGGTAGGACAAAGTAATATTGGATTTTTCTATGCAATATAAGCTTGGAGTTTGGAATTTGTGCCTGATATGCTGATAGGCTCGCCCCCTATCCCATTATGCGACAGAATATGTACAGCGAAACGTAGGTAGGAAAACCTATTGTAAGAATTAATACATATTATGCATAATAGTTTCAGTTTTCCTTAAATTGTTAAATATTAAGTATTTCACATTGTGATTGACCGCGCCTCAGCCACACTATTTAAAGTCACTCGAGTGTTTTTAACAATATCGCTTTAATGGTTAAAGGAACCACTAAAAGAAGAAAAGTACAGGTGTGTATGAGCCAGCTTTCTATTCATGATACAATAATAGTTCAAACACAGCCATATTCAAGCAGGAATAGGACAAATCTGTTATATCGGTCCCATTTTTATTATATTTTTATAAATGAGGGACTAGTTTTTAGTCATTTTAAAACGACAACGCAATTTTCATTTTTTTGTGTCGTTTTCGTTCTACAGATGCGAAATATTCTACAAATGTGCTTTAGACAAAACCCGAATAAATATCAGGTACCAACGTTCAGTCAGTTTATAGAGATGAGTATTATTGACGAGAACAGGCCTGAGGATTAGATATATTATGAGACTTTGTAGAACCTGTTTCAAACAATACTTATTCCACCTAGTATTAGTGTGTGTTTGCTTCAAGTATTGATAAGGTATTATAGTTTAAATAAAGACTTCACTAGTTGTAATTTGTAAGTGTCATAGTCTGTTAAATGTCAATCCTAGTCTCAAATATCTGTTTCACCTGGAACAGGTATTTATTGTGAGTAGGAATAGGTGCACCTAATCCTACTACAACCCGTCTTTAAATAATGTAAGGTTTTTTTTTTATATGGGCATGGGCAAAGTAATCCTACTGCTTTGATGGCAAGGGAAATGGGGTTCAAAGAGTGTTGACCGGCGAGAAATTTTAATCCCTCGCTATTTGACACAATAGGGTAGTTAAAATATTTATCAAAAATATGTGTTCGCCAAAATGTAACAGAAAAAGAATTCAAAATCATCGCAAATAATAAAATAAATTAGCCAGCTATGAAATTTGGTAGCTGTCAAATACCAGTAATAGCAAATTGTGACGTCATCTAGTGTCTTAGGCCGTAATGCTGCTATGCATGCCTGAGAAAGAGATGAGATAACTCCACGACACGCCCCCATTTTTGCTCACAACTATGTTCAAAATATGAACAGCTACTTTATATTCAACCAACATTGATTGTACAAAAGAATTTCTTTTTCGTATTATTTTCTGTTACACACACACACACACACATGCGCACACACACACACACACACACACACACACACACACACACACACACACACGCGCGCACGCGCACACACACACACACACACACACACACACACACACACACACACACACACCTTATATCCCCAAAGGGGTAGGCAGAGGGGCAGCTAGTGCACCCACTTTTCGCCGCGCATATTTCGTCCCATCATGTGATGGGGGCGAGCCTATCGCCATATCGGGCCCAAATTCCAGACTCCGGGCTGACACTGAATTTAAAACCCAGTATCACTTTTCCCGACCCGGGAATCGAAACCGAGACCTCAGCATTGCAGTCGTACCGTAATACAACTACGCCACCGAGGCAGTTTCTGTTACATATTATAAAATAATGTACAAAATCAAACATAGGAAACTTCCGTATTGTTTCGACCTGTTTGAACCGTATATTCACACTACCCCCTGTACTGTGATTGATCGAGACTGATACGACAGTCTCTCAACCAATTACAATAAAACCAAGCGGAGACGCATCGTGTTTTTTTTTTCATATTCTAAGCCCCCAGTGTGCTTAAAATGTGGCAAACAAAACACGACAACACTGCCTTTCATTTTATTATGATTGGTTGAGAGACTAACACGTGACAGACGTATCGGTCTCTCGATCAATCACAAACATCAAAATTAAACGACATCGTCTTACGTGTTGCGTTTTTTTGCCACATCCTACTAATATTATAAACGCGAAAGTTCGTAACTATGGATGTATCTATGTTTGTTAGTCTTTCCAAAAACTACTGAACGGATTTCTATGAATGTTGGCACACGGGTAGATCATGTTCTGGATTAACACATAGGCTACTTTTTATCCCGGGACAATATAAAGCGGGACTTTTGTCCCGGAAAAACTCATTCACGCAGGCGGAGCCGCGGGCAAAAGCTAGTACTGTATAGTTATTGTTGTTGGCAGTCACGACACACAGCAGACAGTGAACGGGTCTGTCTCGGCGACTGCGCGTGATATACAACGACTTGGAGTTGTGGTACGGCGTGGTGATAAGCCTCAGAAGCTGCAGGTGGAGAGGCTTACGCAGGCGTTTAGAGACGCGCTCGCAAAATACACTGAGGTGCAAAAGGTATGTAGGCACCTATATCCAGTACAATATTTGTATTAAAAATAATTATAATATACAATAAGAAAAAAAATGTAATTTAAATGAAATTTTGGCTAGGAAATTAAACATTTCCCTATGTTGTGGTAAAATATGGATTTTTTTTTCTTGTGCTGGCTTTAACTTTAACACGAAAAAGTAAAAGTAGCGCCCTCAAAGCAGGTTTTTTAAAAAGTTTTTATAGTTTACGCTTTTTTCTTTTTCTGTTTTTCTTTTCAATTGTAAAAGTGTTAATTCGATGAAAAAAAAACTAAAATTGGAACCTCACCAATCCGATTATCGATAGAATTAAATAAAAATTTCATGCTCTAGAAACTAGACTTCATACATATTGTGTGTAACTTCTGAGTAATGCACACAATATTTTAGAGTTACTATTGTCCTAATTAAAGTTAATATTGTTTGTACACAGCAAGTGTCAGAGAAGATGGCGGCGCACATGCCGCGGCCGCCGCGCATGCGCAACACGGACCAGCAGCTCCTCGAACAACAGGCCATCGCTGACGATGAGGAGTCCACGGCATTGGCACAGCAACTCGCACAGGTGATAATACATTTACCGCCGTAGCAGAAGAAGCAGCTCAGTAGGCCGGCATGATTGTGTCGAATGGCATGAGATAACCATCTGCTGCCATTCGATACTCTATCTGGACGTTATCGCACTTACCATCAGGTGAGGTGCAATCACTTTGCCGTGCCCGAATAAAAAAAAACTCGACTATACATCAAACAAAACAAACAAACCAGCCCTGTATTAAATACTGTCCCACTGCTGGGCACGGGCGTCCTCTACTACTGAGAGGGTGCAGGCCTTAGTCCACCACGCTGGCCTAGTGCGGGTTGGTAGACTTCACATACCTTCGAAATTCTTATAAAGAGCTTCTTAGGTATGCAGGTTTCCTCACGATGTTTTCCTTCACCATTAAAGCGAACGATAATTGATAAACAAAACACACGTAACTTTGAAAAGTCAGAGGTGTGTGCCTTGGGTTTGAACCTCCGGACATTGTCTCGGCAGACCGTTCCATTCCCAACTAGGCTATCGTCCACTATACATAATCTGCATTAATTTTTAACCGACTTCAAAAAAGGAGGTTTTGTATTCGACCCGTATGTATGCATGTATGACCGCGATTTTCTCAAAAACGACTAATCCGATTTAGATGGAGTTTTCGTTATTAAAATGTATATTTTTCAGGGCAGGTTTTAGTACATCATTTATTAATGACTCTCGTTGTTCATAATGATATGCAGTATGTATACTTCAAAGTGGACGATAGCCTAGTTGGGAATGGAACGGTCTGCCGAGACAATGTCCGCAGGCTCAAAACCTTAGGCACCTCTGAGTTTTCGAAGTTACGTGTGTATTGTTTATCAATTATAAATTATTGCTCGCTTTTACGGTGAAGGAAAACATCGTGAGGAAACCTGCATACCTGAGAATTCTCTATAAGAATCTCGAAGGTATGCACCCTGCACTAGGCCAGCGTGGTGGACTAAGGCCTAACCCCTCAGCAGTAGAGGAGGCCAAAGCCCAGCAGTGGGCAACATTATAATACAGAGCTGGTTGCAGTGCATACTTCAAACGATTTACACCGACAGTTTTTTTTACGTCATACATTATTTAAATCAATAAGTGGAAATTTCAATTATACCCTATTCTTTCCACCAACATTAGTCTCTGACTGGACAAGAAATATTATCACTTAATTGTTCTTGTCTATTCGTTGCAGTCGCGTCTCGTAGAGTTTGAAACAAGCATGCTCATAGAGAGAGAGGAATACATGAACAAAATAGAAGCGGATGTGATGGACGTGAACCACATCATACAGGAACTGTCCGAGATGGTCCATCAACAGTCACAGGCAGTGGGTAAGTAATGTAATGAACCATTCTACATAGTAACAGCTAACAAGCTAATAGCTCAAATAATAGGACCCCTTTCATTTTATCCGTGGTGCTTTACATCTGGCTTTTCCTGTTGTAAACGTCTAAATAATTAAGGTTAATAAAATACCTTTTTTAGTTTATTATTTTGTCTCTGCTTTACTATGGAGGGATGGGGAAAATATATTTCTAACTCCTCTTTTCTTCTATCTGATTAACTTCGTTGCGGGTTAAGACTAATTAGTGTTCCCTGAGACTCGCTGAGCTTCACCGCTCGGTGTCATAATGCATGCCACTGCTGATCCTGGCTTACAGAAGTTGCAGTGCCGGGTGTATTTATTTGAAGGAATGTGTATGTAACTGTCACTTTACTTAACATCTTAATATTATGAATACGAAAGTTTGTGAAAAATTGTGGATGTTAGAAGTAAATTAAATGGGCTTGGATGAAACTTGGCACACGGGTAGGTTATGTTCTGGAGTATCACAGTCTACTCAAGGGCGGATCCAGAGGGGGGTCATTGAGTCATGTTACACTCCCCCCTCCCCCTCCTTTTGAGCTGTGTGTAGATGACTACTGATAATTTTATAAATTAAATAAAGTGCCCCCGGGTCGGGCAGTGATATTGAGTTTTTCTATTCAGTATCAGCTCCGAGTCTGGATTTTGTGCCCGATATGGCGATAGGCTCGCCCCCTATCACATCACGGGACGGAATAACAGGAAAAGTGGGTGCGCACTAGTTGCGCCTCTGCCTACCCCTTCGGGGATAACAGGCGTGACCGCCTGGCCACGGACACCCGCGATGCGAATTGCGAAGCGGCGAGCGACGCGCTACCGAAACAAATGTAGGCAATTGTATGAAGTAGGCCACGGCTACCGGCGATGCGAATTGCGACGCGACGTGCGACGCGGCGAGACTCGAGCGAATCGCGCCTGCGACCGGCGGCGCGACGAGCGAATGAAACAAATGTACTAGCCAGTACCGGGGTGGCCACGGTCCGAGCGGCGGCGCGGCGGCGGCGGTGGACGCGCTCGGCATCGCGCGAACGAAACAAAATATTTTGTTTTAGTCGCGCGACCGCGGTGAATTTATAATGGATATTGAACATTTTATAAGTGAAATACTTAACAGACTTTGGATGACTTTTGCATTTGGATAGTATGAGTTCTAAAAATTAAATTGGGATATTCCTTTTTTTATCAACCTCAAACTTGTGGGGTTAGAAGGGCGGAGATTCTAAATCGTTGAACCGATTGTAATGAAATTCGGTATTGAGATATCTTGAACGTTGAAAACGAATATGGGATGTTAGTTTTTTTATTAACTCCTATTTACGGGGGGTGAAAGAAGGGAGAAACTAAACCGAGAACCATGTTATCAAGACCAAATTTGGTGCGGATTTAATTAAGTATCTTAAACCATGATATGAAACCTGAGATTTAATATAAAATCTGAGCCGCTGAAGAACTGATTTTTTTTTAAATCTACTAGGGTACTTAACTATAAGTATCGAATCATTTGACTTCAATCGTGTATATTTTCTTGAAATGGAAAATATTATTAGGACCTACTTTAAAGTAATAAATACCATGTATAGTATTAAAAAATCATCCGAGCAATGCTCGGTCACCCAGGCACTAAAAATATATGGGACAAAATAAAGCAAGTATTTCCTGGCAGTAGTTTCTCGTTTTTTGGTTGACTAGATGTATATCTAATCTTGACTCAATTATATCTTGACCAAAGAGCACTTGTTTCAAGGCAATACCGTGCCACTTTTGATAGCGCCATTTTTTTAAAATTCTGAATACGTCCGCCGCTTACGCCGCCGCCGTCGCAGCTAATCGATCCGTGGCATACCATCGCTCATCGCGTCTCCCGTCGCATCGCCCGTCGCGTCGTAATTCGCATCGCGGGTGTCCGTGGCCAGGCCGTGAGTGTATATGTATATGTATGATCACAGTCTACTCAAGGGCGGATCCAGAGGGGGGTCATTGAATCATGACGCCCCCCCCCCTCCCTCCACCCACTCCCTTTGAGCCGTGTGTAAGTGACCACTGATAATTTTACAAATTAAATAAAGTATGTAATTATTTTTCTCATCTACCTTCCCAGAAACTGTGCAAAGTCAAGTCGAGGCAGCGAGCGCCAACGTCGAGGCAGGTGTCGACGAACTAGCAAAGGCCGAGGAACATCAACGACGATACCGAAAGAAAATGCTGATTCTGAGCATAATCGGAATCATCTTAGCCATTTTACTCATTGTATGGATCGTTAAAGCGTTTAAATAGTCGTTTTTTGGTAAATAATCGATTGCGAAAGCGAATGTATCAAGAAATATATTGATTTTTTTGGGTAATTTAACGATTATAATACGATATATCGATATAGGTATAACCCTGTTATGATCACGTTAATTCGATTTGTATTCATTATGCGAGTCGTTAAGATAATCGTTGTATCGTTTTTTTTAACATCGATAAACTGGAATGGAGAATATTTGTGGGTCATTCATTTTGTTTTGTACTTGCCATAAGAATTGTGTAATAAACAGGACTTTAGTTGTCATTGTAAGATTAGTATTATAGAATTATTCAAATTTGCAAGTTAAGCCCTTACTCCTCTTCTAATATTATCGATAAATTTCCAAGGGCGTAAGAATACATAAATGTTTTTGTTAGTTCTACTTTATTTAATAAATAGGGCAATGCAAAAATAATCTACTTAAATATTTATTAACAATATTAAAATTATTTATCAAATTTCGCTCAAAATTAAAGACATTAATCAATACGACTGAATTGCAAAGAATAACCACACCAAGCTATTTTAACATATGTTTTTTATTTTTATAAATTTTGCTACGAAATACTTAATAAGAAAACAGTGTAGTGCTGTACTGAAATTGCCAAAATATCGACTAACGAAATAGATGTTAATATTCAAATTGTGTTGTTAACTTTGCATGTTAGATATAGATTTTCGAGATTCGTATTAAGGACGCTTACCTACTTTTGTATGATCCCGTTGACCGGTTATTCGGTGCCGGATATCCGGTATGGGACGGTATCACCGGAAAAGCCGGCGTGTGAGAGGTCCTATGTCTCAAAACGGGTTTTCCGCAGTTACTTTCCGTAAAGCAGGTGGTCTAAAGAAGGTTAATATAGACTTCAATATGACAGACAAATCGATTGTTAATGACTTATTTCTGCAACTATCTATTTTCCTACTATATCTGTTTCTCTAATATAGAATTTTCTTATAACGGCATTATTGTAACGCAGTTTCACCATAGAAATCTGTAGGTTATTTTTAAGAAAATATATTAATTTAATCGATATTATTTTGTTTATAAAGTGTATCCACATAATGGAATAATGTTAAAGTTTTTATTTCGTAGATGAAATGAAAAATTTTATCGATAGGGTTGAATATCGATAAATATATTCACAAGTTTTATTTTAACCCCAGTTGGAGAATCGCGGGTTATATTTATTGTGTTTAAGGCCTTGATGTAGTGAATTATATGTTATTTATATATAGTTAGGAACTTTATAGTAGATATCTAACTAATTCTCCCATTATAATATTAACACATTCCAAAGGTATATCGATAAAAATCTATCGACACTGACACTATCTGCTCTTTTTCATTAGACAATTACGACTCGATGAAGTGATGGAAGTAATTTAATAAGATTGCATGTTTTTTTTAATATAATCGATGTTAAGATTATCGATTTTGTAATATTATCGATGTTTAATATAAATAATAAAGGCAAGAAGTATTGTCGGTGCTATAAATATCGTATCTTTAGATGTCAAAAAAAGAATCCAGTTTCTATGTTACTTCTTTTTTTTATTCAAAAAAGATATTCTGAGTAATATAAGAAGTACCTGTTTGTTACTTTTGTTGCAAGTCGCAAAAAAAAATCTAATTCATTTACTACCTTTCAACCTATTTTTATTACATCGTGCTAGATAATATGTATTCGATGCGATAAAACATCTAGATTTAGGACTAGTTCATACAAAACACTCGTCGAGTCAAACGCGTATGATAGGCAGCTACATATAAATTATAGATTTCTGTTAATATCAGGGGCGACTTAGAACAAAAACATTAAATCCTCCTCACAGTCGTGTTTTCTCTTTCCATATTAGATAGTGAAAAGTATTCCCAAGGGAAGATTAAGATTCCTATAATTATCTTAACCGTTACCATCATTACTCTTAGCACGAGTGTACGCACGTATCGTATAGTTAACTATATGATAACTATACGATATCGTATAGTTAACGTAAGATTTTCGACTAAGTATTTTATGTATGGAAATTTGACCAGCGCCCTGGTGAGCGCATTTGGAATTAAAATACGACATCGTGAACATCGCCTCCGTAAACTTCGAATAGTAAATCAACAAACCATAGACAAGCATGTGTCAAAATGTATGGAAAATGTCAGCACGGGTCCTTTTTTGACAATATAGTATCGTCTAATGCGTTAACTTACTCGATACGAATACGATTACTATACGAAACGCATTAATTCGTGCTAGCTACACAGAATTATGGCGATTATCATGATTGCGCACCTTAAGGATGAAAACGACGCAATTCAAAAAGACAGACAATTGAGTTTACGTCTTAAAATTACTTAAAACGAAGTTAATACAATAATAGTCCAAACACAGCCATATTCAAGCAGGAAAAGAACAAAACTGTTATATCATTCCATTTTTTATTATATTTATATAAATAAGGGACTAGTTTTTAGTCATTTAAAAATGACAACTCAATTTTCTATTTTTTTAATTGTGTCGTTTTCGTCCTAAAGGTGCGATTGGTCCAATCAGAATAAAATTTTATATTCTCACAAATAACTTATTTTGATTGGGTCATTCTTACTATTAACGCGTAGTTAGCGGTATAGGTGCTGATTCTCTATGACACAAGTTATTTTCACCGCTCGTGACAAGCGCGTAATATAACTCATCGCGAAATTGGCATACAGAATACCATTTAACGCTAATTACACGAAGTTAACGTAACGAGGCCGCGTTACGAGTCAACACTGTCATAGAGAATATCTTGGAATCGATTAATTCTGTATGTCTATATCGATTAAATCAGTATTATAAGCAATAACAATAGATTTTTGAATGTTTTCTATTTACCAATACTTGGTGTTTCTTTGTCGCTCCTGATGCTTGCAAAATATTTTTTGAGTTTGTCAAACACATTTATAATAAATCACTTTCAAATATATAATTTTTTTATTTACTAGTGTGATTCATTATGTATCTATTATAATTAAAATGCTATTTGTACCAAAAAGATAACACAAAATGATTTCAGTTACCACAATTAATCAATTTCACCATCGATTTAAAGATATCGACTGGAATCGATTAATTGTTAAAATCAATAACTTTCCCTTTGAATAAAAGTCAGCATTGTTAAAAGACATTTATGACGCACGTGATGTACATTCGAAATAATGTTTAGAACCACCTTAAATACTTTGTGTAACAAATTAATCGATTACAAACATAATTAATCCTTAAAACACCTAATATTGCTTACATTTGTTGCATATAGACATAGAAAATACACTGAGAAATATCCACCATAGAATGTTACCATTCTATAGAAAGAGATAAAACGATTGTGCGACCAATAAAATCTGTAGGTATATAGCGAAGACATTCTCCATCTGGCCCGCTCGATCGTATATCTCTTTCACACTTTTCTACCCGGATTTATGTCAAAGGTAGATACGGACGGTCAGCCCATTTTCTATGTTTATCGTTACACAGTAAAAAAAATAATTGAGATATTACAATTTAAAATAATTATTTTATTGAGGAACATGAAATATTTGAGTAATATTTATTACTCGCTTTGGAACAGAAAATAAATAGCAAGTTTTTGACGCAATATTTTGCTCAGACCTAAAAAAAATAGCTTTATATCCTTGTGTACATTTTATAATATTAATATTTGAGTGAACTAGCACTTAGCGTCTTAAATAAATCAATTTTGAAACTAATTACAAATTACACTTTATTATTTACATAATATGTACTAAATTATTTTGTCACACTTAAATCTTATTACAACTTTGTAAAAGTTGGTGGGTTTACACATATAGCATTAACTGAGTGATATTAACTTAACCAAATCAAATTTACGCTAAACACTTAACTAATTCAACCAAATTGGTAACATGAGTCATTTTGGACATCAATTTTCATTAAAACGTTTTATACAAATTCATAACAATAGGTTTTACTTGTTTGGTGGACCTCTGAGGTAAACCTTGGTTAAAGCAAAGAGGGTAAAAATAAGCCCTAGGTAATGATGCACCTCTACTGTTACTGACAAAAGGTAAACTTTAACCACTTGGGTAAAAATAGTGACGCTATGCTGCAAGTTGGAACAAAATTATTTTCATTAATTAAGGCCGATCTTACTGCTGATAAATGCTACGCGTCACATAAATGTTTAAAGTCGACCAAAAACAAAACTCTCATCTTGGAGCATAGACAAAAAAGCATCTGGCAAAATCATCGACATATACAATGCGATTCAAATAAGAATAGGATCGACTATGCGCCATATTGTGACGTCTAATAGCAATAACGTTTTTATTTAAATTTTTGGTTAAATACTCAAAGTGTAAAAGTCAACTAGACAAAATAAAAGAAACCATTATTGATGTGCTAATACGTTTTCTATGCAAAGATGTCCGCTTTTTGTTTGGGCCTAAAAATCTAACCAGACTCAAACTTTAGAGATATCAAAAGCGCAAAATATGAAACCAAAACCATTAAAAAAATATTTTTAGACCCCACTATTCATAAGTAACTTTTTAAATATTTTCATACAAGTGTAGTTTTCAGGCCAAACAAAATTATATAAATCTCGAATTCGGAAGCCTTTAAAATTAAACGATTTATTGCAAAAGTCTAGTTTTCAGGAGTTCTATCCAAATATGTATAAACTGTCTTGGTTAGAATTTCAGGCCTGTTTTTAAACATGTTTTGTTGATTTTCAAGTAACATTTGACACATAAAGGTCATTTGACGTTCCTATTTTGAATCGCTCTGTACATTTATGTGACAAAAAGCGTTCATCAGGAAGCGACGACATCGGCCCTTAGCAAACCAAATTATAATAAATCCTGAGATCAGTACCTAATTGAACGTAAGATTTTCATGTGTAAAAGACATATATTTTAAAATATTTTGGGAACTTTAATTTGTAAATATTTCGAAAAACATTGAATATTCCTTTTTTTACATTTAAATAGGGAACTGTTGTAACGTATTGGGAGTTCTCTACGCCATGGACTTTCAATTGACAATTTCAGCTTTGAAATAAAAAAGTAAAAGCAAAATTATGCTTAAATTTCTAAATAAATTTAAAGGAGATTAAAACTGCATCAAACGAAAATAAAATAACCTCTATTTACCAATATAGAACTAATTTTACTGTATAACTCGAATAAACCAAAATAAAAAGGGCCTTTTTTTAATATCGAAATGAAAAAACTTAGGAAAAAAAATTATTTGAACACTTTTTTTCTTTATAATAGAATCTAAATATAACATAAAAAGGTAAAAGAAAACAAGACACAAGTTTTGATGCAGTTTTATTGTTTCATACATTACATTATTCCGCGCGAGAAATGATATGCATTCGAAACTTGAAAAAAAACGGTATAAAATAGGATTCAGTAATTCAGTTAGGATTTGGTTTAACGAAATGCATTATTTTCATTATAAGTTATTATTTATGTATTCTACACAATTTACATCTAGATCGGCTGATCAATTTCATGACAGGGACGGATTCAGTGGGAGGCAGTGGACGCTACACCCATCAATAGCTTACCTGCGTGTAAGTCATTCATGTGGAGATGGAGTCTAACCTACATTCAAGATTTACGTATGAACCAATATAAAATCAAATCTATTAAAATTATAATTTATTCGAAAACGCTAATATTAAGCGCTATTGAATTAATACCGTTGATTCTCCACGAAATTGACCAGCCGTTACAATCTGATAATATTGTATGTAACATCGCATAAACCGTATAATAACATGATATACTTTTGTGCTAAAGAATAAAGCACAAAGATTATATTTTGATGTGACGTGATGCTCTAAATTCCAATCTCTCTCAAATAAACAACTCGAGATATGTATGCATATTTCTTTCTAAATCAAAAGTAATTACCAAATAATATTTATTACCCCCAGCACGCAATAACTAAATACGGCCCTGTCTAGCATAAATTGAACTTTTATAATATTGAAGTGACACTTGCATAATACTATATATTTTTATCATGATAACAAACTTTAATCAGATTTTTAGAGTATGAGCACTTACTCAAACTTACATAAGAGCACTTTGAGAATCTTCAAATATTTGACAGTATTGAAATATCTGATTTGATTGCGGATTTCACCTATGCAGGAAATAAATTTGTACGTATTTTATAAAACTATCAAGCGGTTCCATATTAATTTATTATGTTTAAATGTGTTTCGGTGACGTTAATTGTATCTCTGTTGCCTTTATAAACATTTTTTATTTCTAATTCGGTAATAATTCGTTTTGTACAGCGCAGCAGAATTAATATAAAAATAAAAGGAAGACAGAAAATCGTAAATCACGAATGGACAATGAGTTTTTGGTACTAAGTTTTATAGCAAAAAATCCTAGAAAACAAAATAATTTGGAAGTGTAGCAAGGATAAATAATAGTTTGTATTCAGGAAGCATATAATACTGTAATTCAAAACAATCTTCAATGTAATTAAATATAATGCAAATTATCCGATCGCAATAAACAATTAACAGTAAAAACTCAATATTGCTCAAAAATTTTAATCGTCACATCAAAAATAGACGCCATCTTGTTTTACGTGAAAAACAATATGGCTGACAACGATCGTGTTGAGGCCACATAAATGAGATACAAGTTTACATTCGTGATGTCTGATAATATTTGTTTTATTAACTGAAAGGGTTTTACGGATTTTGCTTCGAGTATTTTCGCGAAATCCGGTCCTTAATTCTGTTCGCAATATCTATCTAAGGCAATTTTTATATAAGCGATGAGCCCCTTATTGATGGACCTTGAAAAAATTAAATAATTATTTATGTTTATACCTTACTCAGAATCGCCATGAATGAATGAAACATTAATTAAATTAGGTAACTAAACATAAGTAATCAATTAGAGAAGTTTAAATGTTATCAACATTATGATTATTCTTTCTTTGCCTCTGTAAATGAAAAGGCAACATTTCCCAAACTAAACAACCTCCAAAAATCATCCATAAAGATACATCGATATTTTGGGGTAATTTATTTTTGAATACTGCTGCCATATGCTTGACGTTTTGAACAAGTGTTCGTGCTTTGATGTTAACATTGGTAAGTACCAAGGTTAATATCAAACAAATAAATTCAAGGTACTCATCGCTGTTTATAATAAATACGCGCAATAAAATCCATAAACATCCTATATTCATATTTCATAACAAAACGCATTACAGATTATGATGTTCTCATATTTTTGTGCTTCACAGTACACTTCCGAGGCCCAATACTCGGATTTTATCGTGACAATGTAGCGAAAATTGATCGACATACAGGCATCAGATGCAATTTTCTTTAACTGTATAAATGTCGCTAAACAAATTGACCCAATAGACGGGACCTGAATGCAGGAGATGAAAGTTGCCGGTGGGCATATAGAGTCTCCAAAAAACGCAACTCATAAGTCGATGTTTGTGATTGATCAAGACACCAATACGTCAGTAACGTGTTTGTCTCTCAACCAATCCCAATAAAACGAACCGAGTCGTGTCGTTTCTTTACCACATTATAAGCACACTCATCTCGGTCAATACGCCATGGACCCGCGCTACATTCCCCGCGGACATCTACAAGCGTTGAATCAAGTTTGGCGACAGCTATATAGTAATTTCTGTCTACATAAAACACCACGGAGAAGATTTAGATTATATAATACATAATCGAATTAACGTCATTTTCTTCACAGGCGCCGACAGAGCGTAACACACGGTTCACAGGACATGTTTCCGTCCCATGATGTGCCAAGAGTTATCTTCAAATTATAAAAACTGGTATTTCAAGATATATTGATTATAGATATCTGCACAAGAGTTGTGTTTCAATCAATTTTCGTTACATTGTCACCTACAGCGCTGTAGCTAGGATTAATGGCGCCCAACGAGATTCCCAACTACATGGTCGAATACACTTTAAATTAAAATAATAGACGTAATTCACATAAAAACGTTCCAATACACAAGCTTCTCAAATCTGAGTCATAAAAATATTGTCAATAAATTTTTAATTTCCTCGTATAGGGATAACAGTTGAATAAATTTCAGTACTTTATAAAATGAAAGTCTACTCCAAAAAAAAATATGAAGTGACAACGATTGAATTATAATTCATATTCGAACGTTTTTTGCAAAACCGCGTCCAATTACAAGTCCAATAATTTGTATAGACCCCCTCCGTGTGGTTTGGGCCCCACACCGATCCCTAGCTACGCCACTGGTCACCGTATCCATCATTGTACTTATGACTTACTACTACCGCATTTTCGCCTGCCTCTGTTGCCAGACCGCATATTTTGCGCACGCGGTGTCTATCATTTGATTCAAATGTCGTGTTAGTGTTGTCGCTAAAGGTGTCAGGTCGCGAAGCATTTTTTCCTGTAATCAATCATGTTAATAGAGTTGAATCTTAGTCAATAAAAAATAGATTTACAGCTGATTTCCATCGCTATTATACTCCGTCCAACTATTTCACACAATCAGTGGGCTTAACGAATATCGATCGATAATTATTATCGGAGCTGAAGAACAAGTCGCTTCACTATGGAAGAGAAAAAATGGCGTCCATAAAGTAGTCAATTATTTTGTTTTCCATTCCTTGTCAATAATCATAAAATTTCATAGGCGTGTATACGTCAAAAGTTAAATAAATGGCCGGAGTATAGTAATGTTTTACTAGACTGCAATTACCAAGCGCAGAATAGTAATTTTTCCCATGCCAGAAAAAATTGACAATCCTCGAAAATTCCGCAGCCGACAAAATTAGCTCACCTCAAACGGCCTCAATTTAACGATCCTAAACCTTAACAATGCGTCGTAGAACTTCTCAGCCCTCGCCGTGCTGTCGTCCGGTTCCGCGTTGGCTCCGGGCTGAGGGAAACAGCGCCATAACTCTCTTAAAAGCTCCCCGCACGAGAGATACAGCCTGTGCAACTCCGACTTCACGTCCGGTGGTATTAATTCTGTAAGGTATTATATTCACAATCGCAAATGGCTTCACTGTTATGTCGATTTTGCTGATTTTAAACGGAATGTGGATTCCACTTGTATGCGGTTTATATAAGCAAAATGGTCGATATAAGGTATACCTAGTACGGTTGCTTAGTCTTCTTCATGGCTCGTCGTGCGTAATTTTAATCTGGCCGAATCTAAGCGGCCGTGTAGTGTAGAATGTACAGGCCAAATGAATTTGTGCCCAGTGGTCCGGGGGCATTTACAGAATTCCGCCACGGCATCCCCTGCCTGTCGTAAGAGGCGACTAAATGTGGCTTCAAGGGAGTCGGGGCGAGCAGCGGGGGCTGCTCAGTCCCATTTAAGCTACTCCGAGATGGTTGACAATGCGGAGTTAAGATGCCAATAGAGAAGGGCCGTAACGGCATTGCGCAGGGACAGTCCCGTGCAGCTATCTTCGTGCAACAAGATACCCCGGGGCCGTCTCGTATGCGCTGAAGAAGGCCACCGCGGGTTTTGGTTGGTACGCCGGTGTAGGGTGTACATAGTGTTAGGGATTCGGTCCAATGCTCCCTCGGATGACGCTATACTCTCGAGTGTCGACATTGGGCTGTAAGACTGTGTGAAACCAACATAACCGATCCACTCACCCCCAAGTGGTGGTAGCGATAACGCGTTTTTCCTCGCGAAAAAAAAGTCCAAATGAATTTAGGGTGTGTGTGTGTGTGTTCGTGTGCGTGTGTATGTTCGTGTCTGTCTGTGTGTGCGTGCGTGTGTGTTCGTGTCTGTGTGTGCGTGCGTGTGTGTTCGTGTTTGTGTGTGTTCGTGTTTGTGTGTGTTCGTGTGTGTGCGTGCGTGTCTGTGCGTGCGTGCTTGTGTGTTCGTGTGCGTGCGTGCTTGTGTGTTCGTGTGTGTGCGTGCGTGCGGGCGTGTGTGTGTGTGTGTGTGTGTGTGTGTGTGTGTGTGTGTGTTCGTGTATGCCCCCGTGTACTCACGCGCCATGGACGCGGCGTGGTGGTGCCGCATGAGCGCGCCGCCGGGGCTGAGCTCCCCGAGCGCGCCCACCGCGGCGCCGGCCGACACGCGCGCCCGCCCCGCACCACCGCCCCCGCCCCCGCACCCGCCCTGCCCGCTGTGTGTGTGTACTCACGCGCCATGGACGCGGCGTGGTGGTGCCGCATGAGCGCGCCGCCGGGGCTGAGCTCCCCGAGCGCGCCCACCGCGGCGCCGGCCGACACGCGCGCCCGCCCCGCACCACCGCCCCCGCCCCCGCACCCGCCCTGCCCGCTGTGTGTGTGTACTCACGCGCCATGGACGCGGCGTGGTGGTGCCGCATGAGCGCGCCGCCGGGGCTGAGCTCCCCGAGCGCGCCCACCGCGGCGCCGGCCGACACGCGCGCCCGCCCCGCACCACCGCCCCCGCCCCCGCACCCGCCCTGCCCGCTGTGTGTGTGTACTCACGCGCCATGGACGCGGCGTGGTGGTGCCGCATGAGCGCGCCGCCGGGGCTGAGCTCCCCGAGCGCGCCCACCGCGGCGCCGGCCGACACGCGCGCCCGCCCCGCACCACCGCCCCCGCCCCCGCACCCGCCCTGCCCGCTGTGTGTGTGTACTCACGCGCCATGGACGCGGCGTGGTGGTGCCGCATGAGCGCGCCGCCGGGGCTGAGCTCCCCGAGCGCGCCCACCGCGGCGCCGGCCGACACGCGCGCCCGCCCCGCACCACCGCCCCCGCCCCCGCACCCGCCCTGCCCGCTGTGTGTGTGTACTCACGCGCCATGGACGCGGCGTGGTGGTGCCGCATGAGCGCGCCGCCGGGGCTGAGCTCCCCGAGCGCGCCCACCGCGGCGCCGGCCGACACGCGCGCCCGCCCCGCACCACCGCCCCCGCCCCCGCACCCGCCCTGCCCGCTGTGTGTGTGTACTCACGCGCCATGGACGCGGCGTGGTGGTGCCGCATGAGCGCGCCGCCGGGGCTGAGCTCCCCGAGCGCGCCCACCGCGGCGCCGGCCGACACGCGCGCCCGCCCCGCACCACCGCCCCCGCCCCCGCACCCGCCCTGCCCGCTGTGTGTGTGTACTCACGCGCCATGGACGCGGCGTGGTGGTGCCGCATGAGCGCGCCGCCGGGGCTGAGCTCCCCGAGCGCGCCCACCGCGGCGCCGGCCGACACGCGCGCCCGCCCCGCACCACCGCCCCCGCCCCCGCACCCGCCCTGCCCGCTGTGTGTGTGTACTCACGCGCCATGGACGCGGCGTGGTGGTGCCGCATGAGCGCGCCGCCGGGGCTGAGCTCCCCGAGCGCGCCCACCGCGGCGCCGGCCGACACGCGCGCCCGCCCCGCACCACCGCCCCCGCCCCCGCACCCGCCCTGCCCGCTGTGTGTGTGTACTCACGCGCCATGGACGCGGCGTGGTGGTGCCGCATGAGCGCGCCGCCGGGGCTGAGCTCCCCGAGCGCGCCCACCGCGGCGCCGGCCGACACGCGCGCCCGCCCCGCACCACCGCCCCCGCCCCCGCACCCGCCCTGCCCGCTGTGTGTGTGTACTCACGCGCCATGGACGCGGCGTGGTGGTGCCGCATGAGCGCGCCGCCGGGGCTGAGCTCCCCGAGCGCGCCCACCGCGGCGCCGGCCGACACGCGCGCCCGCCCCGCACCACCGCCCCCGCCCCCGCACCCGCCCTGCCCGCTGTGTGTGTGTACTCACGCGCCATGGACGCGGCGTGGTGGTGCCGCATGAGCGCGCCGCCGGGGCTGAGCTCCCCGAGCGCGCCCACCGCGGCGCCGGCCGACACGCGCGCCCGCCCCGCACCACCGCCCCCGCCCCCGCACCCGCCCTGCCCGCTGCTCCACGCCTGCACGGGGGGGGACATACACACCTCAATCACGGCACGACTTAAACCTACCCTACATTTGTGTTGACCCACTTCAAAATCATACGAATGTGCGATTCGTTCGAAGTAAATTATACACACATACACACACACACACACACATACACTCACGCCTGTTATCCCCGAAGGGGTAGGCAGAGGCGCAACTAGTGCACCCACTTTTCGCCGTTATTCCGTCCCATGATGTGATAGGGGGCGAGCCTATCGCCATATCGGGCACAAATTCCAGACTCCGAGCTGATACTGAATAGAAAAAATAGTAAATTATAATTTCCAAGAAAACTGTTTACTGTCAAATTTTTATGTCTGAAGTATTTTTTCCGCCTTCACCAAACTTCGTCTGTCGTCTACTGTTCTCACTCTGATCTCGCTCACACACTATATTATGTTCCATTCCATGAATCACCCTAACACTAGTACATAATCTACCCTACCATAACTAATTTAGTTTCGCCGAAATTAATTCCATATAATTAATTAAAATAACACACACACACTCATGCCTTCTCGAAGCAGTAGGCAGAGGCACAACTAGTGCACCCACTTTTCGCCATTACTCCGTCCCATGATGTGATAGGGGGCGAGCTTATCGCCATATTGACAACAAATTCCAGACTCCAGTCTGATACTGAATAGAAAAATCCAATATCACTGCCCGACCCGGGGATCGAACCCGAGACCTCAGCATTGCAATCGTACCGTAATACAACCGCACCACCGAGGCATTCTTAATTAAAATATAAACATGTTCTGAGCATCAAACCCTACACAATAAAAACAACTTACCTGACATATGGAAGCAACCGCCGACAACGGTGGTGGATTGGTCGCATGTGTGGTGGTTTGGTGTATTTGTGATGCCGGCCCTAACAAATATCTTTCTACCTGCAATCAAACAATATGTCAATTTATTTTTATTTCGTACTTTTGCAATGATGAAATTGAATGGCTTCACTGAATATGACACAACTTTAAAAAATAAAAACATTATACTTCTTTTTTACACATGGGGTATTTCATAATACTTAACTTTTTTACTGGTGGTAGGACTCTCATATGTAAGAGCCCGTCTGGGTGGGTACCACCGCAATGTCTATTCCTATCGCCAAGCAGCAGTGTGCATGCACTGTTGTGTTTCAGTTTGAAGGACATTGTAGTCAGTGTAACTACTGGACGTAATGAGACTTAACATCTTATGTCTCAGGACGACGAGCGCAGTGGAATGCCACACAGTACTTTGTAACTCAAGGTGCTGGATGGTGTTTTTACTGTTTATGGGTGGTTGTATCGCTTACCATCAGGCGAACGGCATGCTTGTCTCGTCATTCAATGCCATAAAAAAAAACTTAAAAACATCTCCAAAATAAAAGAAATATTGTGCTAAATAAAATTATATGAATTAGCTAAACTCCTACCTTAGATAACTTCAACTCCTGTATATCATCGTTCCCTCCATCGCCTTCCAGATCTTCGTAATGTATTTGTTCTAATATTCTTTTCTTTTTCTGCATGGGTTCATCAGACTTCTCTTCGGGCGGTCGTTTTACCCCATTTGTGTCTTTTACCCCATTCTCCAGTTTGTTGTTGTTGTTTGTCGTTTTACTACTACTGTTGCTTACGTTACTACTACTTGAATTTGTTTTATGACTAGCTTTAAGCACCTGAAATACGTGGTGAATATAGAATTGAAAAAAATATACGAGAAAATACGGCAGTGACGCCAATGCACCTGATAGTACGCGAAAAGATATCCAGAGGGTCAACTGACGATGTTTTTTTTTAATAGGATTAGGCCTAAAAACCAATCTTTCCCTAATCGTTGATGTCTCATCCTCTCTCAGTGGCCGTCCTGAGCCGAGGTTCGTAACCCGTTAGTGGGTTGCCTTCAGCATGGTCACTTAATTCAAAGGGTTGCGAGCGCCTTCTACGTTCACCCTAAAGACCGGTGTGGTCAGAACAGCAGACTCGCGTCAGGCTACTGGCAGTAGGGCCATTAACAAAAAAAAAAAATTTTTTATTTAATCCCCAAAAAATTATCCGGACCCCCCCTTTAGACGGTGTCATGCAAGTCAAGAACCCACGCCACCAAAAATCTTATATCGTAGAACCCCCCCCCCCCCCTTCCATGTGAAAGCCGTAGCTACAACCGTGCCAGTGTTTAACAAATCTCACCTAATCTAAAAAGATCTTTAAAAAAAATTACACAAAAATTTATTTTCCTAATTCCTTCCATCAATCATAGTTACGCGTATACTCACCATAATCGAGTGTTGATTGAACCGTTTAATCATATTTCTGTGTATGGAGGTAGTGTCGGAGCGATCCTTGTCGTGGCTGGTTTCCTCCTCATTTGGCAAAAGAGGTATCGGCTCGGTGAATTGGTTTAAATCCACCTGGTTAAAAGGATTTTTTATAAATATTTCACATAATGATAAAGCTTTCAACATTTTTGTTGACACCTCTCGTAGGGAACTTGCTTTATGGAGACAGTCGTAATTCTAAACTTGCAGTAATTCTATTGCCATTAGCATTAAAAACTTGATTAATTTTAATACATTAATTTAAACTCGAAAATAATTAAATAAATGTAAGAAGTTACATACCGTGAGATCCAGTGTGGTATGTTTCATGGCGGACGCTATCGCGTGGTCGTCCATTTTGGCACATTCACCGAATAGGTCCTTACTAGATGAGGACGCTATACGATCCCTGGATAATAAAAGTATTTATACCGCATCACATAAAACAATATTTTAGACCTTCAACAATTAAATTTCTTGGTAGAGCACAAAAATATTTTTACTAAATGAAGTAACACATCTTCACTGTAGAATATTAAATGGCAGACGTAAATACTAGCATTTCATTGAATACTATTGAAAAACCAGAATTCAGAAATCATATGCTATACAATACCTATGAAAATAATGTGACTGAAAGAATTTGGTCCAAAACTCAGCCTCTGTCATCTTATTGGGCACGTAGTCAATGTGTTTCTTCCTGACAGCGGGGTACGTTTTGAATATCGCGTCTATTATGTCCTGGGTGAGATTATACTTGAGACCGTTGCAGCCGTCTGTTTGCGGTTGTATATCGGCTAGAAACGCTCCAGACACCCCTGTAGAGATGGGGTGTGTGCAGTATGGGGTAATAATTAGCAACACATTGATATGAGGACAAGGACGAATACAACAAGCTGACGACCAACCTTCAACTTTGAAGAGGCACAAGAAGAAGAACACATTGATAGATAACATTCACTCTGTTCAACAGAACTGTACTGCAATCCGTACACCTGACTTTAGCGTGGCTTCAACATTGATTAAAGCGATCTAGCGCTGTATATTTTAAGTTTGATTACGACATAAACAATGTTTTAGCGCTGCAGTGAAATTTAGTTCTAACTCCAGCATTGTGAACAAATTGTTTTCATTGACGTTTGTCAATGAAAACAATTTATAACTATCGGAAAACGTATCTATCGGTAGAACATACGTCACTGAAACAGCCTACATGTTCTCGAAAATGTATTTATAAAAAAAGGATTTCAATATTAATTATAATATAATAGTAGTCTTTAAAAGAATAGTTTTTTTTTGTGGTATATGTAGCTACTACCTAGGATTTATTAATTATTTCTAATTTGAAAATAGGTGTAATGACTAATGAACAATGTTTTCAATGAAAAAAATAAGTACTCCTTGCTTAATTTTTTTACGCGAATTTAATTAAAGACTGTTCTACATTACCCCATACAAAAGTTGTGTTATACATTACCCCATAAACTTACCGGCCTCTTGTTTAACATTATTTGATTCAGTATATTGTTTTAGTGTTGGTGTATTCCAATATTCTTCACTATTTATCACTTTGGATATCACCAAATCTTCATACAAATGCTTTAATGTTGGATGGAGAGATAGCAATCTGAAAAGGAGCAATAAAATGTATAACAAAGTATAATATAATTCTTTCTTATTTACATTAGAGGAACTCAATGCAATGCCTTATTAATAATTGTTATAAAAATTACAAGGTTATTCATTACACGTAAAAAAAGACTGGACACAAATAATAAAATTAAATTAAATTGTGAGAAAAAAGTTAATTAACAGTCCCACTATCTGATACAATGCTGCCACAATAAAAATCTCATATCTAACTACTAATTATTTCATACTAGATTTTGCCCGCGAATCCGCCCACGTTAGAAAGTTTTTCCGGGATAAAAGGCCCGCTTTTTATTTTCACGGGATAAAATGTAGCTTATGTGTTAATCCAGGACATGATCTACCCGTGTGCCAAATTTCATCGAAATCCGTTCAGTAGTTTATGCGTGAAAGAGTAACAAACATCCATACATCCAAACATCCTTACATACTTACAAACTTTCGCGTTTATAATATTAGTAGGATATTAGTAGGATTTCACATTTATAAAATCCCAATTACCTGCTCTTCATTTCCAATTCCCCATCAATCTGCCTCTTGAACTTCGGCAGCAGATTCTGCAGTAACATCTTAACTTGGTCCCTATCCTTCGCTTGTGCGTCCGCGCCGGCCGGGTTCACGAAATGGAACGTCGAGCAAGTCCCATCATGCAGTACCACTTGGAGTTGCACTTTGGGTTTACCAGCGGGGGATATTTTTTGAGCTGTAATATTTTTTATTTTTTTTAATTTATGCATGTATTGTTTGTTCAGTAAATGGGTTGATAGACGCCTATGCATTCCAATTAAATCAGACGCATGTTTTGCAGTTTAAGGATGAGGCCAGACGAGCGTAATTTTTTGAGTTGTGAGTTGCGTAATTTCAGTCGCGTAATTTTTGCTACATTCGGTTTCATACAAAAATCCTGTTTCGTTCACACGACGACGCAAAATGAGTTGTCTGCCAACTCACGCGCGCAATCCCGGCTGAATTGAGTTCGCGGCAAGAGGGGGGCCAGGGAATCGACACTCGACAGTCAATGAAATGACAGTCAATCACGAAACGCATGGGAGTCAACACGTTAATTTCTTTGTCACAAAAACGACACGGAGAAATTGATAATTGAAGTACACAAACACCCAGTACAAGTGTTGAAAAGCAACTGAATAAATTACGCTCGTCTGGCGGCCCAACAGAATTTCTGCTGAGCAGACATTACGCGACCAAAATTACGCGACTCACAAGTAAAAAAATTACGCTTGTCTGGCCTAACCCTTATTTATTAAAAAGAAAATGGGATCAAGATCTATCTGGAAATCTTTAGGTTAGGCGTATGCCCAGCTGTGGACATCATAATATGATGACGATAATGATGGAATAGCTTGCTTTAAATTTTAGAGCATTTTTATTTTACTTTTGTAAGAGACAAAAGTTAAACATTAGTGTCATCTATATAAAAAGTTAAAACTTTTTATATAGATGACTAGAAAGAGCCATCATGAAGTGCATTATAAGGTGACAAGCATACGGTACACACCCGTGTCATTGTGTAGTAACAACATTACTCAGAGTGATTGTCACCCACTTCAATAGCTTGTAAACAATGCACTATCGCAATATTCATAAATATCAGTTTATATCTTTATGATACACCGCTCATCTATTGTATTAAGAATCATTTGCTGGTGGTAGGACATGTCTTGTATCCGCATCAATAGTGACCTTTGTACACAAGTTGTTAATATCGCCGTAGTGGCCCACGTAAGGGCGGGGTGTTCCAGGATTAGTCTGCATATATCCGGTTTAAACAGGCCCTCATAATTATGTTGACTGGTGAGGCATAATCATCTCTTATCAGTCAACACTATATCTGAACCCCCACTATGCTTATCATAAAGGTGCAGTTGGGTAACTTTGCTGTAGCAGTACAAAAAAAATTAAGCATGCTGCAAACTGCGCCACATCTGAACAATCAGAAGTTAAGGACTTGATGTCCAGCTAACATTCATGCATACATGAGTGGTCTCATCATCGTCGGCCACATTACGTCCACTGCTACGCATAGGCCTCCCCTAAAGATTTCTAGACGGACGTGTCAAAAGTAGCATGAGTAATCTATACACCGCCAATGTATCTCTCATGCAATTTTTATTTTTCACATAAATATATGTCCATGCCCAAAGTCTTGGAATGGGAGTCAATATAATTTATTTATGGATGTATCATGCTGGATTGAGGTCAGAGAGATGTGAATGCTGTGTATGAACAGACCTATCTGCTGATAATGTGCCTGCCACATAGTTCTAAAGTCCAAATAACAAAAATAAAAATAAAATTGATTTATAGTTATATTCTCAGCTAACAATTTTTTATATCAATGTTAAATTTACCATCAAAGGAGACAAGTATGTTTATATTTTAATATACATTTTGTGAAAGTCTCACACCTCACCATCAGACAGCCCACTTGTTTTTCCTGGTCTTTTATAGGATAGTTATTTGTGTAACTGAATGCTCGATCTATTTATTATACATTAAAGTATTAGTAGAGAAAAAGCCTCTTTAACCCGTCAAGGCCCACTTATATATAGATGTATGCGGAAACTCTATATACTCAAACACCGGCGGGGCTTGACAAGTCAATAAAAACTCTGATTGTTACAATGTTCATCCAGTTGTGGCAACTATGAAGATGTTTTTCCTATGACAATGAATGCAACCAATTTTCGAAATAGGTATATTTTTTGTCTCCCCAATAATTATTTAGAAGTTCAGTATTTTTGAATGTAATCCATGACTTCTTCAATTTATCTTCTTTTAATTACTAGCTTTTGCCCGCGGCTCCGCCCGCGTTAAACAGTTTTTCCGGGATAAAAGTCCCGCTTTATGTTTTCCCAGGATAAAAAGTATCCTATGTGTTAATCCAGGACATGATCTACCCGTGTGCCAAATTTCATCGAAATCCGTTCAGTAGTTTTTGCGTGAAAGAGGAACAAACATCCATACATCCAGACATTCTTACAAACTTTCGCCTTTATAATATTAGTAGGATTAGTTACCTATAACTGTATCATTTAGGGGCCTTAAGGATTGATTTTATGAATTTCTGCTTAAATTGCACAAGTAACAAATCATGTAAAGTTTATACACCCGTAATGTAACTACGGAAGTATATGAGTCCTCTACTTTCCATACTAATTTCATAAAATATTAAGGATGTAATCTTTGCTTTTATTTAATTTAGCTACTTATTATTACTACCTTATTTTTTTTACTTTCATTATGTTTTTATACTGACAATATATACATCCCTTGTTCTAGATGATAAATCAGTATATTTATCAAATCAAATGATTATGAAATAGCAAGAAGCATGATAGTATGCCATTTTTACCACCCTTTGACACCATTTAAACTACATGATAAAATCATACCAGTCACTAAAAACCACTTCGAAAACTAAATTCTTTAAGGTCATGCTATACCACCCTAAAATCACATAAAAGAATAAGATGATCAAAAAAATTACTTACTTTTAATATCAGCGTATTTGTGTGACACGGCCACCGTGTCTCGATGCTCTAGCATCCACGCCAATCTTTGGTTCATCACGTATAGGGTCCCATCACCTTTCTTATATCGAACGTAGCTGACGCTCAGCAATACGTCCTCCGAGGACGTAGTCATCTTCAGCTACCTGTCGAAATGGACTTACAAACTGCTATCGTGAAAAAGTTGAGAGATCCTTGCAGCCTCAAAGTTGTCCTCTTAGGACAAAAAAAATGTCTTTGTTTTCGTGACCTCTAATGTCGTTTGTAACAGTTTTTGACGTGCTACATGAATATAAATGTTTTTTATAAAGCATTTATGCCTTTTCTGGTGTAAACACGCAGTAATTACAAAATTCCACCTACAAAACGCATATTACAAGTCTGTCAACCATTTGCGGATTTGACAAACTGACAGGTTTTTAAAAAGCCCGTACACCTTGCATTGGAAATTAACATTCAGCCTAAAAAGTCTGTTCCACTATATTCTGATTTTAGTAACAAAACCCAGATGAAAAAAATAATTCGACCTTTTATAGATATAGAAGCTTTGTAAAGATTTGCTTATGATAAAATATGGTGGTAGGTCTCTCCTATGTAAGAGTCCGTCTGGGTGGGTACCACCGCACTGTGTATATTCTACCGCCAAGCAGCAGTGTGCATGCACTGTTGTGTTTCGGTTTGAAGGACATTGTAGCCAGTGTAACTACTGGACATAATGAGATTTAACATCTCATATCTCAGGATGACGAGCGCAGTGTAATGCCACATAGCACATTGTAACTCAAGGTGCTGGATGGTGTTGCTACTGTTTATGGGTGGGTTCTTATTGCTTACCATCAGGCAAACGGCTTAGTTTAATTAATTAAAGTAATAGTTAATTACTATCATAAGTTGCTGCACCGAAGCTGTACCTATTCACTATTGCTAGTTGCAAACTGTAATTAGGGTGGGTTGCAGAAAATAACTTTAATAATAACAAAAACCCACGGAGGCAAAAACCTAATCAACGGTCAAATCTTCGGTAAAGCAATTTTCGGGTTGCATAAAGTTAACAAGTGTCAAAATGACGTCAAAAATAACAGTAACTTTTGCCGCTCAGTTTTGGGCAGTTACTATTAAAGTTACAGTTAGAGTTCGTAATCTGGATGTATACGCGTCCCGTCGTTCGATACCATAAAAAGGTACTCTGTGGGGCTAGGACGTGAAAAAAAAACACGATGCGTCTCCGCTTCGTTTTAATGTATCGGTATTTTGATGTTTGTGATTGATTGAGAGACCGACACGTCAGTCTCTTAAATAATCACTATAAAACGAAGCGGAGACGCATCATGCTTTTTTTTCACGTCCTAGTCCCACTGTACAGTTAATTGTAATTTTTTAAACGATTTACAATAATAATATCGTGTACCCTATTATGAAACTAATACTCCGATTAATACCTACGTAAAATGTCTAGTACACGAAACACTGTGGGAAGCAAGCTCTAGCGATGATATCTATTTTGATAGTAGGTCTATCCAAATAGTTTAGTGGAGCAAAATTTTCCGCTGGAATTCTATGATAAAAAGAAAGAGGATGTAAATACTAGGTACCTACGTAATGATAGAAATTGGAATAATGAATTGATATTTCATCAAGATTTGATTTATATCGAAGTTATATTAAATGGTTGCCATTGCTAAAATATTAATACCCGGGCAAGTTTTTGGGGTAATAAAGCGTCATTTCCTGGTCACTCGTTTACCTTTAACTTTGTCAATTACGAAAAGGTGCAACCAAGAATTTTATACCCATATGGATTATTCATTCCGTTTAACAAACTGAAGAATAAAATGTGACGTCACAGTTAACTGCTGTCTCTCTCTTTAGAGTGACAAAGGTTTATTTTCAAAACCAGGACGTAACATAATTAACTGTCCATAATAATATGATATGATATAATATGGCTGCCTCGGTGGCGTAGTTGTATTATGGTACGACTGCAATGCTGAGATCTCGGGTTCGATCCCCGGGATGGTCGGGTCGGGCAAAGTGATTATTTTCCATTCAGTATCAGCTCGGAGTCTAGAATTTGTACACAATAAGGCGATAGGCTCGCCCCCTATCACACCATGGAACGGAATAACGGCAAAAAGTGGTTGCACTAATTGCACCTCTGTCTACCCGGGGGATAAGAGGCGTGAGTGTGTGAGTGTGTAATAATATGATATCGCACCATAATATTTATTTTTATCTCTATAAAGTAATGCGGTTTAAATTAACTATGAAAACCAACTACAGCGGCTAGTAATAGTTGATATTTAAAAAATATAATTTGAGTTAGAAAGTTTATTCCAAACAAAATTGGCATATTTACATACTGTTTTGGTAAGTAGTTCGGAACTACTAGTTCCACTTACATAAAAAAATACCTCACCACGCGGTGGTGAATTCAGTGGCGGCCTTGGAGGAGGGGGGCGAACCAGGCAACCGCCTGGGGCCTCGCAGTTACAGGGGCATCTTGCAGCTCCTTGGGGGACCGTTTTTTGGCACCTTACTTACAAAGCTGTTAAAAATAATAATTTTTGCTTCGCACGGGGCCCCGCGTGCTTTTTTTTTGCTCGGCACACAACCTCACATTATATATGTTTTACTTTCCCCTGCGACTGGATATGTTCACGTTGTTTGCTGGCCTTTATAACCAAATATGGAGACTGTAAGGTTAGACAGAAAAACATTGGGATATTTAAAAATGAAAACTACACACACACACACACACTCACGCCTGTTATCCCCGAAGGGGTAGGCAGAGGCACAACTAGTGCACCCACTTTTCGCCGTTATTCCGTCCCATGATGTGATAGGGGGCGAGCCTATCGCCATATCGGACACAAATTCCAGACTCCGAGCTGATACTGAATAGAAAAACTCAATATCACTTTGCCCGACCCGGGGATCGAACTACAGTTATTGTTAAATTTAAATATAATAAAAAAAAAATAAAAAACATACTCATAAAAGTAAACAATCATACATGAACAAAATAATACACATTTAGGAAGTTAATAACCTAATTTTCAGTGAGTAATTTTGAAATATTACGAATATCTATTTTGTGTGATTTTACAATTTTTGCAAGTATTCTGCGAACTTTTTTTCTGTAATTATCCACTATAATAAATATTGTGTTTTAGAGATATTCTACTATGAGTTGTGTAATTCATGTTTGCAGAATTATTTGCAATCCAACATCTAGTGTGAAATTCCATAGGTAAGTTGATTGTAAACAAAGTTGTGTAGATATTTATAGCAAAAGTAATAAACACGTGGATGTTTTACAAATTACAATACTAAATAAATTCTTGTTTGAGAGCCATGGAATCAAAAATTAACGCTACATTCTGCGTGTGAGGTTTCTTCCTTAAATTTATTTTTAATATTCTAAAACTTCTGTGAAGAAGCCAACAAAACTATTAAAGTTTGCTAAAGATCACCATAATGTGCTCTCTTTCGGCAAATAAATCTTTGAATTTATAAAAACAAAATTGTTTTCGGCGACTAAAGGTGTAATGTTAAAACAAAAGTCTTTATGTCATCACTATATGTAATTTTTCTTTGCTTGCTATTTGGAATATACTTTTAAAAAAAATCTCAAATGTTAGCAAAATTTCACTGCAAAATATTTTCAATTTCAGACTGTAAAGTATAATCATGAACAACTTTAGTAAGAAATAACTTGTCATTAATTTTCTTCTTTTATCTCTTCATCTTCTGCTGCAATACTTTCTTTTATTTCTTCTAATTTATTTCACGGGATGTCTTCACATTTACTGATATATTGAAATCTTTCAAGTCTTGACGTTTCAATGGTGGTTCATATTCATTTCGCTGACATATAATGTAAAAAGTAAATATCAATCAATAATAATATATTTAAGTACCTATATATTTTAGACAGAGGCAGAGGTGCCATTTAGTACACTCAGATATCACCCAATGTACCGCCGTTATAAAATTTGGTGGGTCGTAAGCTTAATGCCCTATCCTACTAATCTTACTAATATTATAAAGGCGAAAGTTTGTAAGAATGTCTGGATGTATGGATGTTTCTTTCATGCAAAAACTACTAAACGGATTTCGATGAAATATGGCACACGGGTAGATCATGTCCTGGATTAGCACATAGGCCACTTTTCATCCCAGTAAAATATAAACAGTGACTTTTATCCCGGAAAAACATTCACGCGGGCGGAGCCGCGGGCAAAAGCTAGTAAATAATAAAGTCTAAGTGGATCATAATTATACCAGTGAAATGATAAAAAATAATATACTTACAGCATGAGTTTCTGGTAATAAATAATTATTTTTGACATCTTCTGCCATATTCCGAGAAGTAGAAGACACATTATCACATTCAGAATCATAATCTTCTGTCTTTAAATGTAGACTAGTAATTCTTGCAGACATCAAATTGACCTTTTAATGGTATTTATATTTAACCACGTTTTTGCTTATCCAGATCTTTAAGAAATCTGTAAAGAGTAATACAAACTCGATTTTATTTTAAATAAAAGTTTCAATAAATCAATGCTGGATACACTGAGAACTCGATTGTAACTGTTGATCCTCAGTTTTTATTTACGATGATTATTTAAAGATTAATAAGCTTTATAATATTCATTAGTAAGGCGGCTAGTATTACAAATACTCTAGCACCATCGTGAAACCGGTCCACCAAAGCTTACACCATGGTCACCCTAGCCTCTTGTTTACATATACTATTTACAATACAAAAAATCACATTTAACATTACGTTAATATGAAAAAAGTAGTCATATATAAAGCAAATCACATTAAGCGAGGTTTTTCTACAGTTCATTTATAAAATATTCACGTATTTTATTACGATTCGTATAAATATTGATAAAATTATAATATTTACACAATATTGATTACAATAAACTTACCTGTAGAATTTCACACTAAATTATGGATATCAAATATTTCTGCAACCGTGAACTACACAATTCACATTAAAATATCACTAAAACACACTTATTATTGTAGATAATTACAGAGAAAATTTCGAAGTGAACATTTATTTGACAACTATATTGTCATCGAACTTAACGTTTTATAACAGTGTTGCCGAAATATGTATTCGCAATTACCAATTAAATGAGGAAATTTTGTTTAACTAAAATGTTAATAAGGATAAAAAACCTTAAGGATATCTTATTCAACAAGAATAATTCTGAAATGAAAATAGTACTTATATCATTATATAAGATATGTTGGAAATATTTATATATATATGATTGAGACGACAATAACGGTATTGATATTTTTTTATGGGTGGGGAAATAATCCGTAAGCTTTGGCAACATAGGTTAAAGAGTGAGTGAGATAGAAGACAGCTCAAAAGGTAATTTTTTTGTCTTCACAAAAATGTGTGTACCGAGGCCTCCAGTAGATATATTATAAACTTCTTGGGTGCAACAGACGAATTGTTAATTGCAGTAGTCATTGTTATTATCTCAGAATAATAACTAAAGCAAGTTATTATAACTGCGAAAGTTAAGTACGATAACACTAACGTAAGAATGTGCAACCTTTGTATGGACCTTTATTAAGCTCAAAAGTATAATCTATAGATTGTCATGACATCAATGATAAAGATCTCGACTCGACCGCGCTTGATGGAGACGGCCGCGTTCAGTATTAACCGATCCAGAGGACGAAATTACTCTGGCCATTCGCGAAAAGATCGAGTTTCAAAAACTCGTAACACTTCACACGGCCGCAGTTCCGTCGCCGCCGTCGAGGACCTCGCCGCGTTGCCCATCACCCCCCCCCCCCCCCCAGGCTGTAGCAGTTCCGGCCTGCGTGCCGATGACAAAACGAATTGATAGGATTTGACCTAAAAACCAATCTTTTCTTAATCTTTTCTCATCTTCTCTCAGTGACCGTCTGTGACATATACAGGTCATGTGACTTGTCTGGAGCAAATGTCATTTCCATACATTTTGACCTTTCCGTAACCGTAAACGTTAACAGAAAAGGAATTTTGTCTAGACCCCCTGAGCTAAGGTTCGTAACCCGTTAGGGTGTTGCCCTCAGCATGGTTACTTAATTCAAAGGGTTGCGAGCGTTTACCCTAAAGACCGGTGTAGCCAGAAAAGCCGACTCGCGACAGGCTACTGCATGGGCTGCTATATAGGCAGGATTAAAAAAATTATAAAGAATATTTTAGAAAGAAACATTGCGTGGATTTTTTTATGGTGTATACGGTTACGTAGGATAAATAATATTAATTTCCCATCTTAGCTTCAGAAAAATTGGGACTTGTAGGCAGCAGTAGTAAAAGTGTGATATGATTTGAGATCACAAAGTGTGATCAAGACATAAGTTTCATGAAAACATTTTGATCCAAATTAATTTTTATCTAAATATATTCTATTACATACATTATATTTTCAATAAGAATCGAATTCAAATTAGGTACATGCATTCAATACGTCATGTCATAGCTTATAATGAAGATAAGTAAAGATGTTAGTCTACAAACAAAATAAATAAACAAAAATAAATTCTGAACTATACATAGATAATAACTGAAGCATAATATAGTTTAATGTTAGTCCTAAGAATTATCATTATAGAATTTATTACTCATTAGCGTTTCGTGTTTTTTTTTTCTAAGCACGTTTTTTATTTCCACTAGTACAACACTATTTTTATGTATTTGTCTGAACGCATCCATAATAAGACCGCCATTTATTTATTTTTATCTAGCAACTCCAAAGATTGACAACCCAAAATGCAATCATGGCGCACGGGGCACTGTGTTTTTAGAATGCTGAGAAGTTTTTACGTAAACACTTCGTTATTTTACATTGAAATCGATTTATGTGTTTTTATAAATTATCCCTGAGTTTTTACGCTTGTAGTGAAGCATACATGTGTGTTCCAAACTTGATTTTTACATTGGTTCGGACCCACGTCTCTGTACCACTGGACACTTGCAGGTATAAAAATCATGAGATCTGCTGTTTTACCACTAACAGCCTTCGTAACATTGGTTTGTTTCGTACAAAACCCGTCGGTAGTGCTTGTTAGTGCCGCCGCTGTTGGTTTTGCACTGTTTTGTCGTGATTATACAAATATAAACGTCTGTTCCAGATAACTTTGTTGGTGTCATAATGTCAGAGGCGTACGCCCGCGAGATACTACGAAGGAATGTTGCGCAAATATGCCAAACTGTAGGATGGAACGGTATAAACTCGACACCACTTGACATTCTGGTTCATGTGTTGGAGAAGTACATAAGGACTCTAGGCACCCAAGCTAACAGACATGCTGAACAATTTAACAGGACTGAACCAAATTTACATGACTTAGGATTAGTATTTCGTGATCTACATGTGAATCTGCCTGAGTTGGCAGAGTATGTGCGTTCTGTACCACCTGTACCGCCACCTGTCACTTCTGTCAAGTTCCCCAAGCCGAAAGAATCAAATTTGAACTTCCTGAAGCCCGGCAGCCATGAAGTTGTCACGAGGCCCATGCATGTGCATGAACACTTGCCCCCTATGTACCCTGAGAAGGAAAGGGATACACCAGCAGTTGCAGGAACTATTGAAATTCGTCAAAATGGCATTGACAATGTTGATAATAGCAATACAATGTGTACAAGTCCAGAGATATCAGTCACAGATAGTCCTGAGAAACCTAAGGACATATTCAAGAGGCCGACGGACCCTGTGTCTTTACCTAACAGCAAAAGACCTAGGTTACGTCTGGAGGAGGAGGAGAGGACGCGAGAGATCAGTAGTGTGATGATGACCATGTCAGGTTTTTTATCACCTGCCAGAGAAGGCAAGTTGCCTGAAGCCCGTCCTCCAACAATTATATCAGAAAAACATTATGACAAACACAAAGCAAACTCACACCATACAAACATTGTGAAACCTCCAATATTAGAAAAAGCTGACAAGAAATCAAAGAAAAATAAATTGTTGAATGGTAAAATTATGAAAAGTAAAAGAAAAGATAAGAGTCATAAAGGTGAAGGTAGTAAATCAAAGGATAGTAGTAAATTGAATAAATATCCACCAGGATATCCAGTAAAGAGTAAGGATGTTCATCCTAAGCATCATAATCATGTTACGATGCCAGCGCCGAAGCAAATACCTCCACCAGCTCCATCAAGGCCGGTGATGCCACCTCCATTAGTACCAATACCTGTACCAGAACCACCACCTGTTATAAAGCAGGAGCCTGTTGACCCACCCCCACCACCACCATCACCCTCACCAAGCCCTAGAAACATGGTACATGCAGAGGATGCTATACCAGTACCAAGAAAGATACCAATATCCCAATCGCCGCTCGTTGCTAACGCAACCCCTGTAAATAGACAACATACATCAACAAATTCGTTAATACCAGATGTAGAAATAAAGAAAGAAGTCATTGATGAGGAAGAGAAATTGGCGTCTCAACCTGACCGATCAAAGATTAATATATTTAGGCGAATAACGAACAAATCTAAAGAAGATAAGAGTACTCCAGAGGTTGTCCCTGAGAAAACACAGTCTGATCCAATGATCTCAAGGTTGCAGAATTCTGCAGAAGCGAATGCCGTGGAAAGTAGATCCTACGAGAATGTTAGAGTGAAAACTGAACCAGATCTAAGAGTTGTGAACAATAATGATACTAGTGCTGTAGATTTATCTAAGGTTATGGATTTGAGAACCAATGAGGTTATTAATATTGACGATGATTCCATGGACAAAAATCCCATGCTACAAGCCAGGCTTCAACAGCCCCTTGAAATACGTCCCAGTATATCCATAAACAAAGCTCTACAAGTACCATTCCCCAAAGATGTAGCTAGTGTCAGTCCAAAAATAAAAAAAGAGAAGAAGCACACTAAAAAGGATAAGATTGCAAAAATGGAAGCTAAATTGTTAAAGAAACAGCAATTAGCACTTGAAATGGCACAAGCTGAGAAACAAGGTATGAAAATGGGTGGTGTCAAACCACCTAAACCAAGTAGGCCAAAGAATGAATCGAAATTGCCACAAATGCCACCTGGATTTCCATTTTTCCCTACAATGGCACCAGGTAGAGGCTTGATGCCAGGCCCAGGGTTGATTCCCAATCCGGGTCTCATCCCAGGCACCGACTTTCTTTCTAGTTTTTCATCTAATCCGGCATTACGAGGGCTTCCCCCTTCAAATATACTAAACAATCCTTTCGCGTTGGGCGCTGGCGGTCCTGGGCTGATTCCGGGGCCGAGTTTTCTGTCTGGCGGTCTAAACCCAGGCATTCGTAATCCTCTCATGTCCATGGGTAATTATCCACATACGTCCCGGTCTTCATCAGTCAAAATACCTCCCATGCTTCGTCGTCCTAGCCTAGAAGTAATCCCTGTAGATAACGACGAAGACAGAGGTATGCATAAGAGTCCAATGATGTCCCGTGACAAAGATAGGCATGATAAGCACAAATCTCAGACCATTCCAAATATATTACAAAAGCATAAATCAAAATCACACAAAGATCATAAATCGAGTTTGTACAAGATGCCCCCGGTTCAGCCTGACATAACTATCGAATTAAATCCCCCGAAAGTAGATCCGGTGAGACAAGAGAGACAAGAGCCCCCGCGGCATTCCCCTGTCCCACCTCCACGCCTTCCTACTCCTGAACCTATTCCGCAACCGGAACCTGAACCCGCACCGCGACCGGTCAAACCGCCCACACCTGAGACCTCTCAAGAAAAAGAATTAGAAAATTCAGACAAGAAAAAGGATAAGTCACATAAAAAAGAAAAGAAAGATAAAGATGGTATCAAAATTAAAAAGAAGAAGGACAAGAAGGATAAAAACAAAGATAAGTCTGAAAAGAAACGTGATAAAGATGAGCGGCAAGAGTTAAAGGAATTAAAGGATAGGATAAAGAAAGAGAAAAAAGAGAAGAAAAAAGAAAAATCCGGCGACGGAATAGTGCCCAAGTTAACGTTGAAACTCAGCTCATCCAATTCCAACTCGCCGATGCCGCCCAGCTCGCCCGACACCTTCAAACTGAACATAAAGCCGCTCGTGAAAAAGGAGCGGGAAGACAGCCCGCCCAAAGAGGAGCCCGTGTCGAGGGAACAGAGCCGCTCGCCGGAACTCGCTCAAATATCTGCCCTGGTCACAAGACCTCCCAAGCAGAAACACTCAAAGCACAATCATATCGCCGAGGCGGAAGCGCATTCCTCGTCGCCGCCTTCCGGCTGTTCACCGCCACGAAAGAACACGCCTTCAAGCCAATCGAAATACAAGCGGATATTGTTCAAACCACTTTCGAAGAAGGGGCACGTGGAACTTGACGAGGAAATCGCTGCGCTGCCAGACGAGCCGGCGCCTGAACCTGCACCCGCACCGGCCGCTGCGCCCACGCCGGCCGCGGACAAGCCGACAGGGCCCTTACCGACGCCCTACTACGTCGACGAGCACGGGAACAAAGTATGGGTGTGTCCAGCGTGTGGTCGGCCCGACAATGGCTCACCAATGATCGGCTGCGATGGCTGCGACGGCTGGTATCATTGGGTGTGTGTGGGCATCACCGAGGAGCCAGGCGCAACTGAAGACTGGTTCTGCAAGTCTTGCATCGCCAAACGGGCGGCCATGGCGCTCGCCGGCGTCACATCCGGCAAGAAGAGAGGCCGGAAACCAAAAGGGGACAAAATCAGAGACTGTCATTGATACGGACTTTTCGTTGTTACTGAGATTAGTTTTAATTTTCCATTCTATAGACATGAGTAAATGGATGCGAGTTGTTAATGGATTAATTGTTGAATGATATCACGAAGAAAAAATGTTTTCATAATTAATAATGTTATATCATAGGCTTGGAATAAGTATAGATAATAATTGAATATTGACATAAAATGTTGAATATAAAGATAGTGTAGTTGTAATAATTTTACCATAATTTTAAATATTTTGTTACTATTTGTCTCATTTTTTTTTCGCTCGATCAGATCAAGACGAAGGGTCGTGAGCGTGTTATACACTACTCGCGTGTATACATAGATGGTAATATAAGATTCTTTTTATATTGTACAAAAACTGAATTTACTTAAGATATTGGTGATGTATAAAGTAATGTAGTCAATATTTAAATAAACAGAAAGAAAGCTGGATGTATTTTCAGCTGATATTTGAATATTTTCATATTATAATTTTAATATAACCCTGTTTTTTTTTTGTTAAAGTTGTTCCTTCATTTTGTACAGGACCGGCACGGTCGTGTGATGCGTCGCGTTGCATGTTGCGCACGCGCATCGCGCAAGCGACGTGGTCGTATTACACGATGGTGCTCGTCTTACAGCATTCGACTTATTGGAGGGGAGGCAATGTAAATTTGATTTCAGCCAGTGGCCAATTAAATATATTGGTACTCGAAATGTAGTAAGTTATTTATCCTATCGAGATGATACCCACTTTTACTGGATAAAGGGGGCCGGGCTCTATTTGCCCAAACGCCAATTCAATGGCACTCATTACTTTTTCATTCTTAAAACGTTACAAAACTGAGTATAATGCATCTTTATGCATTATAGTTATAATGCATAAAGATATTATAGTTATATATTATGGCGATAGGTAGTATTATTTTTTCTTTTTTTTATAATTCTGCCACAGAATATCAATGCAAAATATTTCATAGGTACCTACACAGTTTTCATACGCATCACAATACTGAGATGTGGCCTCTGACTAAGGGCCGCCTAAAATTGCTCACCGTCACTCAACGAGCTATGGAAATTGCTATGCTCGGTGTTTCTCTACGCGATCGAATCAGAAATGAGATCAGTAGAAGAATGAAAGTCACATAGCCCAGCGGATTAGCAAGCTGAAATGCAGTCGGCATGGCACATAGTTCGAAGAATTGGCGGCAGATGGGGCAAAAAAGTTCTCGAGTGGAGACCACGTACCTACCGGCAAGCGCAGTATTGGACGGCCACCTGCAAGGTGGACCGACGACTTCATAAAGGTCGAAGGAACACGCTGGATGCAGGCCGTTTTTGAGAGGTCCGTCGATGGAAATCTTCAGGGGAGGCCTTGCTCAGCAGTGGACATCGTATGGGTGATGATGAACATGATCGCATAATAAAAATATGATGCGTCGGCTTCTTGGCCTAAGGGCAGCGCATGCGGGCTGTATGCCGCTAGACCTTGGGTTCGAATCCCATGTCGAAAAACACTTTATAACAATTTTCTCTGGACGAGACCCGCAACGATATTCGGGCGGTCTTGAAAAAACCAATTTTTTTCTATATCATAGGTACATCACATTGCTGGTGAATTTTCATCGGGCAGTCTTGAAAAGTTTTATCTCCGTGACCTTTATGAATAATCGTTTGTGATATATTATTAAATCCGTTGTGGGGACGGAATTCCCCTCCACTGCCAAACAATAATCGGAACAGGCGATGAACTGTTCAATACATTATAGCAAGATAGAATGTACAGTATTTGTCTTGTTTCTGTTGGCAGCGCAAAGCTAGGGGTAGGGTAGGTACTTGGGAGCCTGATACGTGTAGGCTCTCAGACATTAACGTCAAATAGGTACAGCCTTACGAGCATTTGCTGACTCGGTGCTAATTTCCTTAGGTAGGAAATGATGTTGATTTTGTAGGTCGACTGCTAGATGCTAGGTAGGGTCATTCAGCTCAAAAGTACGCACTTTTTTTTCTATCGTCTACATACTAAAAAATATAGGGTCCTGATAAACGTTTTAACACTTTATTTAAAGGAAATTTATTCTGCTTTCATTATTTAATGAGTTTTTGTACATTGCTTCATCGGTTTTTTTGCAATACATGTTTAAGTGCAGCGGGAGAAATTCGTACTCTTGACCCGTCATGTGGGTAAAACTACGTAGAGATGCGGTTAATAGTTCGCATACTGGGTAAGCTTCGCACGCAGGTAAACTACAGGCATATAATTATAAATTGTATAAGTACACATGGAATCGTATGGAATATGTTTTTAAACTTCCTTTATTCTTGGTACAAATATTGTAAAAATAAGCATTAAATGTACACCTATTGTAGACACCAGGAACATAATTAATTAGACTGTATTTATAACAAACTTTAGTTATTTTTGTAATTTAATGATCACTGTAATTTTAGGAACGCTTGATTTACTTTTCGTTGTAATGAAGTTATAACAGCGTGCGTAGGTACTTTTAATCCCGTACTCTTACCCAACAGGGAATATTTTAAACAATCACACGTCAGTTGAGATGCAGTTATTTTTTAGGACAGAATTAATAGCTAAAATAAATACTATAATAATCGAGTAAACTTAACATAATCAACGGTCTTTTCTAAACTGATGCACCGTCTATCCATAAACTTTTCCCAGCACAAAATAGTTGATAACTAATCAACAAAATCACGTTGATCGCCGTTTTTCGCTAAACAAGTGAGGCTTGGTAAAATAGCTTGTGGGCTCTAACATCATCCCTGACGCACCCCTAATTTTGCCGAAAAAGTGTCTGAGCCCCCTCAATAGGTTCCGAGATATTGACCATGCGAAATTTTACCCACTGCGTGCTGATACCCCGAATGACCCTACATATAAAATTTTAAATAATTATTTTCTGTAATTACCATGCTAATACATATATAATATGTAATAATAAATGATAATCAGACCATTGTAACCAGACCGTGCATGTGGGAATCGCAATCTAGTAAACTTAGGTATACGACGATGTGTAAGCAAATTCAAAATTAATAGCATAGGTAAACAATACAACACGCTGTGGATACAATTTCTGTTAAACTAATAAATAATTTATTTCGTCCAAGCACAGGTTTTTTTACACTGAACCTAATTATTTAGACACAAGACCCGCCCTTTTTTATTTTTAGCTCGGCACCACTGCACCTGATGTTAAGTGAAGTGAAGTCCAAAAAAAAAATGACGACCGTCAAGGGACAAAATTATCCCCTAACGATCGTCACAGTTATGCCGGCCTGCTAATTGCTTCTTCACGCTCCGCTTGAAGGACCCCATGTCATAAGACGAAGGGAACACGTGTGCCGGCAAACTGTTCCACAGCTTGATGGTACGGCAAAAGTAGGAATTTCCGAACCTTTTGGTACGGGCCGGGATGGAAGAGACCACAAAGCTAAACAGTTCTTCAGAGCACTCCCCATGATACAGACGATAGAATACACATATGAATATAGGTATGAATGCCCTCTATATTTAATCATCGGAAACAATGTATTTTTTCGCTACTTGTAGGCCTAAGTACCTAGCTAACTTGCTAGCCATGACTGAGCAGGTTCATCATCATCATTGGCCTACATATTGTATTGTATTGTACATGTGTACTAATACACCTATTGTAGATGATTCAAACAGCGTCAACTGTTGGAGGTTCTTCTAGGACACTTTCTTGGTTCTCTATTGAATTGCATAAAAGTATTTGTAATAATATTGTTACGCATCTTAGCTTTAAGCTTAAATATCAATGTGCATAATATGCGCATAATTGTTTTCGCATAAATACAAAAAGCACAACCATCAGAACGACTAACGATAAATAGCAAAGTCATACAAAAAAAAAAATAAGCATCATGTTAATTTAAATCAATTAACGATTGTATGCCTACATAGTTTGATTTTGTCTGAGTTGGAAACACCCTAAAGTCAGTTCTGGCACTCGCCGGCCTCTGCTGCGGCACGCTCGCTCGGCTCGTGCGGTGGTTCATATGCACCTAACACGCTCGTCGCTTTCTTCCTCGCTAACCTAATTTCTTCTAGGTACATATTTAACGTATATTGGATAATTAAATAAACAAATATGACAAATAATTAATAGTCCAAAGAATAATATGAATAATGTGTATTAGTCTAATACAAATTAGTCCAGCTTAAATTATTCTAATAGCTTATTATGACAAAAAAAATAGTAGGCCAAAATATTACTACGCGATATTACCATTATGCCAATACATAGGTATTATGCAAAGTCAAATATGCGAAAAAATAATAGTTTAAAAAAAGGCGAATTAAAAGGATCCCCACTTTCTTTGATGGCTGTAGAGACTAAAACGAGAAAGACAAAATCGGCACACGACGTAGGTAGGTACAGACATTTATATAATCAGCGTTAAACCTAATATTATAGTTAGGTATAGGTAGTGTGGTCCAAATAAAGTGATAGGTAATAATCGAGAAACGTAGGTAGTGTGGTCCAAATAAAGTGATAATCGAGAAACGTTGCGTCTATCCGTAGTTGCTAGAAGAATTATGCCGACTTGTGTTGTTGGAGCTGTAGGTATCAACATCCGCTGACTCCTGTAGGTATATAAGTAGTCAGCTACATAAGTAGGTGAACAAATTCAAAACTTCAAATCGCCTTTGCACTTAATTGTTTTTACCAATTTTCGTTTTCTCTTCACAAAAATAAAATAAGGGGATTAATTTTACTTTACACAAAGAAAAAAAAATTTTATTAAACTTAACGCGTAGAGACGGTTTGAAATTTTGAATTTGTTCAACTACTTATGTGGCTGACAGTACAATAAACCAATTTGGTGCTAGTACACTTTCTCAAGATAAAACGCCCATATATCATATTTTACCAACCCGGCGCGATCATTTCGGAGATGGCAAAGGAAACAGCAGATAGCTATTAATGTCTACTATACTTTTAAGTTAGGTATATGTTGCTGACAGACGACGCGCAAGCTACTTGTTTAGAACCTTGAAGTGGTCGAGCATTGTTGCACTTTTCTGATTGTACATGGTTCGCCAGAAAAATCTACCACGGCGGGAATGCCACATCCGTACGGTCTCTATTCAGTCGCGTGTACAAAATATATCCGGTACATTTTCAACCGTTAAAGTATACTCAGTTCTTATAGCCCACTTATTTCTCTAGCTGCAGTCATAACGGAACTTGGAAGGAATACATAGTTCAAGCAGAAAGTGGCATTCTTAATATAAATCCTGCGCGGTAAAGTCGACTCTAACAAGAATGCAAATATTTTAACGTGTTAGTGGGTAGGTACTGATGTATAATAATATATAGGTAATGTTCACAGTCTATACCACGTTCTAGGTGCCAACAAAATTAGGATGATAGTTCGTCTAATCCTAGAAACTATCTAATCAAAATAACCGGTAAGTAAGGTCTTGTGGAAGAGTTGAGTCCTTATTTTAATGTATCTAAGATTTGTTTTTCTAAAAAAAAGCCCTCAAACCATAATGGAATAGTGGTCATTGTTATCCGGCAGAAGTCCGAAGAAAGACACGAAGCAATAGCTACCCTGACACAGATGTATAGGTATTCTACGCCTTCGAAATCTCTAATCCTTTAAAAAATTGTGATCCAATGAAAATGAATCCTTTATTTGCGAAAAAGTTTGTACAATGCAGGTCGTAGTCTGTCCAGCCCCGCGATAGACACCGGTGTCCATATATAGGTATATGTAGGGTTTTTCCATACATCTATATATATATAAGCGGGGCTTGGAGTGAAATACACAAAGTTACAAAAATATAATACCTATGTAGTCGCAGCGCCATCTACATTGTATAAGTAACATTAGGTATAAGGAAAACACTTAGTTATTCTTATCGGTTTTAAAAAGCTACCTACGTAATAAGAGCAGCCATCGATACTAATACATACCTATCTATATTATAGAAAGCCGACACTCGGATCATATTTTATTTCGCAGTCACGTAACTCCAAGTCGAAGATACCTATTAGCAAATCTAAAAAATGTGCAACTGCTAGCAAATTAGACATTTTTAATTCACATGGAACAGAATCTATTATACTTATGGCGACTATCTTTTAATTTCTACCACTCCAGTGTACGGCAACAATTTTTTTTAATATGTTGCACGGTGCACCGTTGCAGAAAAGACGACCAGTCTTGGTCAATTTAGGTCAGTACCTAGAAATCATATTTGTCTTGTACATTTTTTATACCAGAAGGAAGGTAATCATGGAAGTGGGGCATCTGATGGTAAACAATAAACATTATAGCAGATAATAAACATCCACAAACCTATCTTTACATGGAAAAATAATGATTATTTACTGTCTTTTTTAACAACGAGCTACGAGGGTATTATTGTGATATCGATAAATCGGATATTATTAGTAATTGTTTCATAAACAAGGAAATAAATGAAACCGCCATTTATATTTTGTTGAAATACTGGAATTTTCTTTATTTTACAAAAAGCAATCAGCTGCGGCGCCTGTTACACAGAAATGCAAATATATATTACTGCAAAAATAACTGATTATATTCTGCTCACATTTCCAGCTTTCCATTTCATTCTCCAACTACAACTCTACAATCAACGGATGTCAACAAAAAACCCTTTACTTAAAGGTAATTAAAATATATTTCACATAAAACAGACTATTCTACATGGAGGCTTAATTTTTACTGGGGCTTGTGGTAGGAGAGGAATCTGACGGCGAGGCAGGTTGCTTCTCTTTATTCCAGTCCTTAAGGCCTTCTGGTAGGGTCGTATCTTCGTCTAACGAACCTGTGCCCTCAACGAATTCCTCATATGTGCTCTTTTCAGGGAACGGTCTAGGTCCCAACAACTCAATCATGTCATCTCTGCTCAATATCTCTTGTTTCAGTAATCTCTCGGCAACCTTGATTATGTTCTCTTTGTGTTGAGTCAATAAATCAGTTGTGCACTTGTGTGCGTTACCTATTAAATCTCTCACTTCTGAATCTATTAACTCCGCTGTCTTCTCTGAGTATGGTTTGTCGATAACCATCTCACCGGGTTGTGGCATCTCGAAAGAAACATTACCGACTTTGGCATTCATACCGTAGTGAACTATTTGTGCGTAGGCACTCTGGGTTATCTTCTTCAAGTCGTCTTGCGCGCCAGTGGTAATTCTACCGAAGAATATTTCCTCACTCACTCTTCCTCCAAGAGTCATGCACATTCTGTCAAACAGTTGCTCTTTGCTATACAAATATTGTTCTTTGGGTAAATACTGAGCGTATCCAAGACCTTTGCCTCGTGGTATGATGGACACTTTTAGTAACGGATCAGCGTGTTGTAAGAACCAGCCTGCTACTGCGTGTCCTGCCTCGTGGTAGGCGACGATCTTCCTTTCGTCTGGTTGAAGAACGTTTGATTTCTTCTCCATTCCAGCTACAACTCTTTCGATGGCTTGTTCAAAGTTCTTCATGTTGATATCGTTGGCTAGTTCTCGGGCGGCGATCAGAGCTGCTTCGTTGCACACGTTTGCGATGTCTGCACCAGTGAAACCTGAAACAAGATTATGTATTAGTATAATTATTATGAATGAAATCCTCCTAGCCAGTTTCGGCCACGGCGGTCAATCTCAACGGAGATCAGCCAGGTACGCAGGAGATATTATAGTGCACAAGTGTGTGCGCAATACACAGGTACACTCGCTATTCCTTCACTCTCATTGTCCGGTGAGACGGCAATCCGACATGACCGGAGAGAGATCAGGCGCAGGACCAACGGCTTTACGTGCTTTCTGAGGCACGGGGGTATCACACCGCCAACTTCCTGACTCCGAGCTGCGACTGAGTAAATTTTAAGATGGAAAAACCCAGTCACAATTTTTTTGGCTCGACCCGGGATTCGAACCCAGGACCTCAGCGCGCAAATCGTACTCGTAATGCGTACGCAATACCACTACGCCACCGAGGCAGTCATATAATATAATTATTATGAAATATGTTTAGTAGTTACTAATTTCCGGCATAAGAGTTGCAACGAAGGGTTGAAGTGGGCCTTCGGTAAACACATAATTACATCGCGGAAGAATGTGTACAATTTTGTTCCAAGGTTTGTTGGTGGTATTGGGATTTGGGAATTGTTTATAATGGATAGAATTTTCATGTGATAGATGGATGAATGGATAAAATATTGGTTTGGGATCAGTGTTGTGAAATCAATATCAATCATTGTTACAAAGAGAACATAAAATCTGAAAATTCGGTACATCCTTTCACTGATACCGGTCTTTGTTATCCTTGAACTATTTTATAATTTTTATCCTGGGCATAGGGTTCTACGCGGGTTTTAAAAGTTAGATTTTGACATAAGAAACTCAGCGTGGGGTGAATAATTTGTATAAACTCTTTTGTATCCTACTTCCTACTAATATTATAAAGGCGAAAGTTTGTAAGAATGTATGTATGTTTGGATGTATGGATGTAAGGATGTTTGTTCCTCTTTCACGCAAAAACTACTGAACGGATTTCGATGAAATTTGGCACACGGGTAGATCATGTCCTAGATTAACATATAGGCTACTTTTTATCCCGGGAAAATATAAACCGGGACTTTTATCCCGGAAAAACTTTTTAATGCGGGCGGAGCCGCGGGCAAAAGCTAGTAATATTATAAAGGCGAAAGTTTGTAAGAATGTCTGGATGTTTGTTCCTCTTTCACGCAAAAACTACTGAATGGATTTCGATGAAATTGGGCACACGGGTAAATCATGACCTGGATTAACACATAGGCTACTTTTTATCCCGGGAAAACATAAAGCGGGACTTTTATCCCGCAAAAACATTTTAACGCGGGCGGAGCCGTGGGCAAAAGCTAGTATATCATATTTAAATGAATTATGTAATGCAGATATTCCTCGAAGGCTTACGGTAATACAAACAACATTTTGCTAGGTAATGTGTAATTCAACTCGCAGGCGCAAATTCCGCTCTTAGGGCGTATGCAGATGGCATATACGTTACATGCGTTTTTAATACGAGATCTCTTTGCGCGGTTTGAGTACAGTTATTTGCATATAAAAGTACCGTTTCCAACTGCATCGCGCTTAGACTATATAAAGAACGCAGAAGACAGCAACAGAATTTTATGTTCCCGGTCAGGGCCGTGCCATCCATATGTGCAAAGTGTGCGGCGCACACAGGCGCCAAGGCAATAGGGGCGCCAGAATCAGGATGACATTTTATATTTGTTATACTACCACTATATTCTTTAAATGTGAGTAGGTAAGACAATCGGTACATGTACAAGTCTTATATATATTATTACAAACGTCTTACAAAAGCTCATTTTCTAAATTAAAACTTATGACACAGGTTACAGGACGACAAAAATCATAGGCGCTTCATAGATTTCACACACAGGCGCTGTCTTGGGTCGGCGCGGCCCTGTTCCCGGTAATAGACACATGACGCGTCCATTCTAGATGGTCTAAGCCCTAAGGCATTGCGTTTACTGCACGTTTTATTCGCATTTGAAGCGCGTTGTTGGTTATTAAAAACTTCGTGCGCAGTCGCTTACGATTCAAAACATGAGTCGTGTTTATGCAATATTTGTGTGTAAGCGGACTTTAGTTTGATTATGAGGTGTGCGTTCTATTAATAGAAATATTAGCGTCTGAGCAAATAGAGACCACCATCGTAATTTTTAGGCAATGGCTTGTTTTAGGCAACGGCTTGTCGGAGTCCCCGGCATTGCCGAATCCATGAGCAGCGGTGGACGCTTACCATCAGGCGGGCCGCTAGCTCGTATGCCTATACTGGCAATAACAAAAAAAATATCGGCCAAAATTATTTTGGTATGACTTTGTTCGGACATTGGACAAAAAACATAGGGGGCATTCCACGTGAAGCGGGCACACAAAAATTTTAAATGTTTCCGATTTTAGTAATATTTGACTATGTTATAACTTATACCTGTATGTTTCCTCGATCCAGATAAAATATATTTTTAAAGTATATATTTTAATTGACTGCCTCGGTGGCGGAGTTGTATTGCGTACGCGTTACGAGTACGATTTATGCGCTGAGGTCCTGGGTTCGAATCCCGGGTCAGGCCAAAAAACTTTGTGACTGGGTTTTTCCATCTTAAAAAATTACTCAGTCGCAGCTCGGAGTCAGGAAGTTAAAAAAAAAACTCGGAGTCAGGAAGTTGGCGGTGTGATACCCCCGTGCCTCGGAAAGCACGTAAAGCCGTTGGTCCTGCGCCTGATCTCTCTCCGGTCATGTCGGATTGCCGTCTCACCGGACTATGAGAGTGAAGGAATAGCGAGTGCACCTGTGTATTGCGCACACACTTGTGCACTATAATATCTCCTGCGTACCTTGTTGATCTCCGTTGAGATTGGCCGCCGTGGCCGAAACTGGTTAGGAGGGATTTCATTTTCATTTTTAAAGTATAAGGTCTGGTTTACGAATTAAAGGGATTTTCAAGTTTTGATTGCCCGGCTAGTATGCGCCACTTCGAATCTCGTTTTCAAGTTTTTAAAAGTTACAATAAGATAAATAAAGTAGTGAAATATATATTTCATTTAATAAGCTTTTTAATTGCATATTTGCAAATCATAAAAAAAAAATTGATAAGTATATGTTAATATTACAGAAGCATCAAATATTTTTAAAATCAGAAACATTAACATTTTTTGTGAGCCCGCTTCACGTGGAATCCCCCATAGTTGATGTGTTCCATGGGTACAATGCTATGAATTAGCCTATACCGCCTCCGCGGTGGCCATCTTCGGCACAGTAGGGGCGGCTATGGGCTTCTTCTGACGGAAGTGTCTAAGTTGTTGTCTGCAACTGCCCCTGCGCGGTGCCTAGTGCGTCTCGCCTCCTATTGTGGGGGGGGGGGGGGGCTCAAAGCCCCAGAGTACTGAAGGACGCTTTCGGCGTCAACGGCAGCGTGAGGCCTACCTGCCACGCTGCCGTCAATCACAGGGATCGCAACAATGTGCTAAAAATACAAAATTAAAGACGGACAGCCCCTGCCGCCCGCCTGCGACCCCATTAGCCACCTTTTACAACAGGCAGGGGACACCATGGTGGAATTCTCCAAACGCCCCCAATCCATCGGGGTAGCCTATAAATCCAGTACCCCTAATCCACTGGGCGGAGCCTATAAATCCAGTACATATCTTATAGCAGCAAGTCAAAGGTGTAACACACCCACATTTCACCAGCTACGTTTGGTTCCATGTAATAGTGGACGAACTTTTTGCCATTTATCAAGCATAATTCTAGACTCCAAGCTGATACTTAACAGAAAAACCCAATATCACTTTTCCTAACCCGGGACCACAGCATTGCAGTCGCACCACAATGCAACTGCGCCATCGAGGCAGTTCTATAATAGTGCAATACTGAAATATTAGATAAAAAATTACAAGTATGACGTCTTTACGTGTTACGAATTTCTTATTCACGAATTTAAGGGAGTGTGCAATGCCATATACATATAGACACAGAGTAGATAATACAATGATGATACATGATTCACATGGGTTCATTTGCAGAGCTTATTTTGACAATAAAGTGTAGTATTAGAGCTAATAGATTTTTTGGGAAAGTGTTTGAGGCAATATAAAACATTAAAAACTTCTTCTAGTTATACCTGAATACAGTATGTATGACCTGGCTAGAGGGTTACAGGTCTTAACTAACCATTTTTTTTACACAAGAACTTAATGAAAAAAATGTTATGAAGATATCATATTACCTGGAGTTAATGCAGCCATTTTACGTGCCAAGTTCTCCTTATTTAATGTAGTCTTTAGCGGTGCTAAATGGACCTTGAAAATTGATGCTCTGCCTTTAATGTCTGGTGCTGGGACAAATATTTGTCTGTCAAATCTACCAGGTCTCAACAGAGCCTTGTCTAGGATATCCACTCTGTTTGTAGCAGCCAACACTACAACATTCGTTGTAGTATTAAACCCATCCATTTCAACAAGGAGTTGATTCAATGTGTTTTCTTGTTCTGAATGACCCCCGAAGCTGCGTCCACCCCTCTTCCTACCGACTGCGTCTATTTCGTCAATGAATAGGATGCAGGGAGCGTGTTTGCGCGCCATGGAGAACATGTCACGCACTCTTGAGGGACCAACACCTACAAACATCTCCAAGAACTCTGAGCCTGAGACAGTAATGAATGGAACGTTAGCTTCTCCGGCTGTGGCTTTGGCAAGTAAGGTTTTACCAGTACCAGGAGGTCCTGTAAGTAACGCTCCCTTGGGAATCTTTGCTCCCAAGTCAATGTACTGCTGTGGATTTTTCAAGAAATTTACAAACTCCATGATCTCAATTTTGGCTTCTTCACAACCTGCTACATCTTGGAATTTAACACCAATGTCCGTGGGGTTTATTAACTTTGCCGTAGACTCCATAACTCCTCCAAACAGTCCACCACCCTTACGTCCTCCACGTCCCATCATGTCTGCAGATCTTCTCATCATATAAATTAAGAAACCAATTATTAACAGAGTAGGAAGCATGCCAGTCAAACTGGCCGCTTCCACCTCAGTCTTATATATAACTGGTACGAAATTTGGAGGGTCTACGTTCATCTCAATTTGGGCGTTTTCTAAATTACGCTCAAAGGAGTCAACACTGCCTATCGCAAACCATATAATCTTGCCTTCTAGCGCTGAGCCTTGTAGTCTCACTCGTACCCATTTTTTATTGATAACCTCCAGTTTTTCTACTACACCTTTATTTAGATACATATTTACGAAGTCTCTCCAGCTTATTTCCCTATATCTTAATTCAAAATAAGCTATTGAAGCGAGGAGAGTGACAATACCCATGGCTCCGAACATCATCCATTTTTCCCTGTCCTGACCTTCGTAGCCTCCACGGCCGCTGCCGCCGCTCCCTCCAGAAGAACCTGAGAACATGTTCATGTTCCATTTATCTCCAGAAGATGGGGTTTTGGGCGGCGGAGGAGCAGATTTTGACGGCGGTGGCGCTCCATCTTTTTCTGGAGTTTTAGCCTGTTTTGGCGCTCCACCCGGCTGGAAATACTTTTCAAAGCCTTTTGGCGGCTTTTTACAAAACTCATACCACTGATTCAATACAGAATCCAATGCTGGGACACCGACTGGTTGCAATTTGTATCCATTAAAATGTAGCTTAGACAGCTGTGATTGCGTTAGCCTCAAGCCCTTCCACATGATGTCTGGGAATCTATTTATTTACAAATGATAATATATTTGTTAATGTTGCACAATTTGATTCGAAATTAGATCACAAAAAGCCGTCCAGAATTATCATGACAAACATGGTTAGAAAATTATGTCAAAATCTGATCTGACATTTCTCCTCACTCCTCAGTTGCACAATGTTCGTGGTTACAATGTAACTTGTAAAACTTGTTGTAATTCAGTATTTTATTTTCAGCTCACTAATAAGAAGCAATACTGAAAAAAAACGGGCAATTAAATTGAATTTTGTAGATACATGAATTTAGGCAATACACTAATTATTTACGATTCTAATGATGATAAATAAATTCGTAAAATGGAACGCAATTTTAACAGTTCGGAAATCAAAATTAACTTCTTAGATTTAATGTTCATTTCCTTTAGAAATTGAAACAATACACATTGTAAAATGACTAGTAATATGATATGAGTTAATGTTTAAAAACAGATATAATATAAGGGCGCAGTTCAAACATTTATGAATACCTCAACATGGTAAGTAACGATTATTTATTGTGAAGCCTGAGGAACTTTCATTTCAGAACGAGAAATCAGACATTTTCGTTTCTCAAGTAAATAAACGAGATTTAATAAATTGACTTTTTTATTACTATTACAATACATTTTCCACGGAATATTGCCAAATTAGCATATTGTTTTAAATTTACTATTATTATCGTGACGTTAACATTCTCATAACTGCCAAAGACCAACGTAATCCGTGTTCAAAGTTGCAACGTTATGGATCAAGAGAGGCCAGACACAAGTAGAAATCATGGAAAGAGGACACGACCTTTGCTATTGCAGCCAAGTCCGAAGATCGCTAGATTGTCAGCACATGGGAGTGCGAGTTCAAGTGGTATGTTGAAGAGCCCAAAAAAATTTGGGCCTAGTGCACCCAAAAGGGCGAAGATTTCGTACAACAAGAGTGATGTGCCCGCTCCTGGAACACCTGTTCCTGATAAACACGTCAGAAAAGCGGGTGCTTATTTGCTTGGACCCAAATTGGGACCGAGCCCCGTGAAGAGCATAGTACAATGCCTCGCAAGGAAGGAGAAAACAGACGAATTTTATCAGGTATACATTTTTTAGACCCTACATATAATATAGTAGTAGTATCTTAATATTCAATATAAACTTCCTTATGTATTTGCTGCATACAAATTCAATAAACATAAATGATGAAAACTTTGCTGTGTTAGCAAAATATTCCTTGAAATGTGACATAATATTGTAAACAATAAAGTATTGGAATGTATAAAAAATATGAGTCATTAGCAATTGTTGACAATTTTATAACATATTGAGAACTGTTTTACATTATACATGTTGAGGTAAATTTATATCAATAATTGCATTGTATATTGTTATTGTTCTTGTATCTGCATGCATAAAAGTATGATCTTAGTATCCAAAAGTAGTTAACTAGCTGATAATGAAGGTCTGTTAGTAGAACAAAACACATATCACTCCTTTATTTCCCAAGGGCTATATTATGGATGTGCAATCATGGCCCCCACTGTTCATCAAGTGTGTTCAGTCCCATGATGTGATAAAGGACGAGACTAACACCATATAAGGCTTAAGTTCAAGATTCTGGACTGATTTTGTGCAGAAAAACCCAATATTACTAAGCCCAATCTGGGATTCGAATTTCGAACAGGCAGGCTCAGAGCAGTGACATACTGTGTATGAAATACAACTATACCATCAATGCAGGGTATTAGTATGAGTTATGACACTATAGGGAAAGGCATTTTTCACCATTGGTAGGTCTCTCATATGCAAGAGTCCGTCTGGGTGGGTACCACTGCAATGTCTATTTCTACTGCCAAGTAGAAGTGTGCATGCATTGTTTCGATTTGAAGGACATTGTAGGTGTGTAACTACTGGACATAATGAGACTTAACATCTATGTCTCAGGATGATGAATGCAGTGGAATGCCACACAACAGTACTTTGTAACTCAAGGTGCTGCATGGTGTTACTACTGCCCATAGGCAGTTGTATTGCTTAAAATCAGGCAAACGACATGCTCGTCTCATCATTAAATGCTATAAAAAAAGGAATTGTGTATTAAAAACGTCAGTATGGTAGTTGGGATCCTAAAACCACACTGTGTTATTATTGTTCAAAGTACTCGCAACTGCAAGTCTAGTAAAACTCGAGAATAATAAGCAACATTCATATCTAAATATACACTGAAGGTACACAATTATAACAAAGCAATCCAATAATTTCTTAACTGAGACTGATAAGTTGAAGATGAATTGCACATTATATACTATTATAAGTTTGTTTTGTAATTCTCACTCAAGCTAACCTCCCTAGATTGTTTCACTTTGGTTACTTCTGTTCCAAGGTAAGCTGGTGTCCGTGGGGATAACGAAAGGCTTATTGAAATTGTATAACTTTCCAAGTTGCAGGAGTGTAGATTAGTGTTGTTTCTCTAATAAAAGCATTAATTTTGTCTTTAATTATATTTAAACAGAGTGCCAATATGCACATTTCAATTTTCAACTGTAGCAAAATCTTAAAAAAGTATTATATATTTATTTGCTGACGGCATGGCAAACTGGCATGCACTGCATCTGATGGCAAGTGTAGCCCAAATACATGTCAATCGACAAGAGATAAACATCCCTGAATGGTCAGCATAGTTTTGTCAGCCCGCTTAATTGTTTCTCAATTTTACACAACAAAATCACACAATATCAACCTACACTGAATTCTTAAAAAAATAGACTGGATAAGGATATTAATCACTATGACACACACGCATCTGATCTATAGCTGGGGCTAGTGTGCTTACTAAATAAATAAACCACTTACCATCAGGTGAACCATATGCTTGATTGCCCTATGTCATAAAAAAACCTGATTAGTTGATAGATTGATTGATGGTGGACTGATTTAACTGGTACAATTTAAAAACTCCTATAACTTGCAATATACAGAGAATTACAAGGATGGATGAAAAACAATGAAATGTCTTGTTACAGGTGAAAATATTAACACTAAAAAATGAGGGACAATTGGAGACACAAGATGACAGACAAGGCAAGATGCTCCTGCACACGGAGTATTCATTGTTATCACTGCTTAAAGACCAGGATGGTGTTATACACCATCACGGATTGTTTAAGGTAGGTAGATCTATTACAGTCTTTTGTTAATGGACTGCACAAGTCCCATTACTGGTAGAATTGGTGGTGTTAAGAACTGGTAGAATTAGTATGTTTGGCCTTACTTATATGGCCTAACATACTAATAAAAATTCTTGTACAACATGCCCTCTTATTCTCTATGGCAGTGTTGACTCGTAACGCGTCCGCGTTACGTTAACTTCGTGTAATTAGCATTACATCGTATTCTGTATACCTATTTCCATAGTGATAAATGCGATAAGTTACAAGCGGCTAAAGTAACGCGTGTCATAGAGAATAAGGGGGCTGTTTTATGTTTTGTAACATGAAATATTTATTCATCGACAATTATGAAAATTCTTCAAGTAAAAAGATAAATACTAAGTACCTCTTATTTGTTCGAGCAACTCACGCTTGCCGCACACGTTCCGTTTCCTTATTAGGTTTCCTGATCAGGAATTCAGATTTGGAATTCCGAGTGACAAGTGCAAACGTCCGGTTTTTTGTACCAACACGTTCGTTTTCCTAATTAGGTTTCCTGATCAGGAATTTAGATTCAGGAATGTGTGCGCGTTGTTGAAAATTTTCTATGTAAGCGGAGCATTCAGGTTTCCGAATCTGAATTCCTGATCAGGAAACCTAATCAGGAAACCGAACGTGTGCGGCAAGCGTTATAGACCAACATAAGATCCTGTAACGGTGTTTTTTTTTCGTGTGGATTAACGCGATGTCGCTACCACCACTGGGTGGTTCAGTGGAACAGTTATGTTGGTCTCATTGGTCTTTGGCCCAATGTAAAAAGTCGGGGGTCTTTACCCCATACAGTTGCCCAGACGATGCTTTCACCGTTTGGGCAATCGTTGACACACTTTCTGTACGTGGAGGCTAAGATATCCCGAACTCTAAAAGACAACTTTGGCGTCTATGACAGTGAGAGACCAACTATCCCCATTGTCATCCACCTCTGAGTCACTTAATGGAATAGTCCAGCGAGCAGCCACCCATTCCTCGATCCGCGGCTGCCCTCTAACACCTGTTTAGTCGCCTGTAACTAAAGGCATATTGTTGCAGAATTCTCTAGATGCGGCAACTATAATAATTTATTACTTGCAATTCCAGGATCATGCACTGGAAGAAGTACCCAATCCCAACGGCCCAGGTTTTGTGTATACAGGCCGAGTGAAGCAGCGGCTGTTCCTAGTGCTAGACTGTGTGACGTCACACCAGTTCAGCGAGAAGGGCAGCGAGTTGATCAACCTTCAGCAGTATGTGACTAAAGTGAAAAAGGTTCCAGAGAAAGAGGCTGTGGTTATATTCTATGATATTGTTAGGGTCGTCGCCAATTTACATAAGGTGAGATTTTATCGATGTTGACTCGTCAAGCCCCGCTACGGACGCCGGCGCTCGAGTATATAGAGTTTCCCCATACATCTATATATATAAGCAGGGTTTGACGGGTCAATCAATATCCTATCCTACTTAATATTAAAAATGCGAATGTTTGTGCAAATGTTTGGATGTTTGTTAGAAGTAAATGCTGAAACAGCTAAGCGGATTTGGATGAAATTTGACACATGGCTAGATCTTTTCTGGATTAACACACAGGCTACTTTTTATCACGCGGAAAGTTTTTCACGTGGGCGAAATAGCGAGGAACACCTAGTAAGAATGTTTGATTGCATTGGTGTCATAGCAGATCAACATCTCAACAAAAACGTGAGCAACAGTGTGATCTAATTAAAATAAATAAACGAAATAAATAAACGGCCTTAAAATCTTGAGTTTGACCCCCAGATTGGTCAAAGCTATTTTGTAGTTATCTGCTGGTGTTAGCCTTGAATTTGTTCTATAAGTTTGCTCCATATATTTTGCAAAACGTGGCTGGGTTACATCTCTGCCTATATAGTGCACTGGAAAAAATATGTTTTACTGTATGTATGTGTCCAATCAACATTCTAAATGATACCTTTACTTTTCACCCGCAACTGAATTTGTCATGATATTATTACACTTTTTACACACACATGCATACACTTGCCCCTTTAATTCCCGAAGGGGTAGGCAGGGTCGCAACTAGTGCACCTTCTTCGCCGTGCGTATTCCGTCTCATGATGTGATAGTGGGTAAGCCTATCGCCATATCGGGCACAAATTTCAGACAGGGCTGAGACTGATTAGAAAAACTGAATATCACTGCCAGACCCGGGGATCGAACCCGCAACCTCAGCATTGTAGTCATACCGTAATACAAATACGCCACCGAGGCAGTCACACTTATTTTATATTTTTTAAAAAATCCTTGACATTTACATATTTCAGAGAAACATAGTGCACAGAGATTTGAAGCTGGGCAACATAGTGCTAAACCAAAGGACAGGCCGTGTGATTCTAACTAACTTCTGCCTGGGAACACACCTGGGAAGCGATCGGGACCTGTTAAAAGATCAACGAGGTACGAACATAATAGTTTATAGTAAGTAAAGGACTCCAGTTCGGAATTGTTCGGATACTAGTTTACTGGTGGTAGGACTCTCATATGTAAGAGTCCGTCTGTTTCTACCACCAAGCAGAAGTGTGCATGCACTGTTGTGTTCCGGTTTGAAGGACACTATAGCCAGCATAATTACTGGGCATTGTGAGAGTTAACATCTATCTGCCTCGGGGAAAAAGGGCAGTGAGTTCCATGCAGTACTTTGTAATTAAAAGTTATGTATAGTGTTACTACTGTTTAAGGGTGGTCATATAACATACCATCAGGCAAGCGGCATGCTTGTCTTGTTGGAAGCAATACAAAGTTATTGATTATAATCTTTAAAATTGCATACCAGTTTCTCAAATAATAATCCGCACAAACACTTGATAGTAATCGAGTGGTCAGAGTGTGGAATAAGCTCCCACGCCATGTCATTACAGCTGAAAACATAAACCAGTTTAAAAACCGGCTTGGCAAACACTTAGTTGCAAATGAAAACCAGTAGTAATGACGAGATACGGGCATTATCAGTTATCTCTCCTGTCTACCTGGTTATATATAATAATAATAATCTGTTATTAATTCAGGCCCGCTTGGTCTATTTGGGCCATGACAGCCCCTGTCATAAAAGCGAAAATCGTCGTTCGTACCTACGCAATAAGGTTTTAGTATATAAAAAAAGCAAATGTCAGCTGTCAAACTCGCGGTACCAGTGGGGTTAGAATGTGAAAAAAACACGATGCGGCTCCGCTTCGTTTTATTGTGATTGGTTGAGAGACTGACGTATCGTCTTTCGATCAATCACTAACATCAAAATACCGATACGTCAGTCTCTCAACCAATCACAATAAAACGAAGCGGAGACGCATCGTGTTTTTTTTTCACATTCTGACCCTAGAGATAGGTTATTGCTATGTCGTTGTTTTACGGCTCAGCCCTTTAATCCTCATCCCCAGGGTCTCCGGCCTACATATCCCCAGACGTGTTGATGTGCAAGCCGTACTTAGGCAAGCCGTCCGACATGTGGGCTTTGGGAGTTGTCCTATACACAATGCTGTACGGACAGTTCCCGTTCTGCGACACCAGTCTGGCCCAACTGTTCAGCAGGATACAGGCTGCCAATTATAATATACCTCCGTGAGTAATGTTACTGATATTAGAAATGTTAGTTTGTTAAAAATAAACATAGAAAATGCTTAATGGTTTCGGATGAAATTTGGTGTATCGATAGACTATGTCGTGGAATAATTTATAAACTACTACCTTTTGCCCGCGGCTCCCCCCGCGTTAAAAAGTTTTTCCGGGATAAAAGTCCCGCTTTATATTTTCCCGGGATAGAAAGTAGCCTATGTGTTAATCCAGGACATGATCTACCCGTGTGCCAAATTTCATCGAAATCCGTTCAGTAGTTTTTGCGTGAAAGAGGAACAAACATCCATACATCCAGAGATTCTTAAAAAATTTCGCCTTTATAATATTAGTAGGATTTTCCCGGGATAAAAAGTAGCCTATAGCACTCAGGAGTAATGTAGCTTCCTATTAGGGATTTTTTTTCAAAATCGGTCCAGTAGTTTTTGAGTTTATCCATTACAAACAAACAATCAAATCTTTCCTCTTTATAATATTAGTATAGATACCGAGTGAAATTGAATTCATGAGCATCCTTTGAATCTAAGAAATTACTCATGATACTCTCCTTAATGGGATTAAAATTACGCAAATCAAAATTATAATTATTAAAATATGGAATTTCAAAAGTGTCACAAATTATTGTGTAGTACCAAATAATATACCACAGAAATTTTTTTTTTTTTTTTTTTGTTTTTTTTTTTTGTTGACGCGGAGAAAGTGACTTATTACTACCGCCCAGAGTTCAAGGGGAACGACTGAGCGGTTATGTTGGGTTCACCGTGCCTTACGACCCGACGTTGAGCCGCCCGGAAAGATGGAAAACGTCGGGCGACCGCCGGGCCGAGTCCCTAACCTATGTACACCGCACGGCATACCAACTAAAACTCCGCGGTGGCCATCTTCGGCGCATTAGGGACGGCTGCGGGCTTCCTCCGACTCACGTCTAAGTTATCGTCCGCAACCGACCCTGCGCGTACCGCTGTTGCGGTCCTTCTCCTGTTGTTGCGGGAGCTCAGAAGCCCCCGTACACCGAAGGACGCCCTTGGCGTCCGAGGCAGCGTGAGACACGCTGCCGTCCATCACGGGGGTCACAGAAGTTGGCTAGACTAATAGGTGGACGGCCCCTCCCGCCCACCCGTGACCCCCGGAGGCCCCTTTTAGTCGCCTTTTACGACAGGCAGGGGATACCGTGGTGGAATTCTCCAAACGCCCCCAATCCACAGGGCGGGAGACGTCGGTCAGTCGTCCACCCGACGCCTCCTACGTCTCGTCTGGCGGCGGGAGGGATCACCACTGCGCTGGCGATCCCTCTCGGCACTCTCCTTCCGCGAGAGGACCGCCTCGGGAAGGTCCCAGTAGTCGCTGTGACTAACGTATCGTCGGCGTAACAAGTCACGCCGACGCCCCGGAGATTGGAACCACGGAGCACCCAGTCGTACCCGATGTTCCACAGGAGAGGGCCCAAGACCGAGCCCTGTGGAACACCGCACGACATCGCTCTTCGGTGCCACCCATCGGCGCCCGGATACACCACGTGCCTGTCAGACAGATACGCGTGCACCAGACGCCGGAGATAGGGCGGCACCACGTGGTACCGCAGTGCCTCGTGGATGCAGGCCCAGGGCAGTGTGTTGAATGCGTTGGAGATATCCAACGACACTGCAATGACAATTTGTCCGCTGGCCACTGCATCCTCCGCCTGTGACTTCACCCGCAGAATCGCATGGACGGTAGAACGTCCCCTCCTAAAACCAAATTGGTTGTCGGCCAAATTCGGACCGACCCTTTCAAGATGCTCGACGAGGCGAGCATGGATGATGCGCTCGAAGAGCTTTGCCACCTCGTCGAGCAACACGATGGGCCGGTAGGCCGACGGCGACTCTGCGGGTCGTCCCCCCTTCTTCAGCAGGACGAGCTTCCCGGCTTTCCACCGCGCCGGTAAGACGCCCTGCTCCAGGCAGGCGGTGAATAAGCTGCGGAGCCTCGGGCCCAGGTACTCAATGGCTAGCACCCAGGCTTTCCCGGGGATGCCATCGAGCCCTGGGGCCGTGTTTTTGCTCCGCAGCCGAAGCACTGCCGCCCGCATTTCAGCGGGCGAAACCTCCGGGATATCCCTTGCCGGATTCTCACTCGACGATGACGCCACATCCGGTGGCGCCATCGGTGGAGGAGTGAACTCCACGGTGGCCGGGAACAAGGCCGCGACGACGTTGGCCAGTAATTCTGGCCGGAGACTCTGCGACAGCGGGGGCGCCGCTGGGCGAAGCTTCTTCATCACCATATACCACAGAAAATAAAAAAAAACAAAAAGCACAGGTGAATCCGCGAGTAACAATAGTTTGAAACAACAATAAATGGAGTCGCAATTACTTTATTCCTTTTTTTGCAGAGATGGAAATTCGGTCCAAGTGTCTGACAACACAGTGTTCCTCATACAAAGACTGCTTGTGAAAGACCCCAAACACAGACTACTCGCCGATGATGTGAGTAAACATGTTCTATCATAAGGCAGAAGTGCAACTAGTGCACCAACTTTTCGTTATGTATTCCGTCCCATGATGTAATAGATTTCGAGCCTATCGCCATATCGGGCACAAATTCCAAACTCCAGGCTGGTACTGAATATAAAAACGATATGACTGCCCGACCTGGGGATCGAACCCAAAACTCCAGCGTTGCAATCTTACCGTAGTACAACTACATCACCTACCACCTAACTGACCCATTACCATTTTTTTTTGGACACGACGAAGTTTGCTCACTGCAATCTGATGGAAGCGGAGGGGTCATAGTGTCGAAAATAGACTTTATTTCGTGTCCATTAAGGTCGGTCTCAAAGGGTAGTTGACGCATAATAAAGTAGTGAATTTGACATGCTTATAAAGCACATTAATTTGATTGCTTTATTATGGGATTGATCTGAAATTCGTAAATAGAATTATGCAGCGTCACAATTGCCGTGTTGTCTATATTTCCCCTTGTCATATCTACCAAAACATTTCCAGGTGTTAGACCAACTGTCAAGCATTATAGCGTCATACGTGGTGGTGCCAAACCCTCCGGAAGAGCTGCAGGTCGTGCCAGATGTACCGCTGGACGAGGAGAAGGAGAAGACTAACCAGCCCGCCGACGTGGACCGGAAGCCGTTCATGAACATACCGGACAGCAGCGAGAGGATGACTAACACTACGGTCAGTGGAATTTCTAGAGTACCTATTGTTGCATGTACTTTTTTCATTATAATAATTGTATTCATTTTGCTGTATGCGGTGTACGATAGTGTTTTGATTCACTCATTCATTTCATTCATTCATTTGACTCACTCCTTCATTTCATTCATTTATTTGACCCACTCATTCATTCACCTACCATTCTATTTTTTAAAGATTGGTAATGCTTTCTGTCACAACACAATGTTCAAAATTGAGGTTAAAATGAGTAATGGTGTATGTGAAAGTTTTTTGCACTTAATCCATTGTATAATGTTTATTGTCAATGTTCAACATGCTAACTACTATTGGCTACTAAATAAGTACCCAATAGTTGGCTTTACTCTTAGAGCATTCATTTAACAGCTGGTCATAAACTTTTATTAAAACCTATGGGACTTGCGATCGCTTTCATTACATTCTACGATAGTGACATTAAGCAGTGCTCCACAGAAATTGTGATTTTTGTAGTGTTATTATGTAAAAAGCGACCTTATATTCAGCCCTGCACGTGTGGATTTTTTTTTGTTAAATGTATGCTATCCGTGTCTACCTCACCCCCCGTCGGATTGGCAGAAAAAAATATTTGCGAAATGTTGCCATATCGTGTCCATTGGTTAAATAGTCTAAGGCTTTACTATATTTTGTTTTCATATATTTTGAGTATCTTGAACTAAAAGTCAAACATCACGGCTTTTATCTCCAAAGGGGTAGGCAGAGGTGCATGCAGGGCACAAACTTTTCGTCAAGTGTGTTCCGTCCCACGATGCGACAGGAGGCGAGTCTAATCACTATATAGGGCACAAATTCTTAACTCGGGGTTGATACAGAAAGGCCTAATATCACTGCCTGACCCGGGACTCGAACCCGAAACTTCAGATTGATGAACTACCATAATATATATTTTTTTTTCTTTTACAGGATGAACTTGGCGTTTACTGCGTTCCCCTTCCAGACTTTTTAGCCCTAAACTTCCCTTCCCCCACTCGCGTCCAACAAAACAGCATCATAATCCATCCCACCCACACAATAGACACCACAACACAACGACATATAACCGTCCAGAGAATCGGCAGAGATGCTCGCCCACTCCTGACATGCGAGATAGCCCGGTACCAACATATGTTCGCGTCAAACAGGGACCAGAGACGGCCAGAGGTCCAGACCACTGTCCCGGAGAGGCAGGAACGACCGGAGAATTCAAGGTTGAGGGCCTTAGCCCAACGGATGCCGAGACTGAACGCGATGGCAACGGCTTCGAGTCCTAGTTCGAGTTCTAGCGGTTCAGCGGATATCCGGGTGATACCCTGGCCGGATAGGTCCCGGTCGTGGGATAATGATTATGTGTTAAGGTTGCCAGTTTTGGACCTCTCGCGGGTCCAAACCAGAATCATGAACCCCGCACCAGTGCATTCGGTTAATCTGGATTCCGTGGTAAACAACCCTAGACCTCAGAACGATTCTGAACTTGACTATAATTAGTTTAGTTTTTGACTATAGATGGGCCTATTTTTTACTTAGCAGTTGAAAGTTGTATAAAAAAGTAGTATAGATGATATAAGTTGAGTATTTGACTTCTCTATTCGGTGAAGTTATAATTTGCATACATAATACACTCACGCCTTATATCCCCGAAGGGGTAGGCAGACGCGCAACTAGTGCACCCACTTTTCGCCATTATTTCGTCCCATGATGTGATAGGGGGCGAGCCTATCGCCATATCGGGCACAAATTCCAGACTCCGAGCTGATACTGAATAGAAAAACCAAATATCAATTATAATTTATTTTATAACTTTATCTAATACTGCTCCGGTGGCGTAGTTGTATTACAGTACGACTGCAATGCTGAGGTCTCGGGTTCGATCCCCAGGTCGGGCAGTGATATTAGATTTTTATAATCAGTATCAGCTCGGAGTCTGGAATTTGTGTCCGATATGGCGATAGGCTCGCTCCCTATCAGATCATGGGACGGAATATGCACGGCGAAAAGTGGGTGCACTAATGGCGCCTCTGCCTACCCCTCCGGGGATAAAAGTTATGCGTATGTGCGTAATTTATCTTATAATAAATATCTGCCCTAAAAATAACAAGGAATTGATATTAGCAATAATGATCTTTGTAAACACATTTCGTAACTTTGACACTTTGTTAGACGCTAGATGTCGCTATTTGGAGTTTGGCTTACAAAATATATTGTTTTATTTTAACCATAGACGAGTTAGATGGTGTTCATGTCAATTTACCACAACACTAGAATTGTGGGATGTTGCGTAACACGAATTATCGATATTCTTAAATATTTCTTATAGATAGTACGGATAAAAGCAAGTCTATAGATGCTAACTAGAATTTATACATAGATATTAAAAGGAATTGGGAACTTGATAACCACGAGAAAGAAATGGAAAATATCTATAATCTGATCCCTTTTTATATTGAAAACTGCTCTACGGGGTAATGAGAAAAAGAATCCGATTAAAGAGATACTTTAATTTATAGAAAAACTAGCTTTTGCCCGCGGCTCCGCCCGCATTAAAAAGTTTTTCCGGGATAAAAGTCCCGGTATATATTTTCCCGGGATAAAAAGTAGCCTATGTGTTAATCCAGGACATGATCTACCCGTGTGCCAAATTTCATCGAAATCCGTTCAGTAGTTTTTGCGTGAAAGAGGAACAAACATCCTTACATCCATACATTCAAACATCCAAACATCCATACATTCTTACAAACTTTCGCCTTTATAATATTAGTAGGATATATTTTACATGCAAAATCGAAACTTAAAAAAATAGTAGCCTACTCTTGGATACCTATGATAAAAACAAAATGAATGATTTTCCAAATCGTGGCGCGTTCTCTATCCCTTCAAAGAAAAATAACCTATGAAAAATATTATGCAGATTTATTACATAATACATGGGACCAACAATGTGTGCCACATATAAAGCGTGTTTGAATGTCTGTTTATACAGAGTGTTAAAATTTTTGATGTCAGGTTTTTTTTGTTATGCAGAATATATACAGTGCGAACTTACTTGCGTAAGTTGTTGCATGATTTCTTACACAAGAAAAACGCTATCAAATAGTTGGTCAGTTGGTTGACCAACTTTAAATATGCAGGTTTATTTATCTTCTAATATTGAAAATTGCGTCTTATAAATAAAAAGAAAACATTACTTATTACGAGGTACGAAAGCCACTATTTTCGGTCATCTACCTATGCTGTTTCGTTACTGGATTATTCCCATGGAGGTAAGTAATTAATATACCTTATGTAACATGTCAAATGATCTAAAAATTCTGATACAAATGGAGTCAGAATAAATTAAATGATTCTAGCTCCACTTCATATATGTTTACGTATCGGTATGATTCTTAAAAATTGCGGTCTTAGAACATTTTCATGTTACATGAAATGTACATGTGCGATTAGTATAATAGTGTTTTTAGCGTAAGCAAAGCTAACTTTAGCATGTTTTACATTGGTAAGAATGCTAAATACTTAATTGTATTCAAAGTTTCCATTGCTAGGCATATTTCTCGATTTCAGAGATTTTTTTTATTAAAGCTATGTTTACACTCGTGAGTTCTAGGAGCAATATGTTGCGCAATAAATTCCATAATTGAAGAACTGCGTATATAAAGGGAGGAGGGGGGGGGGGGACGTTCTGTAACCTTCCGTGACTGTTTACACGTTAAAAATCACTTGCGGAAGACAACTTCTCTAAATTCTTGCTAATATAAATCTTGCTGATTATTTATAAAAAAATTGGCAACAAAAACAGACTGACAGGCAGACTGCCTCGGTGGCGTAGTTGTATTACAGTACGACTGCAAAGCTGAGGTCTCGGGTTCGATCCCCGGGTCGGGTAAAGTGATATTGAGTTTTTCTATTCAGTATCAGTCCGGAGTCTGGAATTTGTGCCCGATATGGCGATAGGCTCGCCCCCTATCACATCATGGGACGGAATGTCGGCGAAAAGTGGGTGCACTAGTTGCGCCTCTGCCTACCCCTTCGGGGATAATAGGCGTGAGTGTATATGTATGTATGGCAACAAAAAGCCGCTGGTCGGTAAATGAAAGGACAAAATACCGTACGTAGTACGAAGTTTAGAATGATTTTATATATCCTAAATTGGGTTATAGAAATCGAATCGAAATGTTCGCTGAAATTAGAGAAGTTTTTTTTATTCACAGTCAGCAGCATAAATATCTGTACAAAAACACAATTTCAAATCGCCTACATACGCGTTAAGTTAAACTGAAAAAAAAAATCGTATGAAGTAAAGAAAATCTGCTTTATTTTATTTTTGTGAAAAAAAAAACAAGATTAGTAACACAAAAGTATGTAGGCAATTTGAAATTTTGAATTTGTTCAGCTTTTTATGCTAGTGACTACAGTTTGTCCAATTAAATGATTTGGTTTTACTCTTGGTTATGCGCCGATTAGGTATGGAAACTTACCTATTTCAAGTCCTATTTATCACATATTATTATAGAATTGATATAATGTTAGTGAATCAAAATGTAATTTGTTCTCATTTGAGTGTATGTTATTTAAAGACATATTTCAAGCATTTAACACGCGGTCTATTAAATTTTAATTTTTCGATATAAATGATTTATTTCCATTTATTTCACAATTAAGTTATGGCCATAAAATTTAAAAGATACGATAATTAAATCAGGAATTGCAAATATTATATGTATGTAAAGTTTTACTATATATGTTGAGTAGAACAAAGGTTTGGTCTCAGAGTCGCGCAAAGTCGGGGTAGTGGGCAATCAGTAACAACAAAATATCACTGTAAATATGGACGAGATAATTTCGTTTATATAAATCAAAACTGTCTCGACATAACCCGTAATAATCGGCATTAAATGAATTCCAATCAATAAGTTTTAATTATATTTTTTGTAAGCACGAAAAATTAAAAACTGAAAATATGTATAATAACAACACCATTGTAAAATATTATCTAAATATAATGAATTAGAATTGTGACAGATTAATCGATATTGTCATTTTTCAAAGGGCAACACTGGTGTGTTGATATTCATGGTTATATTTTACTTCCAATAGATGTCGCTTTTTTATGAATTACGCATTCAAACAGCGAAATCAAAGCCCGATAAAGGTATTTGATTATTTTTTATTGATATTTGATGGCTGTTGCATTGACGAATAAGCATCTTGCTAGAAGAGCTATGATATAAAATTATCGCCTTTACCCAATTCAAATAAAGTTAAAATTAATTTGCAATTAATTCTCACTAAATAGCATGCAAATATCAACTGTATTTCAGTTTGATAAGGACGATATTGTATCAATTAAATTTTAAGCAATTTTCAGCTTAATTTGTGCTGAACGTAAACAAACATTGCTGTTGGTCTAAGCTTTATGCTTTAAGATTCGCTATTGTTTAAGCGATATGTATTGAAAGTAACGTATGTTATTAATAAAAGTCTGATAACATGTATAATATATTATGTAAATATTAGATTATTATTATGTTTCGACGCAAATTGTATTTTTTTTACTATGATCTTATATCTAGACTAGATTACCGAATATTTTTTAACCAATTAAACAACCGAAAAAACTAGATGTACAAAAAAAATCTGGAAATTTTGATATGTATTGGTATGTGCTTGGGATGGCAATACTTACAATGAGGAAATTCAGAGAAAGCCAGTATGCCTCTGGTATAAATGAGATAACTTTGTTCAAACTGTCAGTTGATCTAATTTGCTATTTGAGTCGAAATATATTTTTTTGTTTAAGTAGTTTAATAACGGTAGTCGATTTGGGCGATAATAATAATAATAATAATAAACGCTAAATATAAAGGGGTCAATAAAGTTTGGCTAAAAAAAATATTTGCTTAAAATCACTGAGGCAGGCTTTGCATTAATTGTAAACTTTACTTACGTAAGTTACTTGCGTAAGCTGATACGGGCGATACTATAACCGGCTTACGATATAGTTTGTAATTTTGTCGTAACTAAAAACTTACGTAAGTTACTTGCGTAAGCTGATACGGACGATACTATAACCGGCTTACGAAATAGTTTGTAAATTTTTCGTAACTAAAAAGTTACGTAAGTAACTTCCGTCTTCTTCATCATCATGAGCCACACGACGACTACTGCTGAACATAGGGCCTAAAGATTTCCAGATAGACCTGTCAAAAGCGGCCCGCATCCAGCGCCTTCCTGCCAAGTCCAAAAATATGGCGGTCATTTTGTGAAAATCCAACTAAGTTATGCCTTAAATCGTCTCCGTTGTTAATGTATTTTTATAATGTTAGTCGTATTCGGGTATTTGATTTTACTTATATTTTTGTGTAATGGTTATTTTACGGGCCCATTGTTGGGGCATGAATTCGACTTTTCATACATAATTTTATTTTTCATTGTGTAATATCACTCCAACTTTGATTTAGTTTAATTTTTACGATTAAAAAAATTTAGCATTGATAGGGAAATAAAAAAAGAAAAATCTTGTTTGTTATACTCGTAGATAATTCTACTTAGTTTTAATCAATTTTAAGTTGAAAATTAAAAATAAATAATCGATACCTTAAAGTTTAGTCGAATTTGTGTTGCAACATAAAAATAACATTAGATGAATTAAAACAATGCAATTATTATTTTTTATTAATATTTTTATGTAGATGACTGTAAAGTTATTACTTAATTGTATATTATCGTCCATTTAATGGTTCGTTCACACTCTGCCGATGTATATACTACATTTAATTATATTTAAATACTGTAACAAATTATACACTCAATAAACCACGTTTTGTTGTTAAAACGATTAGCATTGAACTAAAATACCTGCTTTTATAGGTCACAATCATTTTATTGGAATACAACCTAACTGATTGAATATTGCTGGCTAGCAGAGCTAATTTTATTGTTTTTATAGCTTATATTAAACATGTAGCTCTTAAAACGACGATAACTGAACCAAAAGTTCTGATTTTATTGGTCATCGTTTTGTCGGTCTACAAATCAACTAACAATTAATGCCGTAAGCCAAAAGCTAGCATAGCTAATTTTATTGCTTGTATAGCTTCGACTGAGGCCTTGTAACTTTGCAACCAATTGACGACAATACAAAGTGAAATATTTTTTTTTTGTATTTTTTATTTAACAAAAGATAATACAGAACACAATCAATTAGTAATACTTAAGCACGACTACTTTATTACTCATCTATCGGTTAGGTGTGAACGGACCGTATATAATCTTGTTTAATCTTATATTATTTTTCTAATGAATATTATTTAGAAAACTATGTTAAGTCATGAATGAATTATTGGTATTGAACTATACAGACGCATAATGTAAGTAGAACAATTTGTTATTTGTTAGATGCATGCTCGGACGTGTGTAAGCTAATAAAATTGTATTTTAAATGTGTTTTTTTTTTATTCAACCCATATTGCATGTAATTAATAAATTTATCAAATTTAACAAGTTTATAAATTGGCTTCTTTTGTTATTGAAGTACATATTTGCGGTTTTCAGATTTTTCCCTTTACATGTGCTGCCCTTGCTTCATGCCAAATTTAAAGATTCTAGGTCATCAGGAAGTATCCTATAGGTTTTGATTTCCTTGCGAAATCGAAAAATATGCGACATAAACGGTTATATAGTGTTTTGATCGCGTTGACTTGCAAGGTTGATTAATTTCACAGGTGAAAGGGACCGTAGATCCGAGTATTTGATATCAGTTTTAACTTGATATCTCTTCGCGTTTCTGAAAAAACTGGCCTTGACAGACAGATAGACGGAAGAATAGTCATCCTATAAGGGTTCCTTTTGAGGTACGGAACCTTAAAAAGGGTAGAAAAGTTCTCGAGTGGAGACCACGTACTGGCAAGCGCAGCGATGGACGTCTCCCAGCTCCCTACAAGGTGGACAGACAACATTGTGAAGTCGTAGGAACCCGCTGCATGCACGCCGCTTCTAACAGGTTGGTCTGGAAATCTTTGGAGAGGCCTGTGTTCACCAGTGGACGTCTAAAAGCTGAAGAAGAAATACTCAAAGGAAGAGTATTCGACGGACAAGTATGTTCTAAACTGCCTCGGTGGCGTAGTTGTATTACAGTACGACTGCAAAGCTGACGTCTCGGGTTTGATCCCCTGGTCGGGCAAAGTGATATTGAGTTTTTCTATTCAGTATCAGCTCGGAGTCTGGAATTTGTGCCCGATATGGCGATAGGCTCGCCCCCTATCACATCATGGGACGGAATAATGGCGAAAAGTGGGTGCACTAGTTGTGCCTCTGCCTACCCTTTCGAGGATAACAGGCGTGAGTGTATATGTATATGTATGTATGTATGTAAGTATGCTCTAAAAGATTGCACGCTAATAAAAACTTATATTTTACAATATCTGAATGATTACTGACCAAGTCGACTGCTTTAAGTGCCACGAATGCTCATAAACAGGACAAAACTTCGTGAATATATGAATGACAAAATTCTACTTGGAAATGTAGGGACTGAACTCTGAGTCAGAAGTTAATTTCTTACTACCTAGTGATTATTAGTAATTATACTACAATATACATCGGTCACAGCAATGTTCGTTTGAAGGCGGCATGAATATCTAAACAGTTCGACGGTCCCATAAAACAAAGTCGTATATGCAAAATGTTAGCTTTTCAGTAGAGGGCTTTGAAAGTCGTAAGTTTGTATTCATGTGCGAATTAGTGTTATTTTCACACATTACGTTCAAAGTTGTTACTGAACCCTTTAAAATATAATGTTTCCTTCATGTATAACTTGTGATTTTCACTATTAACTTTACTTTCAAAGCGCTCTACTGAAAAGCTAACATTTTGCATATACGACTTTGTTCTATGGGACCGTCGAGTTAGTTAATGGTAGGCGTTTGTGTTATTATTCTAAGATGATAGGTACCTACCTACTTAGTACACAGAAATACTCATACGAGATACCAAATGGAGATAAATCGACTTTCATCCATTCACAACTATAAAAATGTTTTATATTTTTATGGAAACATTGAAAAAGAAACAGTCGAAAGCAGGATTTGAACCCGCGACCACCAGCGTACCGCGCCGGTGCTCTGCCAATTGAGCTATTTCGACCCTACGTTCGTCTATCCAATTTCAATATCCCAGTTTATCTCTTAAAGCTTACGATGGATTCTTTTTCAATGTGTCCATAAAAATATAAAACATTATCCAGGCACTACATGGCCATTAACATGTATAAAAAATATAATATAGGAACATTAAAAATGCTAAGAAATTAATTTAAATCGTCCGTCTTGTTACAAATTGAAAATTCTGAGCGTTAAACCACGTTGTAATTTTTCAGTGTCGGAAACTACGACTACGCCGGGCTTTAAATGAAAACTAATTTTAATATTTACGCTGCTAACATATTGCTTGTAATGTTAGTTCAGTCTTGACAGGCAGGGTGAATTTGTTTTCGTTTTAGTTTAAATATCTAGAAGTTTTAGGTAAAGACAATATTAGTGTGTTCGCGACTTACAGAACTGCCCCCTTATTCTCTATGACAGTGTTAACGCGTAACGCGGACGCGTTACGTAAATTCATGTAATTAATTAGCTGTACGCCAATTTCCATAGTGATAAACACGATGAGTTATGTTCCGCGCTTGTTACGAGGGGTGAAAATAACGTATGTCATAGAAAATAAGGGGCCTATTCTAACACGCAGAAAAATCTATTCTAACCACAGTTTCTAACAAAACAAAACTACACACTTCACGCCTGTATACCCGAAGGGGTTGGCAATGGTGCGATCAAGACATTTCTTGCCGTGTGTGATCATGGTCGTAGCTAGATTAATTTTCCAGGGTAGGTAGTGGCCTGCGCAAAAAAATTAAATGACTTCTGAGTACTACTTTTGATATGATTTCGTCGTTAATTTTTTTTAATAGTAGTAGGATGCTTTAAAGCACCTGAGTGAGCACCCCGCAATTCTGGGTTGGGCATGACCCACCTGGCCTCATCTTTACATACGCCTATGTGTGTGATAGGGAGCGACAGTACCAGCTTTAGGCTAGGGTGGGCCTGGCGGACGGTGTCACAGGTATAAACGTGGAAACTTAAAAAAATCGGCCGGGGTACCCAGATGGCTAAGGTCAGCCTTAGAGGGCGAACTTATCTCCATATAGGGCACAAATTCCATACTCCGGACTGATACTAAATAGAAAAACCCAATATCACTGGTCGGAGCCTCAAATGATAGTGGTACCGCGCATGCAATACAATTCTCCGACGCAGTATCTGTCAGCGAAAACTTATTATAATCCTTAATCTTTGTTTTCGTTAGATAACAGAGTGTCCGTCATAGCAACTAGCATGTATGTAGGTACTGCTTTTGTTTACCAGTCAAGTACCTTACGTACTAATGTTTAATTTCCGGTGTGCTCGAAATGCGACATTAAAACCTGTAAAAATAATATTGACAGTGTATGGATATCCATAGCGCATAAGTATTTGACGACATATAGTATAGTATTTTTTTTGTGGTGGGTAGTCTAGATGGAAGAAGTCCTAGAAGTCGAGCACCTACCCGATGGTCTGCACCATCAAAGAGGTCATGGGAGTCCCAGTCACGGATGCTCAGCGACAGGAACAAGACAGAGCAGAGTGGAAGCAACTTGTCACCGCCACTACCAAGGCTTACCAAAGCGGGCACAACCTTCAGTCATGAAGAATACGACAAAGAAGATTTATTTAAAAAAACGTTGATATCTAAAAATCCGTCTTTAGCCATCCCGCGCTCACCCACAACTATCACAAAATTCAAATGCATTTCATACTCAATTTTATATTTAGTGTCCATGTAGCTACGTTATAAAATCGTTCACAGACAATTAAACCTCCATATCCAATATTTAAAGGTATAAACGAGTGCAGTAAAACAATCATAAAAGACCTATTAAAGTGTTTGAATCGTAAAATTTAAAAATTCTCGTACAGTATGCATTCTATTGGTGTGTTTTATGTGTCCCAGGACGCGGGCGGAATCGATTGTCTTGTTTATTTTATTGTTCAGTTTTATGTTAAAATATTATTGTTTTATGTATTTATCTATTTACATTTATTTATCTAAATTATCAAAATAATAAATGGGGAGCGTATTTTCGCGCGTTAAAATTGACGATATTGAAATTGATTGAGAAATGAAATGTTCAGCTATACCTAATATTCTTTGCAGATTTTTAACAGCTATTCGTAAAGGGATTAGATGTAGAGACCTCTATTATTATGCATGAAAATGATATTTCTGGTTGTGTTTTACCCGAAGTAGTGTCGTTTCAACAATATTATACATTGGTAGTTGGTACCTACATATCCTGCATTCTGTAATAATGTATGGCGACTTTGGTCTCCCATAAATTATGTTTAAATGTACTAAGTAGATATTATCCTACTAATATTATAAAGGCGAAAGTTTGTAAGAATGTCTGGATGTTTGGATGTATGGATGCTTGTTCCTCTTTCATGCAAAAACTACTAAACGGATTTCGATGAAATTTGGCAAACGGGTACATCATGTCCTGGATTAACACATATGCTACTTTTTATCCCGGGAAAACATAAAGCGGGACTTTTATCCCGGAAAAACTTTTTAACGCGGGCGGAGCCGCGGGCAAAAGCTAGTGTATAATAAAATAATAATACCAGCCCTGTATTTATACTGCCCACTGCTGAGCACGGGCCTCCTCTACTACTGAGAGGGTTCAGGCCTTAGTCCACCACGCTGGCCTAGTGCGGGTTGGCAGACTTTACATACCTTCGAAATTCAGAGAACTTCTCAGGTATGCAGGTTTCCTCACGATGTTTTCCTTCACTGTTAAAGCGAACGATAGTTGATAAATAATACACACGTAACTTCGAAAAGTCAGAGGTGTGTGCCTTGGGTTTTGATCCTCCGGACATTGTCTCGGTAGACCGTTCCATTCCCAACTAGGCTATCGAAGTAGTACTACCATATCTACTACTACTGGGAAGTAGATATGTATTGTATTTGTTTTAAATTGCAACAATTTCACATAAATAATTATTAAATAAAATATTCTGATTCTGGTACGGCTTGATTTCATTGCACTTTTTTTTACCAACTGCCTAAACAAAGGGAAGTTATATTTTATAACAAACTCTTCGCTTCCATCTCAAGTTGCCACTAACCGTACCTTATTACAAACTTGTAATTAGAATCATAATAAAAATAATACAGGTAATGTAGGATAAACAAGATTTCCCTATAAAGCGACCAAATAAAATGCACAAGTCGCCCCAAGCGATCTGAGTTTGTGCTCGAACGTGGTGAATTTGCTGGATTATTTTTTATTTGCCTCGTGTAATAGGAATATTGTTATTCGGATGCCGTTGCTTTGAGGGATATGGTAGTAGATTTAGAATGTAATTTGTTGTGTTTCAGTTCGATTTTGGTTGCAAAACTGCGCTCCCGAGACATAAGTACCCAATACTTAAGGAAAATGTGGTTCCTATTGGTGATATTCAGACACATATCAACAATGTGAAGCCCCATAATCTATACTAATATTATAAAGTGGAAAGATTTGATTGTTTGTTTGTTTGCATTGAATAAGCTCCGAAACTTCTGGACCGATTTGAAAAATTCTTTCACCAATATGAAGCTACATTGCCATCGAGTAACATAGGCTACTTTATATCCCGGGGAAATATAAAGCGGGACTTTTATCCCGGAAAAACTCATGATTAATAATTAGACGTGCTTCAGATCGAAACCGTTCATCGTTGCTCGATATCAGAGATGATAATGCTTTGATACGTAGGTAACTTCTTACCCAGATGGATTCTCTCATGCAAGGGTCGTTATTATACGTTGCAAGCGCAAACGTCTTTACTACTACTATAGTATAAATTAAAATAAATATTTTTTATATTTTATAACTACTAGGTGATACTCGCGGCTCCGCCCGCGTGATAAAGGTTTTCCGGAATAAAAATATTTTCCCGGGATAAAAAGTAGCCTATAGCAATCAGGAGTAATGCCGGCCCAGGAGTCCAGGGTATAGCCCGGCCCACCCAGTAACCAGCATCAGGCAGCAGCTTAGCCGCATCGTCGAGCCACGAGCGAGTCGTCAAGTTATCTCCATAAAGAAGATTAGGTTTACCTAACTATATCCTTTTCACAATCTATAATTACACATTTTTATATCTTATTAGCTTTTACACATAGGTAATAATATAAGTTCTATTATCTAAGTAACCAGACAACTTGGAGAAGTTGGTGCTCACCGGCAAGCTCGAAGGCAAGCGACCAAGAGGGCGTAGACCGCAGCGCTGGTCAGACCAGGTCGCCAACTCCTTGAATATGCCAATGAGCGTAGCCATGCACCAAGCCGAAGATCGCGCCTCGTGGAGAAGATTGCTGAATGACGTTGGACGGGATCACGATCCTCAGTAATGAGGGGCCGACTGAAGAGAGAGAGAGATCTAAGTAACATTGAAAACATACATTTAAAAATACCATGATAATCTAGATTTATTTTTGCTGTTGAATTATTTTATTTTTCTTTTGAGATCCGAACAAACTAAATTTTTAACCATGGCAGAAAATTTTGATTTTGAAACGGCCATCGAATTTCTACCTGTAATGACTGGCAATGACAATATAACGGTACAGTTAATTAAAAATATAGATTTTTATAGTAGTTTGTTGAATGAAAAATCCAATAAATTTTTGATAAATTTTGTTCTGAAAACTAGATTGTCTCAAATCGGAAAATTTTATCTGAAACAGACCTATAATGATATTCCAAGTTTATTGTCAGACATGGTCCATTATCTTTTACCAAAAAAAAATACAATTTGAGTTACAGAATAGTTTACAACACCTCAAAATTGGTAACAACAAATTAGTCATAGATCATCCGCGCACCATATTAGCTCATCAATACGAGGTGTCCAATAGCGAATGCATTCCGCAAGATCAGCAATCATCGCAGCGCGACTTGTCGGAGTGCACCGATTTGAACAATTATAATAAGACCGTAATGAAATTTGATTCCGATGTTAGCTCCGTATGCCTTAATAACAACTTAGCGTCTGACACTCGAGAAAACACATACAGTGAAATTGATATAAGTAATGATATCACAGAGCTGTTTAAATCTGAAAAAGAATTAGTTGAGCCTTGTGTACAAATAGAAAATTGTGAAAACATTTTAATTACCCATATGATAATTATTTTAATTATTAATTATTAGTGAAAGAATTTTCAAAATTGGTGTAGTAGTTTCTGAGATTAGCGTGTTGAATCAATCAAACAAACTCTTCAGCTTTATAACATTAGTATAGATAGTACCGGCACGCTTTGATGGCCGTTTTGACCTTTGTCGGCTCATAAAGTTTCGTATTAATTCATAACTACGAAGGAGCTAATTGTTGTACGTTATTGTCAATGGTGACGTTTAGTAAAATTATTAGCATGTATTTACGACGAAAGTCGGCATTTGTTTTCCGAAATTGGAAATAAAAAAAAAATCTAATACAATCGTCATTTATAGGATCGCTGTCTAATATGTTGTTTTTCGATAATTAATTGAGATTTCGCCTCACTATTCTAATCTGTCAAAATGGCCATTATAGCGTGCCAATTACATGAAATAAAAAAAATATTAAACCAGTAATACATTGGTTGCATAAGTATCAGTTGCTAATAGCACAGATATTTGATACTGAGTTACATTCTCCGCCCTTCGTATTCGGGCATATATTAGCATATTAGGCGCGGCCGGAGGCGACGGATCCGCTCCATACAGCCGGCTTTTTGTCAGCAAAACGCTCGCCTACGGGATGCTCTTCAAACTTCAATCGCCATAGTTTATTTTTAGGGGGAACCTGTGGCTTTTGGGTTAAAGCACGTCTACATGTTTTTTTCATAAAAAATACTGATTCTTTTTAACCTCCGCGACGACGCAAGATAGGGTAGATATAAATTTAATTTTAGATATAAGTTTAAGGTGTGTGTCTGTGTATCTGTACCTATGTCTGCATCAAAACGAATGGACCGCTTTTGATGCGGTTTTTTAATGATGCAGAGACGTGAACATTAATTTTCATGTTTACGCGATATTTTTTTTTATTTTACTCCCAACATTTCGAAGACTTTGCAGCCTTTACAAGCTTTCTCATCAACCCATTAAGTTGTTTTTTTTTTAAGTTGATGTAAACATAGATAACATAAATTATAATCAAGAAAATACAGAACAAAAATAAAATTTTGATGCCAGCTTTGAATTGTGGTATTAAGATATCTAAAGTCGCCACTAATTTTCATGTGAAGAAACTTAAGTATTATTGTATAGTATGAACTTAGATGTTATTTGAGCAAAATCTATTTGTTTCACTCATTTTACAAAATTATATAAAGTACTTACATATTGTTTGTAATTGTAGCTCGATATCCTACTAATATTATAAAGGCGAAAGTTTGTAAGAATGTATGGATGTTTGGATGTATGGATGTTTATTCCTCTTTCACGCAAAAACTACTGAACGAATTTCGATGAAATTTGGCACACGGGTAGATCATGACCTGGATTAACATATAGGCTACTTTTTATCCCGGGAAAATATAAAGCGGGACTTTTATCCCGGAAAAACTTTTTAAAACGGGTGGAGCCGCGGGCAAACGCTAGTAGAATATAAAATACAAGATACGAATGCAGCGTAAATGAAAACAATTTACCCTTGCGATGATTCGGATCTTCTTGTGGACTATTAAATTATTGTTACTAGGTACTTATTTATTGAGTCGGAAATAAAACATCAGCCTGTGTGTAAATCCGTTTCGCGTATAAAAGATTACACAGTAAAGAAGTCGAAGCGAAAGGCAAATAAGAACGTCATCAACTCATAAATTATTTATTGCACCTCTGCATATTCTTTGTCGTTATGAATTCTTATTACATTTGTAGCTTTTGTTGATGTGTAATCATATTTGACAAAGCGTGAAATATTTGGTAATAATTGACTCGGATTGCTATAGTAATAATACTAGTATAGATAGTATTAGATACTGTCCCACAGCTGGGCACGGGCCTCCTCTACTACTGAGAGGGTTTAGGCCTTAGTCCAGATCGGATTGTTGTTAGAAGTTAATCTGGTATTTATCGATGTAATAAAACAAAAGAAGAGATAGGTAGAGGTGTAACTGTAGCACTCACTTATCGCCATATGTGCCGTCCCATGATGTGAAGGGGGCCTCGAGGATGCGGGGGATGATACTGAGTAGAAAATCCCAATAGCACTTTGCTCGACGGATTCGAACCCGAGATCTCAAATCGAAAGTTGTACCTGCCACGCATGCAATACGATTATTCCACAGAGGAAGTCGTGTAGGGTTACATATTATTTAAAAGTGTTCTTAATCTTCATACCTAGGCTTATTACGTCTACTAAGGAATAAAAGGCGTTTCTGAAGACATGAAATTGACTTCTGCTGAAATTACTGAAGCCACTGATATTTTCAACGTAGGCGATGTATTGTTACAAATTAACAGTGTCTGTACTCTGTAGGATAGCTTAGAACATACATCCATTATCGTAATAATATCTTATCATATAAGAAGATTTACATTTCTCTGATTCAGTGAATAGGTACTTGACACTCATGCATAGTGTTTAAAAAGACTTCGCAATATAATGTTGCAATGCAATCAGCCCTGTATTATATAAGCTGCCCACCGCTGAGCACGGGCCTCCTCTACAACTGAGATGGGTTAGGCCTTAGTCCACCACGCTAGCCTAGAAGATAAGATACTGATGAAAACTAAAATAAATAAAGCATGGAAAAAAACAAAAGCACGCAACAAAGCACGTTTACAAAAATAAATAACATCAATATCTGACAACCAATAAATAATAGGTAGTGGGGGTCAGTGACCCCTACCCTCTTGGGATGATTCAATAAGTCACCATAATGTTCTATTTTATTGTCGGCCACGTAGAAATAATAGCGTTATGATACGTTTCGCGACTTCTATGGCCTGTATTGTGATTTATAGAGATTATGGATGCTGTGTTTTTAGTTTTATTGATAAACATCTGCAGCAGTAATGTCCTAGTAGACTGTGCATATTTAGTACTCAATTGAATAGTAAATAGTCACCCTGTAAATGAAGTGACAATTCATTACGGTTTGTTCTTTTTAGGGTTTCGTACCTCAAGAGGAAAAAAGGAAACCCTTACCTATAAGGGTTACTTTTGTCCTTCTGTCTGTCAAGACCCTTTCTCTCAGGAACGTGTTGGGATATCGAGTTGAAATTTATATCAAATACTCGGGTCTACGCTCCCTTTTAGATGTGAAAAAATCAAACTTGTAAGTCAACGCAATCAAAAGATATGACCGTTTATGTCGCGTATTTTTCGATTTCGCAAGGGATTCAAAACCTATAGGGTACGTTCCGTTGACCTAGAATCATGAAATTTGGCAAGAAGCAAGGTCTAGGAAATGTAAAGGAAAAATCTGTAAATATGTCCTTTAATAAAAAAAAACGTATTTACCAACTTTTTACATTTGATTAATTTTGGCTAACTGTTGAACTTATTTAGATTAACTTTACCTACAAGTATGTCGGAACTTTGCGTATGCGAGTCCAACTCGCACTTGTCCAGTTTTTTTTATTGCGTTTAAATGACTAGACGAGTATGCCGCTTGCTTGATGGTAAGTGACACGACCGCCCATAATAGCAACACCATACAGAACTTTGAATTATAAAGTACTGTGTGGCACTCCACTGCGCTCGGCACCCAGACATAAGGTGTTGGCTACAATGTCCTTCAATCTGGAACACAATAGTGAATGCACACATAATTAGCAGTCGAAATGGACATTGTGGTAGTAATTACCCGACGGCCCCGCGCATACCAGAGACCTATCAGTAGTCTAGCGTGTTAGGATTCGAGTTTAGACGGTCTACAACCAGTAGTAGGCAGGTATTGTGTGCCAAAATGTATTTTAAGCCTATTATGGAATGTGGAAATAAAAGTCCAGAGTAATTCTTTATGTAATGCAATTAGCCTTGCATTATATACTGGCCAGTGCTGAGCACGGGTCTCCTCTACTGCTAAGGTGTTAGACCTTAGTCTACCACGCTGGCTTAGTGCGGGTTGGCAGACTTCACATACCCTCGAAATTTTTATAGAGAATTCTCATGTATGTAGATAGGTTACCTCACAATGTTTTCCTTCACCATCAAAGCGAAGGATAATTGATAAACAATACACACATAACTTCGAAAAGTCAGAAGCGTGTGCCGTGGGTTTTGATCCTCCACACATTGTCTCGGCAGACCGTTTCGTTCCCAACTAGGCTATAACAATTTTTTTTTGTAATTCTTTATACCCACCAATAAATATTTGTACTCTAATAGAATAATGGTTGTGAATATTAAAAATGTATAAGGTATAATCGTTGCCATCGTCAAATTACATGCATACATACAAACAAACATACATACATACGGATCGAATACAGAACCTCCTTTTTGCAGTCGGTTAATTACCATCAAAACTCCTGAAAATTGGGCAAAAGCCCGTTCCCGCAAAAAAAGTGCTTATAAGTCTTAATAATAATGTACCTTCTTATTAGTAGAATTTTTTTAGACGAATTTGTATTTCAAGCCATAAACGCGTTAAAAGATACTTTCAACTTTTATTTGCATATATTCTATAATACAATCTATCAAATGCGATCGCTTTTATTTAAGTCGATTTGAAGCGACATAAAGAGATGATGAAAGATATAAAGAACTATGATGCAGTCGATGGAAACAAATAATTTGGCGAGATACACGCTTGAAATATGAACGGCTATTTGTTTGGCATAAATAAAGCACTGAGCCATGAATGTATTTGGTTGAATATGGATGTGGTATTTTTACGACGAATAATTCTTAGCGGCCGGGTTATTTTTTTAAACAGTTTATGGTTTTAAGCAATAGGAAAGCTACATCACGATATTGTTGAAACGAGGTGTATAATTACCCGTTGTTTAGTCATTATCTTAGGTTATTAAATATCTAGTACTTAGCTAAGATGCTTTTCGAAAACAAAACTAATAGAAATTACATATTCTATCAATAAGCGTGTTATTACTTATTAACCCCCCAAAAACGAGGTGTTTATGTGTTTTTATATATTTAGGGTATCTGTGGTATCTATATGTCTGTCTGTGGCACCGTAGCTGTCAAACGAATGGAACGATTTTAACGCGGTTTTTTATGTTTGAAGCTGATGTGATCAAGATGGTTCTTGGTTATATTTTATGAAGATCTGTTCAGGCGTTTGAAGATTATCAGCTCATTTCCAACTGTCACAAATCCGATTGATTTTAAATTTGGTGTAATGTAGCTTCGGCAATATTTTTAAGACATGTTAACCTTGAGCTGATGCTGCAGCTTCGAGTAGTCTGCATGATACCCAACTGTTTAGAAAATTATAGCAGATATAGATGTGTGGGCTCATAAGAATGGTCTCAACGAGTAAGTGTTAGATAGTTGATTATCAAGGACCCATGATGGATAATGTAGTAATTTAAAAAGCTTGATATAAAAATTTAATATAAATTTAAATAACCCCCGAATACTCGTTTAGCGAGGACACACGAGGACGCTTGGTTCATATATTACTATGTACTTAAACGAGTAAGACACTTTTTTAATTTATTTTTTAGAGTTTGAGACATTGAGTTTTTTTTAAGTGATATTGAGTTTTTCTATTCAGTCTGGAATTTGTGCCCGATATGGCGATAGGCTCTCCCCCTATCAGATCATGGGACGGAATAACGGCAAAAACTGGGTGCACTGGGATAAAAGGCGTGAGTGTGTGTGTGTGTGTGTGTACTTTGTAGAAGTTTTTAGTGTCAAGGGTTATTTAAATTTTATTTTTATTCACACATTACTTGAGAGAATAGATATCCAAAATTAACTTCTTTATAATAAAACTAGCTCCCGGGATAAAAAGTTGCCTATGTTACTCGCCGATAATGTGGCTTTATATTGGTGAAAAATCTTTTAAAATCGGTCCAATACTTTTTTAGTTTAACCATTACAAACAAACAAACAAAAATACTCTTTCCTCTTTATAACATTAGTATAGATTTAGATACACACACTCATACACTCACGCCTTTTATTCCTAAAGGGGTAGGCAGAGGCACAGCTAATGCACCCCCTTTTCGCCGTTATTCCGTCCCATGATGTGATAGGGGGCGAGCCTATCGCCATATCGGTCGCAAATTCCAGACTCCGCGCTGATACTGAATAGAAAAACCAAATATCACTTTGCCCGACCTGAGGTTCGAACCAAAGACCTCAGCATTGCCGTTGTACCGTAGTACAACTACGCCTCCGAGGCAGTCGATATAACATAGATAACATATTCTATTATACCTACTGTTTAATATTACCTATTTCCTTCATACCTCCTCGTGTTGATGGAATTGAAACCCGTGTGCAAATGTGATGGCACACATTAGGCTTTCATTTGGCGGTCCCCGTCGGGCTTCATCGTGGCCATTTGTATCGCATTGTCTGCGCTAGGGCGCCAGTCGGTGAAAAATGAAATTGAAATGTTTATATGCAAATTGCTTTTCTCTTATCAATCATTGAACGTCGACTTGAAAATTACTTTGTTATATAGAATCTCTCAGGATAGTCACCTTTATCTCTCAGGATAGACAGAGGTTTATATTTTGCAAGTTATGTTAGTTCGTAAGGAGGATCAGCACATTGTCATTTATATTTATAAAGAGCTAGCGTCTTATTCTCTATGAGAGTCTAAACTCTTAACACGGCCTTGTTACGTTAACTTCGTGAAAATAGCGTGGAGTTGTATTCTGTATGCGAATTTCAAATGTCAAAAGCGTTGAGATATTTCAGATCATACATACGTGTCATGATACATTAAAATAAGGTCTGATCATCATCTGGTCTCATCATCATCATCATCATCATCAACATGTTAAGTTTCATAATGCCCAGTACTTTTACTAATCACACTGGCAGTGGGTATCTCATATACGGGAGAGATATAAGCAATGAAATCCTCAGAGGTTTCATAAAACACCGGAATGAAGAATCCACACGAAGCATTGTCACCTGGGAATCAAACCTAAAACTTCCCAGTCTATGATATTACCACTAGACCGATAGTTGTTAAGTAAATTTTACTTAATATTATTAATGCGAAAGTTGGTGTAAATGTTAGAAGTAAACGCAGAAACTACTGAACGGATTTGGATGAAATTGGGCACACGGGTAGACCATTACCTGGATTAAGACATAGGCTTTTATCCCAGTAATTTGCTCCCATGGAAATAATGGATCTTTTAATTTTTTGAGTAGATGACGTTAGTGTCGTACAGTGTTTTAGGGACTTTGTAGCGGCAAAGGCTTCTCACGCGGGCGAAGCCGCGAGCAAAACGTAGTAGTAAATATGCTACGAAACTAGCTAACCAAACTATCCGTTGCTATAGTAAATTGACGATATACAGTATTACATACGAGCATTACATTAATTGTGCCCGCGGGCTATTTGCACCTCCATTTGATTACACACTTTAAACCCGCAACTAGTCCCTCTATCTATAATCTATAGCTCCCTGCTATAGTTTGTTAGTAGTATTATTGAATTGTTATTATGCTAGCTTTTGCCCACGGCTTTGCTCGTTGAGGTCGATTTTAGAGATAAAAAGTTCGTTCATATAGTAGCTTATTAAGATAGTGTGCGGCTTGAGTGAATTTTTGGATTAGGAGTTTAAGGATTATCCCCTTCAACCTGACTTCAAGGCCGGGATCATAGAGAACAAAAAGAAGTATTAGTTACGCAAATCCATCGTTTGAATCATTCAACAACAAACTCTCATGTTGGTTTTCTACGACATTGGTGCTTACCTGATCAAGCCGGCTCAGTAGTACATATCTATAACATAGCCTTACCATCTCTGCATGACTGCCTCGGTGGAGTACTACAACGTACCCGGTATACCCCCCTCCCCCACGAGGCAATTCTTGTGCGCTGGGTCTTCACACCCAATGCACGCCCATGCATGGGGGGACATCAGTCGCGGGCCGAGGTACACAGTTCAGTGTGTATACCTCTTGGTTGGTTACACATTGAGGCCCAAAAGGGCCCGCAAACATTTCCTGGCACCCACTTCTCTTTCCGCCCATCCTGGGAACCTTCCTCCCTTCCCCCACCTTCCCTTCCACCATCCTTTTCCACTTCCTTCCCAGGCCCCTGCAGTCGTCAAGCCGGGGGACTCCAGTATCCCATTCGCAGGTTTCTCCCGGTGTTGACTGCAGGACCGCCTACCTAAAAAAAAACGTACGCGGTACGACCTTCGCTGGTCTTGAGTTTAAGTCTCGGGTAAAGTGATATTGGGTTAACTACTCAGTATCATCTCAGAGTCTGGAACTTATGCCTATTGCTAGGCTCATCTACCACATCATTAGAATACACATGAAAACTGAATGCACTAGATGCGCCTCTGCCTACCTTTTCGATAAAAGGCGTGAGTGTCAACTCAGCCACAAACGTACAGTTGGCTACATAAGTAGCTTAAAAATTAGTATGCCATTAATTTTATTTTAGCGAAGAAAAAAATATTAGCAAGGACGTAAAAGTGTATAGTCGATTTGAATTTGTCCAGCGACGTATGTGGCTGAATGTACATATACTAGCTTTCCTTAATGAATTATCTATCAGGTAATTTAATCACCGAATACGTAAACCGCAGTAGACAATTAATCAAAACATCTTTACCAAGAACCATCGCCGCGAGCGAGGATCTAGTTCTACTCTATCAAATTACTTAATGGATGTTTCATTATTAAGAGGTCAATTTTCAGTTTACCACATTGTTACTAAGGGTTTGTTTGGTAAGTAATTTATTATGGATTGTTTTAATTTAAAATGGTCATAGTTAATAAAAAACGAAGTTATATGTGATGTGTATATGCGGTACATAAATATTAAATTATTTATAAGTACTCACGTAACTGTACACTATGATGAGCCTGTCCATAAAACACAACAGTTCGCGATAGTCTGTGTTTCACTGCATACATTACAATATTATGTAATTCTATTATGATTATAATGTAACGAATATATTTGGAAAAGACATGTCAAAAAATGAGCCTGAAAATTTAAACAAGACAATTTATATATATTTGGATAGAATCCTGATTTCTGATTTCTAAATGCGCTGATGCTCTTGCAGTACCAGTTACAATCATTTTTCGTGTCTCAATAAGAACGGGAGTATTTCCAAGTAAATGGAAACAGTCTTTAATAACGCCTATCCCTAAGAATAATAGGAAAGATATTATTACTGAATATAGACCGATTTCTAAGTTGTGTATTTTAGGTAAGGTGTTTGAGAAAATGGTTACTTCCTTTATTTCACTTGCTGTTCGCAATTACTTATCCTCGCAACAACATGGTTTCTATAAACATCGTAGTGTAGATACTAATATGATTAATTTTACTGACTTTCTGGCGGATGCCATGGATAAAAATTTTCAAGTCGATGTTGTGTACACAGATTTTTCTAAGGCATTTGATAAGATTAATCATGACATGCTTATTGAAAAACTAGCCAATGCCGGTGTACACGGCAATCTTCTAAGATGGATACAATCTTACATTAAAAACAGAAGTCAGGCGGTATGTGTAAAGGGTTACTCTTCGCAATTCCTCCCCGTGCCGTCCGGGGTCCCCCAAGGGTCACATTTGGGGCCGTTACTATTCTCACTTTACGTAAATGATATAGGGTATATTTTTAAACATAGTAATTATTTATTATATGCTGATGACACTAAATTGTTTACAGTAATTAAATCTATCGATGATTGTATTCGGCTTCAGAATGATTTGATTTCCTTACAACGTTATTGTGAAGAGAATCAACTATTCCTCAATGTAGACAAATGTCATACTGTAACGTACACTCGTAAAGTCAATCAAGTATTTTTCGAATATAGTATCAATGACACTGTTCTTAAACGAGTTTCCACCATTAGGGACCTGGGGCTGATAATGGACTCAAAATTAACATTTAACAATCATATAGACCATATAGTAGCTACCGCATTTCGTAGTTTAGGTTTCATTCTCAGAATTAGTAAGCCGTTTAAAACTGCAATTACCCTCAAAGTTCTTTATTTCTCTTTTGTCAGATCAATTTAAGATTTCTGTAGCACCGTTTGGAGCCCTTGCTATAAAAAACACATAAATAGAATCGAAAAAGTACAAAAGAAATTTTTGAAGTCACTTAACTATCGCGTTAACGGTATAAATGAATCATACGATGGTGCTCTGCATAGACATAAAATTCTAAGTCTTTACAATAGGCGTAAAATGTTCGATATAATTTTTCTGTTCAAAATTTTAAATTCGTTAATCGATTCCTCGACACTTCTGGCCAAGATATCTTTTATAGCAGGTGCTCGTCTTCCTATACGCTCCTCGCGCTCATTGCCACTATTTGTTCCTCCACGATTTCATAAAACATACACTCTAAACACCTTTTTACATCGTTCCACCAGCACATATAACAATGAGTTTTCTAACATAGACATTTTTAATATCACCCTTAAAGGCTTAAAATTAAAATTACAACAAGCGATGACTACTGGCTTAGTTTTTCCTACTTAATAAATAAGATATTGTAATAAATATAATTCGCCTATGTACCTTACACACTCAATCTATTGATACCTTTCTCGACTATGTAAAGATCCATATGAAATAATACTAAATTTAAGATGTTAATTATTCGGCACTGTAGGTCTATTTTATTAAGTTGTTGATTGTTTATATAATTAAGTTTGTAAAAATATGACTGTTTGATGCCTAAACAAAAGAAAAAAAAAAAAAAAAAAAAAGAAGTCCTGAAAACTAGCCTTTTGCAATAAATAGTTTCATTTTAAAGACCTCCGATTTTGAGATACATGCTATTTTGTTTGGCTTGAAAACCACACTTAATGTGAATGTTTTTAAAAAAGTTGGTTATGAATGGAGGGGTCTAAAATTTTTTTTTTGATGGATCTAAGTTTCATTTGTTGCCCCTTTAATATCCTCAAAGTTTGAGCCTGTTTAGATTTTGAGGCACAGCACCCATACAAAAAGCGGACATCTCCTTTCCAGTATTCTCTGACTAAATAAAATTAAGAATTGACATACATACATACAAAGTATCACGCTTTTTTTCCTTTTCAGAGGTAGGCAGAGATGTATGACTCCCACATTTCGTCAGCTATGTTAGGTCTCATGTAATAGGGGGCGGACCTATTGTCATTTACAGGGCACATTTCCAGGCTCCGGGTTGATAGTAGAAAATTTCAATATGACTTTGCCCGACCCCGGGATCGAACCCGATACCTTCGCACTATAGTCGTACTTTAATGCAATTACGCCACTGATACAGTCAGAATTGACGCTACATAATTAGTAAATCTGTCTATAATGTGCCGCGAAGACTGTTAATTTGTTGCGAAGAAATAGTACTATAAAACTAATAGTTGCCAAAGCAATAGCCTCTTTAGAAAAAAGTAGAAATATTTGGAAAGTTCCCCGCGAAATGACACTACCACTAATAAAAAATATAAATCGATACTTTAACTCCTAATATTTTAATGTTTAAACAGGCCAAGTCACGTTGAACTTTACGCGGCACTATTAAATTTTATAATGTAACAACAATAACAAATCGAATAACGATACCATAAAACGTCGACAGATCGAGATGTGCATTGGCGCTGAAAATTCCTGCTTTACGATAGCTCACGCGGATGGGTTTTATGCTCTCCGCTTGTTAACCCTATACGCATTAAAATGCATTTGAATTGAGTTTAGAATACTAGATTATTACAGACTAGCTTTTGCCCGCGGCTCCGCCCGCTTTAAAAAGTTTTTCCGGGATAAAAGTCCCGCTTTATATTTTCCCGGGATAAAAAGTAGCCTATGTGTTAATCCAGGACATAATCTACCCGTGTGCCAAATTTCATCGAAATCCGTTCAGTAGTTTTTGCGTGAAAGAGTAACAAACATCCATACATCCAAACATCCATACATTCTTACAAACTTTCGCCTTTATAATATTAGTAGGATTCGGTGTTGTAATTAATAAATCGATTATAAGTTGACTAGGAAATTAAAAAAAAAATGTGGTAAAATATAAAGCTAATTTTATAATGACAACGTAAAGCAGATGACCGCTTTTTATATGAGTGTTGGGCCTTAAAATCTAACCAAGCTCAAAGATTAGGTAAGTATACTAAAAGGGGAAATCTGGATCTTGAATCCATTAAAAATATTTTTAGACCCCTCCATTCATAACTAACTTTTTAAAAACGTTCATATAAGTTTAGTTTTCAAGACTGGCTTTCATTGTAACCTGGCTTAAATCGAAGGAGGTGGACGACATTTCCAAGGATGTCTGGTAGTAACAACATCTTTTCGGAAATAAATGTAGATAATAGGTGCATTTAGTTACTTAATCACATCGGATGGCATGTTTCTTCATCTGACTTCTCAGAGGTTTAGGCGCCTAAACTGAAACACTATTTAATCCGTAGATACTGCAAAATTAAACAAATTAGTATATTGTTAGAAACTGAAGCAATTTTAATTTTAATTTTACAGACATATTTTCACAAAGATATAAGAGACTACAACTGAGCCAAGACTGAGACCGAAAACGTGCGAATGGGGCTGCACATCGATACGATGCCCTTTTGACTCCTCAAGCCCCGCGACGGACACCGGTGTCCACATATATAGGGGTTTCCCATACATCATCCCATACATAAGCGGGGCTTGAAGGGTTAATACACCCAACTGTCACTTCGACTACTAGTTTGATATCACAAATACTCTCACAAAATATTTAAGTGCTAACAATCCTACTAATATTATAAAGGTGAAAGTTTGTAAGTATGCATGGATGTCTGGATGTATGGATGTATGGATATTTGTTACTCTTCCACGCAAAAACTACTGAACGGATTCCGAAATGAAATTTGGCACACGGGTAGATCATGTCCTAGATTAACACATAGACTACATTTTATCCCGGGAAAATAAAAAGCGGGACTTTTATCCCGGAAAAACTTTTTAACACGGGTGGAGCCGCGGGCAAAATCTAGTATTATATATTATACCACACAGAATATATTTTGCCGCCGTTTTAAACATAAACTAAATAAAACATTGTAGAATAAAATAATCTCTATTTCCCGCTGCACCTGCGTCCGCCATTTTGAATTTCTTTTCCTCTGTCCATTTTGTTGCCTCGCCTGACGGATTACCTCGCAACGGATTTTAATACGGTAATATTTAAGCATTTCTCTCTGAACTCAGTAATAATTTGAGTTATTAGTTAATGGATGCAATTAGACGGAATGCTCATCCGGATTAAGATTTAATTAGCTTTTTCTTTTATTTTTCGCAATGGAATTATAGAGTTGAGGTGTGCGTTGTCCATTTTTAAATTAAACAAAATATAATTACTTATATTAAAAATTTAAAGTAGGTGCAATTAGGAGCAAATCTTCTTTGTATACATTGATGTTTGTATATAAACAATGTTTGTTTTATTATCCAACCTCGTCATGGTATCATACGCTTTAGACTTACTACGTCACTACATTTTTGACCGTTTTTTTAAGATTTGTAATTCCTCAATTACTGATATTATTAAAAAGTTCCCTGAATTCACTCGCTAGTTTATTCTATGTTTTTATGCAATTTTATATATTTTTTTATTTGCAATCATGTGCAATTTAATGCTCACCTGCTGCTGAGTTTTGTTTCCAATTTTTTTTACTCAGGTAAGTAGGTATATATTGAAAGAAGATATAATGACATTATGTTAAATGGCATCGTGATACCGTGTTATCTAAACAAGAAAATGTAATTTTAATACACTCTCGCGATGTTTAATCTGAAATCGCATTAAACTTGATACTTTGTTTCAAATTGCATTTTCTGACGTCTCTTGTAAAAAGTTATACATAATGCATGTTTCGCCTGCAGCTGGTTTTGTGCTTCCTTCTACTAATGTTCTCGTTCTCGAATGTAATAGGAATACGAATTATTTATTTATTTAAACTTTATGAACAGTAAATGTATACAGGTGGACTTAATGCCAGAGGCATTCTCTAACAGTGTAAATGTATACATACAGGTGGACTTAATAGCTGAGGCATGCTCTAACAGTCAACCTTTGGACGATGCAGAGATGAGACAAAGTGGGTGTATATAAAACATAAATAAGACTAAACATACACTATACATACATAAATACATAATATACATACTAAAATATATACATACCTACATAAATACAAATATAATAATTTTGTAAAATATATGATATTAAAACAAAATAACTTCCTGAAACTATGAAAGTTGTAAATCTGCTACACTATTGGCGAAAAGCATCCGAACTTTGATTTGAAAGTGAATAGTCTAATATATAAAATTCTCATGTCGCGGTGTTTGTTGCCAAACTCCTCCGAAATGGCTCGACCGATTTTCATGAAATTTTGTTGCATATCGGGTAGGTCTGAGAATCGGTCAACATCTATTTTTCATCCTCCTGATGAGGGTGGCCCACCCCAAAATTTATTTTATAACTGCTGTACGCATTTCTATGAAATTTGGCGTACAGATAGATCATGTCCTGGATTAACCGGGAAAATATAAAGCGGAACTTTTATCCCGGAAAAACTTTAACGCGGGCGGAGCCGCGGGCAACAGCTTATATTATAAGATGCAGATTTTTTTGATTTGGGCACGGAATTGTGACCCTACTGCTCCTGATGGTAAGTGGAGAGTAGTCCAGAGTGTCGACTAACGAGCGATGATTATCCCTTGTCAGACACAATTGACGATCTGCGAAAGACTGCAGGCAGATGCTGGATGCGGCAAGCTGAAGACAGGGCGCTATGGCGCTCATTAGGGGAGGCTTATGTCCAGCAGTGGACTGATAAAGGCTGATGATTATGATGATGGTGATGAGACACAATTATGTCGGCCTGTTTGAACCCGATATACAGGCTGATCCCAGAACGAGGCACTTACGTGGACCACTATGGTAGGTTTTAACACCTTATGTACGGTGAGCGCTACCTGGACGCATACAAAATATCATATACTCCTTCCAGCACCAGAAAAGTATACCACCTGATGTAGAACTGCTGACGACCAGAAAAGCCATAACGATAAGTATGTGGGATAAAGACTTTTCACAGCATTAAATTATTAAACCTCGGTGGCTTACTAAAGGCTAATCAATATTTGACCCCGTGCAACGCAATGCAAACAGCCCTGTGTTATATATTGCCCACAGCGGAGTACGGGCCTCCTCTGCTACTGAGAGGGGTTAGGCCTTACTCCACCACGCTGCCCTAATGCGGTTTGGCAGACATCACATACCCTCGAAATTCTTATAGATAACATACACATACATACACTCACGCCTGTTATCCCCGAAGGGGTGGGCAGAGGTGCAACTAGTGCACCCACTTATCGCCCGTATTCCGTCCCATGATGTGGTAGGGGGCGAGCCTATCGCCATATCGGGCACAAATTCCAGACTCCGGGGCTGATACTGAATAGAAAAACTCAATATCACTTTGCCCGACCCGGGGATCGAACCCGATACCTCAGCTTTGCAGTCGTACTGTAATACAACTACGCCACCGAGGCAGTCGATTTCAGATTCTTATAGATAATTATTTTGAAAAATAGGAATTTAACAAGGAATAGCTCAGTTTTTTTTTTATGAAAACCGATCGGGAAATAATCGACATCCAATGGTAGGAACAGTAGTAAGTATAAAACAAAGATAGCCGTCTCTTAGCTTCAGCTGGAATGGAGTCGACTTATCGGACTGCGGCGGGATCGCCTTGAGGTGCCGCGAGAAATGATCCGAGAATCTATTATTTATGTTTTATTTTTTACCTGAAACTTTTCTATTTGAGGGTAAGATTTTTTACTACCTTGGTGGCGTAGTTGTATAACGGTACATGACTGCGGAGGTAGGACTACTGAGGTCTCGGGTTCGATCCCCGGGTCGAGTAAAGTGATGTTTTTTTTTTTTTTTTTAAAAGGCCATCTTCGGCGCATTAGGGACGGCTGCGGGCTTCCTCCGACTCACGTCTAAGTTGTCGTCCGCAACCGCCCCTGCACGTACCGCTGTTGCGGTCCTTTTCCTGTTGCGGGGGCTCAGAAGCCCCCGAAACACCGTACCGTGTCCGCCTTTTGGTGTCCGAGGCAGCGTGACACACGCTGCCTCGGACATGTCCATCACGGTCCGGGTCACAGAAGTTGGCTAGACTAATGGGTGGGCGGCACGTCCCGCCCACCCGTGACCCCCGGAGGCCCCTATTAGTCGCCTTTTACGACAGGCAGGGGATACCGTGGTGGAATTCTCCAAACGCCCCCAATCCACAGGGCGGGAGACGTCGGTCAGTCGTCCACCCGACGCCTCCTACGTCTCGTCTGGCGGCGGGAGGGATCACCACTGCGCTGGCGATCCCTCTCGGCACTCTCCTTCCGCGAGAGGACCGCCTCGCAGAAGTGGGCCACCGCCTGCCAGGCCTCCCGGCCGCCGACCATGGAAGCGACCACGGCCGGCAGCGAAAGGTCTTCTCCGACGACTGTTCTGAGAGCGCTGCGCTCCTCATCCCAGGCTGGACAACACTCCAACGTATGTTGGGCCGTGTCCATTGGGCAGTTGTCACAATAGTGACACACGGCCGACTCCTCTACACCTACCACCCGAAACAGGAACTCACCGAAGCAGCCATGCCCGGTGAGCACCTGCGTCAGGCGGTATGTTGCCGCTCCGTGGCGCCTGTCCAGCCATTCGGCAAAGACAGGACGCACTGCCTCTACGACCCGGTGCCCCCACGACGGGGCCTCCAGCCTGAGACGCCACTCCTCCACGGCGGCTCGCCGTAAGGCGGCCCTCTTGGCCTCCACCTCCTTCAGGGCCAGACGCTCCCCGCGACTGAACGCCTCCTCCCGCCAATGGAATACATCGGCAAGGGATTTGGCGTCCAGGTCCCAGGGCAGAAATCCGGCCAATAGGCAAGCCGCCTCGAAAGAGACCGTGCGGTACGCCCTGACCGCCCGCTGCGCTAAAGCTCTCTGCGGGGCGCGCAGAAGGGCGACGCAGGGGCGACCCAGGGAGTCAGCCCAAACGGGGCTGCCATAAAGGGCTATGGACCGCACGACTCCGTGATACAGCCTCCGGCAAGGGAAGCCAGGACCTTCCAGGTTGGGCAGCAGGCGGGAAAGAGCGCCCGCTGCCCGGGACAATTTCGTCCTCAACTCCTTAAAGTGGGTGCGGAATCGCCATCGGCTATCCAGGACTAAACCTAGATACCTCATGCTAGAGCCGATGGGGATCCGCACCCCCCCAACGACGATGCCGGCACCGGCCGGTGGCCCTCTCCGAGGTCCGTGAAAACACACGGCCTCGGTTTTCTCGAGGGCCACCTTCAAACCTAAACGTTGAATTCTTCCAACTACTTGGCCGGTGTCCGCCGCCGCCAGAGTTGCGGCGTCCCGGAAGGTCCCAGCAGTCGCTGTGACTAACGTATCGTCGGCGTAACATGTCACGCCGACGCCCCGGAGAGTAAAGTGATGTTGGATTTTGATATTCAGTATCAGCCCGGATTATGAAATTTTTGCCCGATATGGCGATAGGCTCGCCCCCATCACATCACGGGGCGGAATACGCACGGCGAAAAGTGTGTGCACTAGTTGCGCCTCTGCCTACCCCTTCGGGGCCAGTTGACCGTCTTTACTTGGTCAAATGGCTGGAAATATACGTACAGTGTAACAGTTTGGGTTTCCTCACAGGAATGATACTGGTTTTAATTACCAGAGAGGAACTCTACGTTAGATATGCGACGTCCTAAAAAATAAGTCAAAAACATTCATAAACCTAAAAATTTCGCATTGTTCCAACAGTTGAATCGAATGAGGTCATTTTATTAATAAATTGAGAGTACTAAAACTTCTTTTAATTATGCGCTTTGCAAACCACAAACCCACAGTTCTGTTTAATTATTAAAATGTGAATAATTCGTATGAATCTGTGATGTAGGATGGTCAAATGTTTTACTTCCTAAACAAACATTTGGCTTGTGGAATATGATTGTTTGAATTACGGAAACGAGTCTTATTTTAGTGCAGTTGTGAATTTGAGTTACGAACTGACTTTTTATTACTGTGATTACAGAATTCGATGGCACACAGAGTGTAAAAACTTAGCATTATGCCTTGTAGGAAACAAGGGGGATTTCAGGGGCTGGCTGAGGTAAATCATGAACACACATATTTATTGCTAGCTATGTCCCTGACGTGTGGCGTCCCATGTTAAGGAAGGGGGGGGAGTCTATTGTTATTCTACATTTCGGGCTGATACTGGTTAGAAAAATGTAATAAATTACTATTTTTGATCCGAAAATTGAATTCGAGACCTCAGCGATGTCGTATCTACTGCGTACGCAGTACCATTAAGCCACTGAAGCAGTCTAATTTATTATTTATATGTATACCTTTATTACATACATGTTGCACATTGAAGAGAAAAATATAATTATAGAATTGGGTCCTAAAAAACAAAAACCGTAATTCACAAAAATACGTTGACTTATTCAGCTAGGCCCCGGGGGGATTCGAACCCCCGATCTCCTGTTTACTAGACAGGCGCTTTAACCAACTAAGCCACGGCGCCGGTTGACATATTCCATAAAGTAGGTAATGTATTCGACAAAACAGTACCTACTGTTCTAAAGCCGGTTAAAAACTCACGGTTTATTTTCCTTGTTAAGTTATCTCAGGTAAAAATCTTATAGCACTGACTTATGCACGGTATGTGAAGTATTTATTATAATCGAAGCAGTAGTTCTAGAGGACTTCGCGTAATCAACCAAAAGCTGAAACTCTTCAGGTCTGTATTTTACACCAAACAATTGCCCCGTCTAGGATTGGGTCGCACCGTATGCGAACCGTGTTGGTGTTGTTATATCTCTGCCTACCCTTTATGGCCATTTCTCCGCATGTTACTCCGCCACATAGGTATAATTAGCTGACCAAATACAAAAGCCGCGCTCTAATTTATACTTCCAAATTAATGGTAATCCTCCTAGCCAGTTTCGGCCACGGCGGCCAGTCTCAACGGAGATCAGCCAGGTACGCAGGAGATATTATAGTGCACAAGTGTGTGCGCAATACACAGGTGCACTCGCTATTCCTTCACTCTCATAGTCCGGTGAGACGGCAATCCGACATGACCGGAGAGAGATCAGGCGCAGGACCAACGGCTTTACGTGCTTTCCGAGGCACGGGGGTATCACACCGCCAACTTCCTGACTCCGAGCTGCGACTGAGTAAATTTTAAGATGGAAAAACTCAGTCACAATTTTTTTGGCTCGACCCGGGATTCGAACCCAGGACCTCAGCGCGCAAATCGTACTCGTAATGCGTACGCAATACCACTATGCCACCGAGGCAGTAATTTTTTTTTAATGGTAATAAAATATCTACATCAACTGTTTAATACTTTGAGTATCTAGCAATGCAAAGGAGATGGGATGACCAGGCGGACCCTTCGTTGGTCATACATGCGCAGCTGGTCATAAACTTTTATTAAAGCCTGTGTGACTTGCGATCGCTGTCATTACATTCTACAATAGTGACATTAAGCGGTGCTTCACAGAAATTGTGATTTTTGTTTTGTTATTGTGTAAAAAGCGACCTTATATTCAGTCCTGCACGTGTGGTTTTGTTTTTGTTAAATGTGTGCTATCCGTGTCTACCTCGCCCCCCGTCAGGATTGGCAGAAAAAACTGTTTGCGCATTATTGCCATATCGTTTCCATTGGTCTAAGGTTTAATACGATAACTGTCAAATAAAAATAACTTGAAATCTGTGGAACAGGCCCAATAGTCACTAGGTTAGCATAGGCATACTTAATTATAATGACGGAGAGCCGGGTGGTCCGTGCTCACCCCAGAATTGCTTAGTGTCGACCCCAAGGATTTTGAGGCAGCCTTATACTAGATACTATTTTTTTAAAAAACGAACTAAATTGTCGTATCAACCAACACACAGAAGTAATTTTATTTTTTAAGTCTAGCACACTGGCCCCTCCTGGAAAACAACTCTGGCTATGCTAACGTAAGTAAGGCCTGAGGACAAATAAGGTTGTATGCATACTGCATAGTACGAGGTGTCATGACGGCGCGCGGCGTTAAGTAACGATGCCCCGCGGTCATCTTCTAATGGTCAGTATCGAGACACGCGGCAGCGTGTCAAGCCAAGCAAAAAAAAAAAAGTCGAAGCTGCCTAGTGTAGTTTCACTCGAACCATTTGGAGCGACTTTTGACGCCTCTATAATTCAAAATCTATTTAACATTAATACCTGAGATTTGGTTTATGTATTAAACCCCCTCACGTTAACTAGAATCCCAAATTTCATAAAAATAGCTAAAACGGTCATTGAGATACTAACATCTAAAAATCGCCTTTTTTATCACTGACTGACATATAGATCAAAAACCTAACCCACTTCCAGATGACCTAGAAAGTTGAAATTTGGTGTCCAGATAGGTAATTGTATGTATACAAAGGAAAAAATCTGAAAACAGTGTACTTTTAAGATTTCAAACATTTTCCAAGCAATCGGAAAATCTGCATATTATCTACAAATTATCTTTAGAATAATGGACGTTTAGGCGTACAGGTCCATTGACGCTTTATTTTAATTTAAATGCTATTTACCTTGATCCATTAATTACGTTCCCTCCGTATTAGGGCACCATTTTTGCTTGAATTTTTCTATAAATTTTCCAACTTTAGACAGAGCTGTTGTGGGATACGGCGATAGGTTCATATAGATACGTTATAGGCATCAGCAACTCGTGCCCATTCTTCAGTCTTTTATATTATATATTTACTTCTGTTTCGAGCTCAAATTAAAAATTTATGATTTCTACAATGTTTATTTACATCTTATGACGTTTATTATTGTGACATGAGATGACATTGGACGTTCTATCATAATACTTGCGAATCATAGAGTTTAAGTAATTATTAAATAGAGGTTTTTATACCAAGAGGACTTCATCGCGTGCACATAGCAGAACGATGAAGCGGTTTACGGCTTTTAATACATTGTTTATTTTATTTCTAAAATAAGTGACTTCATAAACATTGATCAAAGGTAACTTCTTACGTAATTTTTTTTGTTACTTAACTCAATATTTGAATAAATAATATCTTTACAAAAAGTAATGATATCCCATTAAAAACACAAATGTGAAATGTGGAAGCCAAGTTTAATATCTATACTAATATTATAAAGCTGAAGAGTTTGTTTGTTTGTTTGTTTGTTTGTTTGTTTGTTTGTTTGTTTGAACGCGCTAATCTCAGGAACTACTGGTTCGAATTGAAAAATTCTTTTTGTGTTGAATAGACCATTTATCGAGGAAGGCTATAGGCTATATAACATCGCGATGCAACTATTAGGAGCGAAGAAATAATGGAAAATGTGAAAAATGCGGGGAAAATTATTCATCCTTGAGGGCTTCCATTGCGTGCGCTGCGAAAACGGTTCAAGATACCAAAAATATATGTATGAAAGAATTATTCCTCTTGAAATGATCTAAAAAAAAGTCCGCGACAGTATTTGTCTATCTTTTAAAATAAACTCTCTAGAACCGTTTTTATGGTAATCAAATTTGGTCGAAATTAATGCATTATTTGTTAAGAGTTGTATCAACGTCATAATATTAATCTTTATCCAAATAAATGTGTTGGATAGAGTGATTCAACGGGAAGGTTTTTATGTATGTACTTTTAGCCCGGAAAAACTTATTAACGCGGGCGAAGCCGTGGGCAAAAGCTAGTTAAGAATATGCGTGCTGGTCGACTTCACGGACAAAAGAATTGAAATCTTTATGGTTGCCAAGCCTTGTAGATAATCCTGAAAATTATTTATAAGAACACAATCAATTTTAAAATAAATTTAAAATAATATTTCTTTGTTTTTCTGCTACGACAATGTATGATATTTAAAAATATAATTTCTTAAATTTAAATAGTCAAATTATTTACACAAAGCAGATAACTTAGTATAAATTTAAGCTCAAGATTTGTCTTGGCTAGTTTTATCAGAAAATATTTTTTTTAGAAGAGTAGGATATGTTGACTTTACAATATGAAAACAGTCACATAAAGATAAGTTTATTAGCCAAATATAAGAAAAATTGTATGTGAAGACTAGCCAAGTCAAATCTTGGGTTTAAATTTATACTAAGTTATCTGCTTTGTGTAAATAATTCGACTATTTAATTATAAGAAATTATATTTTTAAATATCATACATTGTCGTAGCAGAAAAACAAAGAAATATTAGTTTAAATTTATTTTAAAATTGATTGTGTTCTTATAAATAATTTTCAGGATTATCTACAAGGCTTGGCAACCATAAAGATTTCAATTCTTTTGTCCGTGAAGTCGACCAGCACGCATATTCTTAATATTAAACTTGGCTTCCACATTTCACATTTGTGTTTTTGATGGGATAGTAGTTTAATTTAATATTTTAAATACAATTATTTTGGTCTTGTGTTTATGCTAGATATCAATTAAAACCATCAAAAACAAAACTTGCAAAATAAAACAAGTCCCGCAACTCAGTTCTTCGACCGTAAAATGTTGTGAGATCCATGTAATACCAAGTCGGTTAATTTATTCAGTACCTACTTAAGGGACCATTGTCTTAAGTTATTACGTAATTAGCTAACCTAACAACATTTTGAGTGACCGTATCAATATTAAAATCTTTTATGCTTTAAATAAAACAGATTGACTTGGCAATACTTGGCAATATGGTACGACCGTGCCGCTTTTTAGCTCGACTGGCGTGCCCCAGATTACTGCTTTGCCTAATATTACTAACAGACGATTAGATTTGGTATCATGCGACCAATTCGTCACGCGGTACAGTCTTCACGCCACACGATCGAACCGTACCATGCGATGTCCAGTTGTATCCAACCAAGTTTGATGGACAAGCCATCGAACCAGCCGTACCAACAATAATAATAATAATGTCCATCGAACACACGATGCGATATGGTTCGATGGCATACCATTTTAATGGTTCAGCTGTACCAAATCGCATCGTATGTGCCCACTTTAACCCTTCGCGGAAAAAGGCGTGAGTATCAATTAAAATTAGGCGACCCACTCGCTCGTTCGTTTGCCTAGTTGAATACGCAGAACTAGTTGAACGAGTTTAAATGGGGACATAGATACTTCATAGAAAGATAGGTTGAACATAACAACAAAACGTCGGAATGGTAAAATATAGCGTAAGTGTCAATCTTTTTTTCAAATCCACACATCACCTTTTTCACCAGAACACCCAATTTTCGCCAAGTATGTTCCGTCCCATAAATTCCGGACTCTGAACAGATACTGAGCAGAAAAACCCATTACCACTTTGCGCGACCTGGGGTTCGAACCCGGAACCTGAGCCGTGTCCCGCAATAAAACTACGCCGAGGCAGTCATTTTATTTTAGGGAATAGTTAAAACGTAATGTATCGTTATTTACTTTGTATTTTATGTATCGATTTATATTTGGCTATTCATCACCTGTATTTACCAATACAACTTTCTTTTTATTTTTTTTAATACCTTAGTAGGCAAACGGGCAAGGGGTCCGCCTGGTGTTAAGCAGCATCCGCCATCCATGGACTAAAGCAATGTCAGGGGCACAGTCAAGCCCTTGCCTACCGGGAGGCGAGCACTTTTTTTTAAACCGATTAAAGAAGGACAATTTCCACAGTATTGTATTATCCCCGACTCTACTTTTTATACCGGAAGGGCTTACTGTAAAGTTTACGTGATAGATGTCAGTAAATCCCGAGTAAAACTTAGTAAATAAATCAAATTCCTTCAAGCATAGTCAGTTTGCTCTGCAAGCAAAAAATCTACGTTAAAACATTCATAACTCGTATTTGTAAGAAACAGCGGACTCAGCAAATGTCCCCTAAATGGCAGAATGGCTACCTTTATAGCCTCATGCATCACCCATAACCCTTCGATAAACAAACTACCATTATAAACCCATAACATAGATATATTTTAGCGACGTTAAAATATTATCCATATTTTTTATGTATTGTTTTCTAGGTGACGTTTGTTACTCCCGCGAGAACAACGTTTCTCGAGACAAAAATTCTAATGTGAACTTATGAATCGTTCGAGTTTTTGTGTTTATTTCTAACAAATATCTACTTCAGAATCTTTTGCATTTATACACACACACTTTTTTATCCTTGAAAGGTGTAACTGGTGGACCCACCTTTTGCTGTGCGTATTCCGTCCCATGATATGATAGGGGGTAAACGTTTCGTTATATCGGGCACGAATTCCAGACTCCAGGCTGATACTGAGTCCGCCCTGTGGTTTGGGGGAGTTTGAAGAATTCCACCACGGTATCCCCTGCCTGTCGTAGGAGGCGACTAATAGAGACTAGGGGGGTCCGGTCGGTCGGCACGGGTGCCCCCCCCCACAAGAGTTGTCGGGCTGCATTAAGCAGCACCGCGCAGGGGCGGTTGCGGACGACAACTTAGATACTTGAGTCAGAGGAAGCCCGCAGCCGTCCCTAATGCGCCGAAGAGGAAACAAAAAGGCTGATACCTTGAAAAACCCAATACCACTTTGCCCGACCCGGGGATCGAACCGGATACCTCAGCACTGTAGTCGTGGCGTAATACAACTACGCCACCGAAGCAATTATATGTATTACATCTCCTCCGTGTATATCTATTTGATTAATCAATTAGTTCTCAGATTCCCCGAGTTTCACCTGTTGATGTCATAAAATGCGTGCGGTCGTAAAACTGGCACCTCCTTTTTGTAAAATCCTATGGCGTTTCAAATAGTGTTGAAATGCCATAGGATTGTGATAAGAAGAATCAGAGATTTGTGACTTAACGAGTACTAAAATTAAACCAATAATAATAAGAACAGCCGTCTATGTTGTTTCCTTTCATAGCTAAAGCGAGCGATAATTATTATTGATAAACAATACACACTTAACTTCAAAAGGTTTGATATGTCTTGGGTTTTTAATATATTTTTTACTTTGGACTTTCCAAACTAGGCTAGCGTCTCTATCTAAATTTCAGAAATATTTATTAATACGCCAAATCCTATAATAACTGACTCTAAACCCTAGATCATAAGAATCATCCCTTGACAATTACAAGCTCTGTTGGTTAGAATCAAAGGCGGCTGGACTTTTTCCCGCTAGCCCGGGGCAATTAGTGCGACAGACAAGTCAATCATGCGGTTAATTAGATGTCATGACGTACAGACATGTGTTCATATTGTTATATTAGATTAGTGGGTAATTGCTTCCTGTACGTGCAAGTATTCAATATAATTGGACTATGTATTTACTTGTGAAGTTCTAGCAAAGTTTGTGTTACTGATTGAGGCTATTTCTAGTATTTATCTAATACAGGTTATCTTTATCACTACATAGTATAAAACAAAGTCGCTTCCCGCTGTCTGTCCCTATGTCCTCATGTCCCTATGTATGCTTAAATCTTTAAAACTACGCAACGGATTTTGATGCGTTTTTTTTTAATAGATAGAATGATTCGAGAGGAAGGTTTATATGTAGAATATATGCATAATATAGTAAAGAAACATTGATAATTTAAAAGGTTTCTAATGTGATGTCATAGATAAACACATTTTTTTGAGCTTACATTGCAGACGCTGGCTAAACTCTACGAGATAGATCAACATAATGTACTACACTTTTGTACACCTTAAAAAGATCTATAAAAAAGTCCACGGTGGTATATGTCTATCTCTTAGGGATAAGCCACAATAACCATTTTTTATCATTTACTTTTGACGAGAAATAATGGCTTATTTACGAAGCGATTTTAAGCAATACAGCATTAATCCTTATCCAATTAAGTACCATAAATACATTGTGCATTTAATATAGATCAATATGGCCCTTTACAACATGTAATTTAAATAAATATTTTTGAAGATATGACAGATTTAAAATGCAGGGACATAGCGATCGCGGCGGTACCGGCCGGGGGGTCGGCGGCGCGTGTCTGTAAATGAGAAAGTATGGAGATAGTTTCAGATCCTGAGGAGGACATAGGCTACTTTTAACCCGGGAATTTTATATCGGTTTTTATTTCTCGCGAGTGAGGCCGTCACGGCCTAACCACTGAACTGATTTCGATAAAATGTGGTAGGGAGATAGTTTAACCGGTCAAGCCCCGCTTATATACAGATTTATGCGGAAACCCTATATACTAGAACGCCCGCATCCGTCGCGGGGTTTGACGAGTCAAGATCCTGGGACGGACCTAGGCTATATCTTATTCAGGGAAAAAATAAACCGAGACTTTTATTCCGGAAAATCTTTTTCTGCGAGTAGAACCGCAAGAAAATAAGTATGACGAAAGTTTGAGATCCAGAGGTGGACATAGCCTGCTTTATCCCAGAAGAACATAAACCGGTAATTTTATCTCGTTTTTTTTTTCTCGCCGTTTGGATTTGGAGCCGGCACTGTCACGCCACTGAACTGATTGCGATGAAATTTGGAAGGGGCATAGCTTAAGACCCTGGGAAGGACCTAGACTAATTCTTATCTCGGAGAAACTTCACCAATGGATGGAGTGATTCAAGAGGAATGCTTATGTGTATATTACATAAATATTTTGTATGACAAAAAACTAATTTCAGCATGTAATATGCTTTGCTACCTGAGCGAAGCCAGGGCGGGCCGCTAGTATATTATAAAGAGGAAATATATGATTTGTGGAACGATTTAAAAAATTCTTTCATCAATATGAAAACGTTATGAGCGAGTAACACAAGCTATTTTTTATCCCGGGAAAATATAAAGCGGGAGCTTTATCCCTGAAAAAAAATCATTCTCGCGGGCCAAGCTGCAAGCAAATCCTAGTGCTAAATAGTGGTATAATATGTATCTCAATAACACTTGTAAACTACTTATGCTTACAAATAAAGAATTTGATTTGATTTAAATATTTGGACTGCCTCGGTGGCGTAGTTGTATTATGGTACGACTGCAATGCTGAGGTCTCGGGTTCGATTCCCGGGTCGGGCAAAGTGATATTGAGTTTTTCTATTCAATATCAGCTCGGAGTCTGGCATTTGTGCCCGATATGGCGATAGGCTGGCCCCCTATCACATCATGGGACGGAATAATGGCGAAAAGTGGGTGTATTAGTTGCGCCTCTGCCTACCCCTTCGGGGATGAAAGGCGTGAGTGTATATGTATGTTAAATATTTGGTTACGAAACAGGCCGGCATAATTGTGTCGACTGGCCCTGTATTAACTACGGACCACTGCTGGGCACGGGCCTCCTCTACAGCTGAGAGGGTTTAGGCCTTAGTCCACCACGCTGGCCTAGTGCGGGTTGGCAGACTTCACATACCTTCGAAATTCTTATAGGGAACTTCTCAGGTATGCAGGTTTCTTCATGATATTTTCCTTCAAGCCAGTGATAATTCAGAATACACACACATAACTTTTAAGAAAAGTTAGAGTTTCGTGCTCTTGGGTTTTGAGCCTGCAGACATTCGCCTCGCATAGTACATACATTTTACAAATTTAATAGATTATAAAAAGTTAAAAACACTTTCCCGGTGCTTCCAAACTGTAATTCAGTTTCTAGATGTCGTAGGTATCGTGAGGTGAGGTTAAGCTGCCCACTATCGCACGGCGGCAGACCGGTCGCTCATAAATTACATATTCCTTCGGTGAGTTTATGATTTATGCATGTTAAGAGAACTTTATTATGCTATTGAAGATGGCTGGGAGTGATGTCATATGCTCGATAGTTTTAGATTAGGACGATTGAATTATCTTTCTTGTAATGGTCAGGATTTCTTTTTGCCAATATGGCGGATGTCTATAGTTCACGCGGTAAATGAATAAATAGTAATCACTAGTGCATAGTTCGCAGAATTTTGCGGCAGATGGGCAAAAGTCCTTGAGTGGAGATCACATACCGGCAAGCGCACCGTTCGATATCCTACAAGGTGGACAGAGAACTTGATAAACGTCGCAGGAACACGCTGGATGCAGACCGCTTTTGATGGGTCCGTCTAGGAATCTTTAGGGGAGGCCTATGTTCAACAGTGGACTTTATAATGTTAATGATAATGATGACCGAACGCCCAATAAATCTAGGTGATTAAAATATATAGGGCCGCAGAGTTTTGTAACTCTTATTCTAAAATAAATACTATGATGATGACCGAACGCCCAATATATACACACACACACTCACGCCTGTTATCCCCGAGGGGGTAGGCAGAGGCGCAACTAGTGCACCCACTTTTCGCCGTTATTCCGTCCCATGATGTGATAGGGGGCGAGCCTATCACCATATCTAGATGATTAAAGCAATATAGGGCCGCGGAGTTTTGTTACTCTAATTCCTGTGTTCTACTCTTTTTGGAGAGTTGTGACCCTAAAGTGTAGCAGATACCTACACTGCAGGCGAATGATATGCTATTTAAAATAATGAACATAATAACTACACAAATTTTATTGTCACTACGTAGATTTCTACAATAGTTTACATTAAAGTTGCCCATTGTCACTACAATAACAACCATTTCCCTTCGAATGCAAAACAAGTAATCAAGCTAAGGACGGATATCCTCATCCGCACATCACTAAAGATTATTAACCCTTTAAACGTGTCTTTAATTACCTGCGCATGGGTATAGTGCTCTATTCCGTGGCAGAGACTAACTTTATTTCGGTCTGTTCGACCCTTCAAATCCCCGTTTAATGACCAGCCTTTAGCTGTGTGGTTGCATTGATGTCGGCAGATTTGATACGAAATGTGAAGGATGTTAGGAATAAAGTTTAAATTCTGGTAAGCTGACACCTTTGTCTTAAGAGAGGTAATCAGAGGCCAGTCGTAAAGCTAGCGCATCCACGTTTCGTTTAGTAATCGAGGATGCACAATTTTCTAGAAGTATGAATTTAATTGGTAACTAGCTTTTGCCCACGGCTCCACCCGCGTGAATTTGTTTTCCCGGGATAAGAGTCCCACTTTATATTTTCCCGCGATAAAAAGTACTCTATGTGTTAATCCAGAACATGAACTACCCGTGTGCCAAATTTCATCGAAATCCGTTAAGTAGTTTTTGCGTGAAAGAGTAACAAATATCCATACATCCATACTTACAAACTTTCGCGTTTATAATTAATAGGTTCTGCCCGCGGCTCCGCCCGCGTAATAAGGTTTTTCCGGGATAAAAGTCCCGATTTATATTTTCCCGGCGAAAAATTAGCCTATGTGTTAATACAGGACATGATCTACCCGTGTGCCAAATTTAATCGAAATCCGATCAGTAGTTTTTGCGTGAAAGAGAAACAAACATCCGTACATCCAAACATCCATACATTCTTACAAACTTTCACGTTTATAATATTATAATAGGATATTAGTAGGATATCTTTCATTTATTTGATTTGTTGATTTCCCTTTTATTACGTAAAACCTCAGAATTCTCTATAAGAATCTCGAGGGTATGTGAAATCTGCCAACACGCACTAGGCCAGCGAAGTGGACTAAGGCCTAAACCCTCTCAGTAGTAGAGGAGGCCCGTACTCAGCAGTGGGCAGTATATAATACAGAGCTGATTGCATTGCATGGCATCTTTTTTATTTGATTTGTTAATTTCCCTTCCCTATGGTATAAAGAAATGCAAGGGTCTTCATGACCACTTACAACGTGAGTTTGTCAGTCATCAAACCATTTTTCCCAAATCGCACCTTTAGGATGAAAACGACACAATTCAAAAAGATAGAAAATTGAGTTATCGTCATAAAATTACTTAAAACGAAGTTCTCAATACAACAATAGTTCAAACACAGCCATATTCCAACAGGAAAAGGAAAAACTTTTAGATCGGTCACTTTTTAATTATATTTTCATAAATAAGGGACAAGATTTTAGTCATTTAAAAATGACAATTCAATTTTCTATTTTTGAATTGTGTCGTTTTCGTTCTAAAGGTGCGAAACACTTTCATACATTGTTCAACAGCATCCAATCCCTCCACCTTAACCCGTCCAACCCCACTCAATACTGTCGTATAATTTTCACATACGTCTGTCGGTCCACGTAATATCCACTATATTTACATACGTCCCTTTGTTTGACGCATAATTACTGCGCCGGCCCGAGGTCCATACATCTGGATTTGTCAACGCTATTTAGTTACATTGTTGATACGAATACGTGCAGTGACGGGTTGATTACTTTTGGGTTTATGCTTTTTTATCTATTGTCAATTTTTGAATTTCGAATTTGATGTTTATTTTTATTGTTATATTTTAATGGACTAAAAAGTTTTTAGGTGACATTTTATTAATGGGACGATCTTTTTTAACACGCTTTTTTAGAGGTTAGATGTAGAGCCATGATAAATCGGTTTCAATTAGTATATTACGGCATAGATTTTTAGTACTAAGCGTTTTCTAGGTATGGTGTATAGTGTATGAATAATCGATAAGTCAGCTCAACCGGGGTTACATAACCACTATTTGATAGAATGACGTAAAGAAGTTGAAATGATGTTTTTCGTAGTTTCTGAATGGCTGAGCGCAGAAAACCTCCTCGCTTTTACTAACTCTTAAACTTAACTTTGAAAACAATGATTCGAAATTATCTTTACCTATTATAGATGTTCATAGACAGTAGCGATCAGTTGATTGACCAATTTTAATGGTACCTAGAAAAATAACCTCACATCCCCAATAATTGTAATTTTTTGTATAACCTGTTTCCATGCAGTTATTAAGACTTCAATGCTCGGCTGACATTTTTTTTTTTACTAAAGCCTTATTGCAGGAACGAAGATTTCCGCTTAATGACAGGCGACGTTATGGTCGAAATCGACCACGCGAGCACTGAAGAGAAGAATAATTCTACGTCTGTTAGAAAATTAGCTTGCAGTGTAACACACACACACACACACACACACACACACACACACACACACACACACACACTGCCTTTTACCACCGAAGGGGTAGGCAGCAACTAGGCTTGTAGCCACGATGCTTTCCTCAAGCGTTAACGCCAGTAGAATAGAAAATAATGAATGCGAATAACGTCTTATCGACAAGTCTAGCGCAAGGATACGTCACCCCATAATCAATGGTCAGCCCCATAGATTTGTTTCTTCTGCCCTAGTGTAGTATAACTACGCCGCCGAGGCAGTCACACACTTATGTTTCATAATTATTTTACCTAAGATATCAAAATAATGAACTAACAAAATTTCTGATACATTAAACACTTATAAAATTAGCAAAACAATTTACAAAATTCAGTTGTACAATAATCAATCTTTATGAAAGAGATTTCCTTGGAACATTTTATCTATTTTCGTTAGTGGAGAGTAAATGATTAATGTATCTTAGTGAAGATTCTTAACTACGGAACCCTTTCAGGTTCACGTATTGTGATTTTAAATTAATGAACGCTAAGTTCTTTGTGCGAGAACAATAAAGTAAATAAATTTTAGTTTTTACTGTTGTTTTGTGTCGTCTGTTTTGGCTTGTTTAAAATAAATTGTTTTGTATTTAACGCGAGTCATATTTATGTTTTTAAGTATTTTGGCACGTAGCATTTTGATTTGAATAAAACTAAGGAACAAAAAAACATTATAATTTTGACGGTATAATACATAAATATCTATACAGATTCCTGACCTCACACTGACATACAATCCGTCTAATAGGGCATCATGTAGAAGAAACTCTCCATATTAATATTAAGAGTGTCATAAGTCTTATTGTTGGCCAATATATTATTTGAACTGTACGTAACTATCAGATGCCGTGTACTCACATTAGAAAAACATATTTATTTAAGGTAAATTAAAAAGAATACCTCAATGGCGGAAAATAAGAATGAAAGAAAGTAGTTAAAGTGATATTCAGTTTCTCCGTTATTTAGCTAAATGCCTCAGTGACGGAGTTGTATTACAGTACGATTGCTGTTCTGAGGTCTCGGGTTCGATCCCCGGGTCGGGCAGTGATATTGTATTTTTTCTATTAATTATCAGCCTGGAGTCTGAAATTTGTGCCCGATATGGCGATAGGCTCGCCGCCTATTACATCATGGGACGAAACATGCACGGCGAAAAGTGAGTGCATTAGTTTCGCTTCTGCCAACCCCTTTGGGGATAAAAGGCGTAAGTGTGTATGTATATGTTTGTTGTTTAGCCTAGGGCTTTAAATTATGGTCCTATTGCAATGTACTATCATATCACGCGCAATGTGTTACACCTCTGCCCATCTTTGAAAAGTGAAAAGACCATCAGCTCTGAGGCATTTTACTATAAACAGTGAACAGCTGCAAAAACCATATTTATCATTCCTAAAATAAATTCACAGAAATAAAACGTATTTATATACCGATAGGATCGCTAATGTGCGGGCGTGGTAGCCGTCAGCTCGTATGATTTACGAGCGCTTCTGTTTCGCGATAGCTCGTCTCGACGCAAATAAAACACGGTAAGGTGCCTCCAGTATTAATTAGTTTCATTTCTTACTGGTTCCTTGGAACTTTACTAAATTACATTTTTATAAAGCTGTGATTCCACAGAACGCGGCAGACGGCAGACGGCAACAGCATGTGCCGCGACGGCAGACGGCACTATGCACTCTGCCGTTGCCGTCTCCCGTCTGCCGCGTTCTGCGGAATCACAGCTTAAGTGTGACGTCTCTGTGGACTATTGGCAGAATTACAAAAAACAAGTATGCTAAACCTGGGAATCGGTTCCAAGGGGAAAAAAGGAGTTAATGTGAGGCAGCAATGACTATGACAATCAAGCTAAAGTTAAATGATTTTTTTAAGCAACATGTTTGATTAGTGTCCTGCCCACTCTGTGTTCGAGCATGGTAAGTACAGGTGATAGAATCTATGCTAATATTATAATGAGGAAAGATTTGTTTGTTTGCCTTGAATAGGCTCCGAAACTACCGGATCGATCTGAAAAATTCTTTCACCAATATAAAGCTACATTATCAGCCAGTGACATAGGCTACTTTTTATCCCGGGGAAATATAAAGCGGGACTTTTATCCCGGAAAAACTCATTCACGCGGGCGAAGCCGCGAGCAGCAGTCTAGTATCTAATAAAGGTCAAATAAAGTTGCTAGAAGCACATTGCACACGGGTCTGGAAATCTTTGGGGGAGACTTATATTCAGCTATGTACTTTCTGTACACTGAGCTGAAGCGTATGTCGTACAATATGACGATGTTGTTATAAATGTATGAAATCTATGTAATAAATTGATAAACTTATCTTAATATTTCTTCAGTTATTTAATTTTATTATAAGTGTAAAGTATTTATTCATTTCATCGCAAAACTCATATCGGAGCGTGAAGTCGAAAAATTTAAGCTACATCATTTCTTCCCAGATGAAAATTTATAAGCTGACTAGATTTTGCCCGCAGCTTCGCCCGCACGAAAGAGTTTTTCCTGGATAAAAGTCCCGCTATACATTTTCCTGGGATAAGAAGTTGCCTAAAACTTTCCAGTTTCCCATGTGCTCGAACTATCTCCATACCAAAATTATTTTTTATTGCCTGATAGTAAGCGATACGATGGCCCATAAACAGTATCAACACCATACAGAACTTTGAATTACAAAGTACTGCGTGGCACTCCACTGCGCTCGGCACCCAGACATAAGATGTTAAGTCTCATTATGTCCAGTAGTTACACTGGCAACAATGCCCTTCAAACCGAAGCACACTGCTGCTTGGTGGTAGACATACACATTGCGGTGGTACGTATCCAGACGGCTCCTCGGATACGAGAGACCAGTAAAGTGTTCTGCCAATCGTGCAAACGCTCAATTCCAGTAATTAGCTTAACTTTCAGTAAACAATATCTTTCATTGTCACCCCGGGGTGCATGCTAATTGTGTTAGGCGTCCATCATCTCATTTATCACACACATCCCAGCCCTACTTACTAATATGTTAATTTTAAACCGCTCATTTACCGTAATGAGGTTTATCAGATAATTAATGATGTAATACTAGGTGCTGCCTGCGGTTTCGGTCGCTTAAAGAATTTTCTGTAATAAAATTGCAATGTTTATTTTGTTGGGATAAAAAGTATCTTCTATGGTAATCATGGAGGGTTTCCGCATTTAGGTACGTTTGTAATATAAAAATACAAATCTTTTATTTGCGTAAGATGGAAACAAAAATACTTTTAATTTCTGAGTAGTGTTTAAGATTTGATACTCAAATTTTTGAAGCTACTTCCGCCTAAGTACATTTCCGTGACGTCACTCTTTTATGAGTTTGGGAAAATTCAATCGCATAGTCTCTGTATACCCTGAATGAAAGAACAAAGATTTTTAATATGCGCTTTACGGTATTCATTTACATTGTATTAATATTACGCAAAAAATGTGACGGAAAATAATTAATACACGGCCAATGTAACTATGAAAACTCGACCCGATATCGAATCACATACACCAGATACAAGGCAAGTCATGCACATTTTTCACTTTCTCACATAGAAAACTCACACTTTTTTATTGAACGACCCGTAGCCTTAACAAAATGCCTTTCTAAAATCGTTAACACTAACAGAAGAAAAATAGGGGCATTAGGGCCGGTCTTAGCGATTCGAACGACCTGAGCGAAATATGTTTTGGCGCCTCTTTTTTCTGGCGACTTTTTTTACGTCCCAAGTGGTTTTTATGCATTTGTCTTTTTTTTTTATTTTCATCTTCGGTGCAATAGGGACGGCTGCGGGCTTCCTCTGACTGAAGTGTCTAAGTTGTCATCCGCAACCGCGCCTGCGCGGTGCTGCTTAATGCAGCCCGTCTCCTCTTGTGGGGGGCACACATATTATCTTGCGGCGGACAGTACCCGTGCCGACCGACCCGACCCCCCTGGTCCCTATTAGTCACCTCCTACGACAGGCAAGGATCATCATCATCATCAGCATTTATCAGTCTACTGCTGGACATAGGCCTCCCCTAATGAGCGCCATAGCGCCCTGTCTTCAGCTTGCCGCATCCAGCATCTATCTACCTGCAGTCTTTCGCAGATCGTCATCCCACCTGGCCGGAGAGTATCCTACACTACGTTTGCTCAGTCGCAGGGGATACCGTGGTGGAATTCTCCAAACGTCCCCAAACCATTTGTCTGCCTACGGTGCCACCTTGCCATCGGTATCCGATGGTATTTCGAAAATCCTCCATGTAGTCTCTTTCTGCAAAATCTCGAAGCTCTTTACAAAATAGTTTCACACTTTCGAGATATGGGTCAATAGTACCGGCATATTATGCAACTGCACTATTAGCATGCGAGATGAACGCTGCGCGCAGCTGGCGCCGGTCCTTTCGACCACTCAGCTGATTGAAACGTAATATCACGTGCTTGTTTGATTAATTTCAACATGTAGGCATTTATATATCTTCGCTGTGAAGGGTTAACTTGATAGTAATTAGTAAACCTAATTAGAGGTTTAGGGTTGCAGGCATATGTTTCGATATATCTATACTAATATTATAAAGCTAAAAAGTTTGTTTGATTGGTTGAACGCGCTAATCTCAGGAACTACTGAACCGATTTTGAAAATTCTTTCACTAATAGGAAGCTACTTTACTCCTGAGTGCTATAGGCTACTTTTTATCCCGGGAAAATATTTTTATCCCTGAAAAACTTTTTCACGCGGGCGGAGCCGGGAGCGCTACTAGTCTATACTAATATTATAAAGCTGAAAAGTTTGTTTGATTGGTTGAACGCGCTAATCTCAGGAGCTACTGAACCAATTTTGAAAATTCTTTCACCTATAGGAAGCTACATTGCTCTTGAGTGCTATAGGCTACTTCTGATCCCAGGAAAATATATTTATCTTCAAAAACTTAAGCATTTAATATTATTAAAAATAAAACAATTCTTCTCTAATGGTATAAAAATTGGCCGAAACGCATTTCGGTGCGCCAAAATTGCCGAAACTCAAACAGTCGGCGATATTACCAACATGACCAAAGCCAATTCAATTCTATCCGGCTAACCCTTAAATTCTAAAAACTCATTGTTTTCGTGACCATCAGCAACGTTAACCGGTCACGTGCACTTAAATAACCCTCCAGCGCAGTGGGTCGAATAAACCACAAGAGTAGAGGCGTTTCGTGCAAAATTAACAACGGACGTACGTTACAGCCGGTGTGATCTACAGTTAGTGCGTACGAATGTGGAGTGTGTAAGTTAAAGGAGGTAGCGGGTTTTACTCTTGACTTTATCGATTTTCAAGGTAACAGGTATGTGCCAGCTTACTGTGGTGAATAAAAAGAGGAGGAGATTTGTTTAGTGTTGAAACGTAACTACCACCCTCTGGATCATAGACGCTATATTTAATTTGGGAATCAATAGGAAATGTGAATTACATAACCAGCAATTAGATGACATTAAAAACGTATTCTTTAAAAGACATATTAAAAAAACGCAAACACACTAATATTTTGTATATATTTGGAGAGTACTCTCATAAACTAGGCCTTTGCAATAAATCGTAGAATTTTAAAGTCCTCCGATTTTGAGATTACGTAATTTTATTTTGCTTAAAAAATACACGTAAGATAAGCATTTAAAAAAAAGTTACTTATAAATTGAGGGCTTTAAAAATATTTTTTTAATAGATCCAAGATCGCTTTAATTTTTTAAATTATCCCAAGTCCATCCCGCTAAGGTAGAATGGTCCATTGTGCCGCACGCCACGGGAGGGTTATTGGTATTGTGAAATAAATATTCATTTTTAAAGTTTTTTCAACTGGCCAGTATCCATTGGATGAGTCCTAACATTTCGCACGCCATTATACGTTCGAAAATTTCATTTTGCAGTGGAATAACACACCTGAATCCGTGGCACATTGAATAAAACAAGTTTTCGAACGATCGAAATTTGTTTTTTTATAAACATGAATGATTATACGAGCTAATGGGTTTTATCTTGGAATAAACTACTATATTATGGTAGACTATTAAATATTTTTACGTTTTTATTGAAAGACAATATAAAAATAAATTTATTCAATATTCCTTAGCGTTTTAAAATTAATTCGTTTTAATTTTTACCACAAATTACTAACAACCTATTCAAACGGTTCTAAAAACAATTTTTTTTAATCTAATAAATGATTTTGATGAAAAACATATACACATTCGTCAAAAATTTTATTTTAGTAAATTATAAAATGTATAGATTTAATTAATTTTCTCTTTTCTCCTTACCAAATTCGCTACAACTTTAATCAAAATATATAACGCAATTCCAACTAAAACTAATGCTACTAATATAATTGCAATTAAGTCTAGTAGTAGATATTCAGTATATGACATGTTTGCTGCAGGGGACCGTAGGAGTCGCGCGCTGCCATGCCGAAGTACATACTCCGTCCACCATATTCCACGTTCCAGGGAGCTTTGGGGCTGGTCGTTTATGATGGAGCGAAGTTTTAGAATATTGTTGCGGAAACTGAAAAAGACGAGTTCATGTTGGTGTATGGTATGTTTACATAAAGTAAGTATACAGTACGATTACTAAAATAGTAATCAGACAGCGAGTGCATATTTCTCATTATATTCTCACTCAATTATCACGTCTTAATGTATAATAGGGAAGATGCATTATTTTCATTTTTCTTTCATTTAAATGAATTTCATGTATAATAGATCACGAGTATATTAAAAAATTAAAATACTATAATTTATTACCAAAAATTGCGATTTCAAACTGACAGTAAAAATTTTCGCGCGCAAACGGTGCTACACGCCCTGTGTCGTTACACCTGCAAGCTGTCTAAGTTTTGACTTTGGAGATATTGTTTAAATAAATAAGTGCATAAATTTTATTATGAACTAATAAAAAATGAATAATTCATCAACATCAGGTCATCAGTCACTCGATGCCACCAATGTTCCGAGAAAACGTCGTATTGATTCATGTTTTGTGCCACTGTGTCAATCGATTTCAATGAAGTTTCCCAATAAAATATTTTTAACTGGACCTTCTGACCCGAAATTAAGAAAAAAGTGGTTCCAAGCTGCGAAGAGAGAGACAATTTGCATGTGTGATGTCACAAGACGACTATCTGTTTTTTAAAACACGTTCCTTTTCACATTACTTTCAATTCGTAATTATTGTTAAAAATCGACGTTAAAAAACGTTGTAGTGGCCCCTCTTTTATGTATTTTTTACATTTGAGTTAAAAAATATTGATAAATATTATATTTGCATCTTCCCTATTGTAAACCATTCCTTTAAGCTATTTTACGTGTTGATATTTTAGTTACGTACAAGTATTAGCATTATATACCTTTCATCTTCCATAACTGTTGTTATGGCGTTCTTGAAATTTTCCTCATTTACATTTGATATGTCCAGACGCACTCCAATCTTATGGTAGAGGTGTCTTTCAACATTGAACCACTGGTCTCCAAACATCGGTATACTGACCATGGGTACACCAGCATCTATAGCTTTTTCCGTGGAATGGAGCCCTCCTTGTGTTATGAATAATTTGACTTTTGGATGACCTGTAATGTTTAGAATTGATTTTGTAATAAGGAAATTGGGGTGGACTATAAATATCCTACGAAGGTCTCTAGAACTACAGCAGATTTTTTTAGAATTTCGTATCACATAGCCCTTTAAGAAATAATTAGGCAAAGGTTTACATCTTTATTTCGGCAGTTATGTCAGAACCATGGTTCTGACTACTACAAGTAGTAGAGGGTAAACCTATTCTCACAGTTTACAATTTCATAAAAAATACTTACGAAGCAAATCAATTTGTGGAAACCATTTGCCTATCTTAACATTCTTTGGTGCTCCGACGATTTCGCCGAGGTCCCATTTCCATACAACGTCGTAAGGTATCTGAGCAAACACTTTAAGAAATGTTGTCACGACTTGTTCAGGAATTTGTTCCGGGGTAATATTTGTTCCAAAACTCATATAAATTACTCCAGATTTAGAAGAATCGAGATATGACTTTAAATCCTGGAATGATGTTTAAAAGATAGTATAATTATTTAATTTTGAAGTATGAAAATAATATTAGTAGCCCTGTAATTATATTGCAGCGCACCAATCCCTTGATCCGATTACATTAAACCTGTTGGTCAATGAACCTATCTTTAGTTATATTATGGTTTGATGTTTTTTCTAAACATTTGCTTTATTGCTCTTTAATTTTTACGACTTAAAGTTTGAAATTTTTTCACGATGTTTTCCATCCTTCATTTTACAAATAATAATTATATTATCTGCAATACTTACCTCAGGAAGTTCCTTGTGTTGCTTCAAATGCAGTCCTCCTAAGTAAACTACATTAGGAGGTGCCGGACGATTGGACTCCCAAATCGGATGAACGTTTAAAAACAGCAAATCAACATTATTACTCAACTCCCTCAGAGGTGGTATATCAGGAAAGTGCTTCTTCAACATCTCATTTTCCAAGTTTTCGTAATAATAATCCAAATACATATTGTAATAATGGTTGTATAGTTCATCCAATTTCTCCCATAGAGTTAAGTTGTAAATTCTTTGGTGAAATAGTGTTGGATATAACATAGGATGAGAAGTAGAACCAAATACATAGTTGTTGTACTCGAACGTACCAAACGAACTTATTTGTATCACTGGGACTCTGTACACATAATGCAATGCTAATGTGGTTCTTACAGACGCTTCAAGCATTAATAAATCAAAGTTTTTTGTCTTGTCTCCTAATAACTTTTGCAATACTTTTGATTCCAGTTCTTTATCGAATACTGCGTAAAGCATGTGCAGTATCTGATCTACTTGATGATGTATTCCGCGTTTTGTGGCAGCAGATAGTATGCTATCTCTGAAAGCGATAGCTTCATTATGTACATCGATTTCTGTGAAGTTAGCAGGCGTCTGTCCCAACGGATAAGCTGGACATCCGGTAATTACAGTCACTTCATGTCCTCGGCTTGCTAGTTCTTCAACAAACGGCCGGACAGCTATGTAATGACTCTTAGCAGGAAGTGGGAAGACTACCAATATTCTTGCGCTATCACACATTATTAATGCACTTAGACTTATTAAAAAAAATCTTAACATTTCAGAAACTGCGAATTTGACCGATGTAAATAACTCACTAGTGTTATCTAATTTTATCGTGTGTATTATAGTGCAATTTCAAACATTTATGATTAGATATAGATAGCAATTTTATAGTACTGATGCATTGATAAGGTTAATTTATGGTTAATATCTTCGAATCCCTATAATATATGACGTCGAAATATCGAGGTTGACGTGACGTCCCCCCGTCTTCGCCGTTCCTCAGGGCAGTGGTAATTTAGGAAGTCCCGTTATGGTTTTTGTTTGATCAGGTCAGCGGGAAGGTGATCACTCACGTACTCTTTTACGGTGTACTTTCCCTACTACCAGCAGTTTGTCGAAGTTATCTGGGGGTCTTCGGGCAATGTAGCCAAATACATTAACACTCCTGGTTAGGATGTTTTTTTTTCTTTTTTTTGTAGCATTGAATGACGAGACGAGCATGCCGTTCGCCTGATGGTAAGCGATACGACCACCCATAAACAGTAGAGATACCATCCAGAACCTTGATTTACAAAGTACAGTGTGGCATTCCACTGCGCTCGTCATCCTGAGACATAAGATGTTAAGTCTCATTATGTCCTGTAGTTACACTGGCTACAATACCCTTCAAACCGAAACACAACAGTGCGTGCACACTGCTGTTTGGCGGTAGATATAAACATTGCGGTGGTACCCAGACGGACTCTTACATATGAGAGTCCTAACCACCAGTACAGTGGAGACGGAGCATATTGTGGAGACCCTAGTCTTGATCTTCAGTAGGGCAAGGATGAACTTATTGATGCGTCTTGTTGTCCATGGCACGCGTAACATTTTGCTCCAACACCGCATTTCAAAAGCCTAAATGTTTTTCCGGTCTGCTGCGCGAATAGACCATGATTCGGAGTCGTATAGGCATATCGGGAATACCAGCGTTCTCGCGTGTCTCACTTTAGTTGTGTTGGAGATATATTTGTCTTGCCAGAAGCTTGACTTGAAATTTGGATTACACACACGCACTCACGCCTTTTATCCCTGAAGGGGTAGGCAGAGGCGCAACTAATGTACCCACTTTTTGCCGTGGGTATTCCGTCACATGACGTCACAGGGGGCGAGTCTATCGCCATATCGGGTATAAATTCTAGACTCCGGGATGATACTGAGTTGAAAAACCCAATATCATTCTGCCTAACCCGGTGATCGAACCCGGGACCTCAGCATTGCAGTCGTACCGTAATACAACTACACCGACGAGGTAGTCAGGCAGAATTTGGATTATTATAATGAAAAATTGGAAAATGAAATGTTGAAGAAGCACTTTCCTGATACACCACCTTGCGAGAGTTGAGTAATTTTCCAATTTCAATTGAAAAGATGGTTAGACTCTTGCACAAGGCTGGGGCCCGGTTATACATTAATTCGGGACCCAAAAGACCTGCTACTATACCACATGACATTGTGAGCTCTTACTGCGTAGATCGGACCGCAAACAATGATTGACATTTAAAATTATATAAATCTAAATTAAAGGTAGATTTGTAACTAGCTTTCGGACCACCAACATCTCACTCCGCCCCGAGACCACAAAGTACTACAAAGTCTACGAAACATCGTCATCATCTTCCTGCCCTGGTCCCGAATTACTTGGGGTCGGCGCAACATGTTTTTCTCTTCCATTCTCCTCTATCGTTCAAAGTCTACGAAACATTGGGAAGAAAATAAAAATAAAAAAGACGCGGTAAAATCCGTAATAGTAATTTAATTTAAATGCCTAACATTCACGTTACCGTAAGAAAACATTATAATAATAAGAAAGTAAAATAAAATCAAGTTTATTTGTGATTTGGCTTTACTTCATGCCTTTAGCCCCCTTTTGGGTTTGTTGCAGTTCTTGAGAAGCGATTCTGCAAGTTGACTTAAAAAGTAGTACCATATTCTTAAGATAAAGAGCAACACTCGTCGATTGAAGAAGATAGCGTTAAGAGATAAGCCCGTCAACTCCATGAAAAAAAAACTGTCTTTTTTTCTTCCTACGTGTTCATCAAACGTAAAAGATCTTTTCTCGTGTAAAAATCAATAATTGATCCAAATGAATTCACTTCTTCAAAACTATATGTATAATGTAGCATCCTCAGTCTAGCGCCAGCGAATAGGCTGTGGCCTGAAAGATCCTGCGTTCGATACCCAGGTCGAGTAACACTTTGAATGGAGTTTTACAACATAATTTGCTCAGATTTTGGGACCAGGGGAGGTTGACGTAGGCCAAGCGATTGCTATCTCGGAAAATGAATGCTTTCGAATCTTACTTCTTATTTTATGTTACTAATATTAAAAATGCGAAAGTTTGTGAAAATATTTGGTGTTACGACGTTAGAAGTACATGCAGAAACAAAGAATTTGTATTGAATTTGGTACACGGGTAGATCATGTCCTGGATTACATATACTTTATATTCCGGTAATTTTCTACCGTGGGAAATAATGGATATTTTAAATCTGATTCTTTAAGTAGTAGATGGCGCTGACATCGTATTGTGTTTTAGGTACTTTTGTAGAGAAAAAGGCTTTGCACGCGGGCGAAGTAGCGATCAACAACTAGTTGTTAATACATTCCCGAGCAAACAGCTCAAGAAATCGATACGGAAACCTCACTTCAGTCAAAACTAAACCAACGATACAAGCAATACAAATATAAATATTGCTTACTTCCATATTCACTCCTGAAATGCTTTTCAACAGATTAGGGAAGGCAAAGGAAACTTATCTAAAGATCCTTATCACGATGTCGTACAATTGAAACTCATACAAATTGGATGGCTTTTATGGCTGTGTGTGATTGGTGCCTTTTGTATCATATTTTGAGGGCTAGGCTTCGCGCTCTGGTTTTGCTTATGGAATTTCAATAGTTCTTTGATGTAGCTTTCTTTGTTTAGTGGAAGTTGTATGGGTTTAAGACTGAGAGGTCTTAGGTTCCTGAATTGTGCAATACTGTAAGGATTTTTCTAAAGCTTTGTCCGGAACTGGATCCGTAGAAATGTTGAACATGACAGAAGTTCAATTGTAAAAATCGAGCTAAATCTTCTTTCTCCCTAGCATGCTCGAAAAAGTGTTGCATGTGGATGAAAATTTGATTTTCAATCTATTTCAATTCAATGTAAATGGATCAAACAACTATTCTGTATTAAAAAAAAATGTATTACTAAATTATTCTCCACATACAAACAGGACGACACTTTTTACAATAGATACCGCGACGTTGTGTAACAAATATTTATACAAATCTGAAAGGTTCCCCATATTCGTAATGATCGTATTTTTGTAACGAAATTGAATTGCGATACTTTCTTTACCTTTTCAAGAATCGCTGAGGTAAGTTTTCTATTGTGATACAGATTATTTATAAGGCAGACTGCTATTCTATTGTGATATGGAAAAACGAGATACCACACTCTATAATATTACATTATTGTTTGCTCTCGGCTTTACTCGCGTTGACTTTTTTTTTATGAAAGTCCCATTGTTCACTTTTCTATATTAATATTATAAAGAGGAAAGATTTTATTGGTTGTTTGTTTGTAATGGACAAATTCAAAAACTACTGGACCGATTTTGAAAATTATTTCATTAATAGGAATCTACATTACTCCTGAGTGCTGTAGGATACTTTTTATCCTGGGAAAACATTCTTATCCCGGAAAAACGTTTTCACGCGGGCGGAGTCGTGAACAAACTATTGAACACCACATGCTACGATCTTGACACATCTCTGTCGCCTCTACCACGTTCATAGTTCGATGATAAATAAGTTTGTTTAATAATATTTGTAAGGGAGAAACTTTTTTTAGTTTTCTAGCATTTATGATGTTGATGTTATTTGTACACAACTTACAATTAATTACTTGAACTGATGTTTGAAACAACCGCACCTTAGTAAATTAAAAATTGAATTGAAGTTGTACGAATGTATTTTAGTTGCTGGGTCAAGTACGTTCAAATAACAGTGTATACGCTCAATATTTTAGATATTGAGGAATTGAATTATAACGTTTTGGCAAAATAAAGTTGGAATCTTCGAGAAAATGACTATTAAAGAAAGGTAGATAAATTCCCTCAATCTCCAAAAGAAGACCGTTTCGAAAACTATGTTTATAATCTTCGTTTTGATACACATTATATTCTGTATATTATGTATGTTTGTGGGTATTAAAGTATTAATAAAATTGATTGTTTCTTTCTTTAACTTATGATTGTAATGTTCAGGCAAAACATGCTTCACACAAATCTGACCTTCTGTGACAAGGATGGAGAGAGCGGACAAAATCATGAAATTCGTATGACATAATTTATGGATGGCCCCTTCCAAGATAGCGTTTCCACTATTCTGGAAGGGGTCACCCAAATTTTTATATAATATAAATAATATTCTTCTAGCTTCGTATAAGTATATTTTGTATATACACACAATAAAACACAATTTTAACAGGTAAAAATAAAAACTATACCAAGAAAAGACAATGAGCTTCACGCTAGATAAATTTAAAGACACCTCCAGAGCGAAATGCAATAAGGCTTTAAACATTAATTTCCGTGTAATTTCAACAAGACCGGTACTTAAAACCCAGTAGGAGATTTCTTATTTTTATAATTCAATTGCGAGATTTAATTGTGAGCGGCGATAGCCTAGCTAAGAATGGATCGAATTGATAATTTTCCTTGTAAAGAACCTCAAAGGTAGTTCCTTCGCAGTTTTAATTACAAACTACCTACTAAATACATACAAAATGTGTCAATTCTTGCTATAATATAGTTGAAAGCTATATGGATCAATTTTGCAAGTTTCAAAACCAACAAGAAAAAATATATTTTTCGTTTATTTTGAACTTCAATCAATCTCCTGTGAAGTTCGATGTGGCGGTTAGCCCCTTTTAGTCTTTAGAAATCGACATGCATTCATTCTATATATTCGTATATTAGGGAACGAGTCCTAGCCGGTCTAATGAAGTGATGCTCATAAATCATAAGCCAGGCCATATATTAGCATTGGGCAGTATTGACAGCGACACCCGTGCCCATTTATCACTTCGTGTTTACATAATTAACCAAGTCAATCGGGTGTTGAGATTAAGCCACAAAGGTTATATAATTGTTGGTAGAATACCTTAATAATGTTAACTTCACTATGATTAGTTGACGGGTGCTGCGATAAATTTTATTATTAGTTTAGAATTGTTAAGTTGACGCAAAAGTGAGTATATACGAAAATCCTTTGATTATTGTCTTGCTTCAAGATGAGAAAGGCAAAACAGAGTTTTCTTTTAAATTTTCTGCAAGATAGCATCGTTTCGGTCAGGTCAATACTATTATTTATGTTCTCTCGTTTTATTATAAATTCTTAGGTGTAGTGTTTGTTGAATTCCTTCAATTGGATTTTATCGCAATTTAACGGTGATGTGTGTGCATTAGTTTATATAACTAATCTGACTATGTATGCAAAAGACTTGAAAAAAATAAAATAATATAAAGACAAATGATGGTCAAATTATGACAAAAAAGTAAGCCCGGAGTTTCTTTCTGCCTTCCTTCTTCGGGTAGTCACCGCTTAGGTAGCTAGTGAAAGGCTGGTAGGTTAGCTAGGCTAGGGCCTGTAGTGTCCTCACCGGTGAGGATCGCGACGCGTTCCTCCCATTTTTTTTTTAATAAAAATGATCTCTTTTTTTATATTGCTTTTCCTGCCAGCCCGAGCTGGCTTCTTACTTTTTATATTTCATCATTTATTTTACTCCTAATAAAAATGTCTATGGTTATATAAGTGACTTTAATAAAAAAAAATTGTCCCTGACTAAGCTCTTTCTAGCCTGACGAGGGTCGGCTTATGAAAGAACACCGGTCTTTTGGATGAGTGCAGAAGGCGCTCGCAACCCTTAAAATTTAAGTAACCACACTGAGGGCGACCCACTAACGGGTCACGAACCTCGGCTCAGGACGGCCACTGAAGGGATAAGACACTATCGTTTGGGAAATATGGTTTTAAACCTATTCATTGGGTTTGTAGTCTTCGGCACGCGGGCCGGAACTGCTAAGAGATGTCAGGGTGACGGGGAACGCTACAAGGTCCTCGACGGCGAGGACGGTACTGCGGTCTTGTGGAATGTAAGAGCTTTTGATGCTCGATCTTTTCGCGAATGGCCAGAGTGATTTCATCCTCTGGATCTGGCAGTACTGAACGCGGTCGTCTCCATTTGGCGCGATCAAATGAAGTATATATAGACGCTTTACGGATAAGCGTGTTTGGGTGGTTTACCGCCCTATCGAAATAGCGTCTGCTTGCGTACTGCATAAAGTGCCTGATGGTCGGCATATTGGTGTCCACGTGAAGGCTGCGATTGCAAACGTATCACGGGGCACCAAGTGCATGTCGTAGGAATCGATTTTGCAACACCTGCATTCCCTGAAGGCGATAAGGCGGTAAATGGGCGAATACGGGCGACGCGTAAGTCATTATGGGACGGATGCATGTTTTAAAGATCCTAATCTTGTTGCGGATTGACATTTTACTATTTTTGTTTAAGAGCCAGTGGAGTTGGCTCATCGCGAATACGGCTCGCGCGCGTACCGCATTTACGTGTGTGGTGAAGGTCAACCTCTGATCAAGGGTGACTCCTAAATATTTGGCTCTGTCCTTCCAGGGGATGACCTGGTTGGACATGCGAACAGAGGTGCGGGGCTTGTGGGTTTTTCTCTTACGAGAAAATATGATTGCCTGACTTTTGGTGGGATTGACAGTGATTCGCCATCTGCGGAACCATTCGCCGAGTTCGTCAGCGGCGGTTTGCAGAACGCGAACCACTTGGTCGGGGTCTCTACGTGAACCGTAGATTGCGGTGTCATCCGCGAAAAGTGCCAGATGGGCGTTTTGTGGTCTCAGAATGGCGCTGGTGTACAGCGAGAATAGAAAAGGGGAGACTGCGGAGCCTTGCGGGACTCCGGCCGTGATGGTGTGTCGGAAAGAAAGAGTTCCCTCCACGCGATATCTGAAGCCGCGATTCGACAGGAAATCTCGTATGATGTGCACGAGTTGAGTGGACACGTTGAGAGTGTACAGCTTGAAAAGCAAGCCGTTGTCCTGTCGAATGTTTTTTCGATATCGAAGAAAATAGCACCGGTAGGCATGCCGTTGCGGAATTGATCGTGGACGTGCTCCGTGACTTTAATAATAATTAAATAAAATATGTATCTTGACTTATCATAAGTGCAACTATGTTCGCCTCCGTGATAAATAAAGTATTTTATTTTATTTTAAGAGAGAATGAAGGAACATTCTCTCTTTCTTTTGATATTACTGTTTGATATTCCTTCTAGTTGTATTGCTGGCGCGGTACCTCACCGCCCTAAGATCTTGTTCCAAATTCCAGGTCGGGCTAAGTGCTGTTGGGTTTTTCTGCGCAGCATCAACCCAAAGTCTGGAATTTGTGCTCGATATGGCGATAGGCTCACCCCCTATCACATCATGGGGCGAAACACATGGCGTAAAGTGGATACCGTGGTTGCATCTCATCCTACCCTGTGTGTGCTTGTTTGTATTTTTGTACATAAGCCTGCGTGGGGTTAGCACAACACACTGGTGGTAGGTCTCTCATATGTAAGAGTTCGTTTGGGTGGGTACCACCGCAATATCTATTTCTACCGCCTAGCAGCAGTGTGCATGCACTGTTGTGTTTCGGTTTGAAGGACAGTGTAACTACTGGACATAATGAGACTTAACATCTTCTGTCTTAGGATGACGAGCGCAGTGGAATGCCACACAGTACTTTGTAACTGAAGGTGCTAGATGGTGTCGCTACTGTTTATGGGTGGTCGTATTGCTTACCATCAAGCGAATGGCATGCTCGTCTCGTCATTCAATGCAATAAAAAACACTCTTTTAAGCATAACATACATTGAAATTAAACTATTATAACGGATTTTATCGCGGTTTTAATAGTTCCGTTATAATTATAATAGTTACCGTTATAATAGTTTAATTTTAATGTCTAACATTTGCGTAAACATAAGGAATCATTACATAACATACATATCAAAATATCAACTTAATTATTAAATGGACAACACAGCTGACACAGTTGATTAACTTCTCATTCTCTGCATTGAAATTTATAACCATTCCGAATTCCGCTGCACTAAAGGTATTTATTATATTCCAATTTGTCGAGTAATTTGGAGTCGCTGTTTCGGTTTGTTTCCCGATATTTCAGTGTCGACATAAGCTTTATTTATGTTTGTTATAGCGTAGAGAATAGCGTGGATCTTCTTTTTATGCTTGAAAGATATTTATCTATCTATTGGCATGTAGTTTAGGCTGTGGAAATAGCGACGGCTTGAGTCCGATTCTCAAGATGGCGTTCGAATTTTCATTCTGATTCACAAAAATGAACATAAGTTGCTTGAGATCGGTATTCAGCAGCTTCAGCAATTGTTAGTTTTATGGCAATGCATGTTTCTTAGCAACAAGATGAAAGTATCTAGCCTTAAGTTAAATAAAGTTACGATACAATTGAATTAAACCCGTTTTTGATGTATTACATGATATAACCTAATTGTAAAATTCAGATAGTAAGGGATTCTACTAATAAGATTTTTATTTGTCAATTCTTGCAGTTATTTTATACACCAATTTTATTTGATATGTTTTTCGACAGCAATATATCCACAGATCACTTTAGAGTGATCTTAAATATAGTATGTTACATTGATTATACCTTTAAATAAAAGTCAGAAATAGCGAATATGTCCTCTGTACGAAATGAAAATCCTATGTGGAGTTGTCTAGCAGCATTACTAGCTAGCCGATACAAATTTATGTCCACACGCCAACTGAGGTTTAAATTTGACTAATATCATATTAATGAGTGTGTGTCGCGACGTTTTATTACGGAAATTGAGTTTTAGAATAAAATAGTTCTTTAACAATATGTGTGAATGTCACTATTCTGTTTCGAGAAATTTCTCGTGTTTGATTATCATTGATTTGTCTACGTCACTAATAAGCAGTGCATTAAGTAAGCTCTATAACGTGTCGTTTTTAATAATATTATAGCTAGTGTAATTATTAAATTATTATTGTAATTATGCGTCATAAAGTTTTATAATAGATGACAAGCATGGAAGCATATTATACTGTTCTTTGCATGCAAGTTACCTTCATAATTCGCATAGCATTCAGCATAACATTCTGCTATTTATTATAAAAAAAAACTTAATAAAAAATGTACTTAGTTATATTATAAGTATTTTATACTTTTAAGTTAAGTTATACTTTACAATTTTCATTTAATTTATCTTGAAAATAAAGGAACCAGATTTAATCATAAACAATCCAATCAATTTGCATAATTTGGATTAGCCGAGACGGAATGAATTCGTCGTTCCAATTTAACTTCCGAACGCGACGCCCTTGGGATCTGTGACTTTGATCGATGCTTTATGTTCGCCGGTTGGATATCATGGGGTTAGTATAGAGTTCAATATTCCTTGTACAAATTTTAAATTATTATCTAAAGTACAATTATCAGCTTTATCTGGAAAGATTAGTTAAAAATTTCAAATAATTTTATTTTTAAGATCAGGAAAGTCTGTTAAAGGTCTGTCTATTATAGGACGATAGCCTAGTTGAGAATGGAACGGTTTGCCGCGACAATGTCCGGAGGATCAAAACCCAAGGCACACACCTCTGACTTTTCGAAGTTACGTGTGTATTGTTTATCAATTATCGTTCGCTTTAACGGTGAAGGAAAACATCGTGGGGAAACCTGCATACCTACCTGAGAAGTTCCTTATAAGAATTTCGAAGGTATGTGAAGTCTACTAACCCGCACTAGACCAGTGTGGTGGACTAAGGCCTAAACCCCCCTCAGTAAAGGAGGCCCGTGTTCAGCAGTGGGCAGTATAATAATACAGGGCTGGTATTATTATTATATTATATTATTAAAGTCTGTACTCTTATTACGACAGGTTCAGGGCGATTGGAGGTCACATCAATTAAAAAAATGTCTCTACGAAAACGGAGACGCGAGGAAATGTTAGTCTTCAGCCTCTTAAAAGAGAGCAATGAAAAATTTAATTGTACAAGACATAAAACAAAAGGAGTAAATAAATAATATTTTCCTTGAGACACCTGAACAAGATTTAATGCAATTCCCAAAAGGGGTTAAATTAGAGCCTTAAAAACACGACGGCACAGATAATCCTTCCAAACAGTTCCTTAAGGTTTATGCATTCTTTATTGTTGCCCTTAAAATGGTTCCAAATTTAACAGCTCCCATAAAAATGGGATTATATTCATAACAGATAAAATATTTTAATGGTAACACCGAGTTTCGTTTGTTTATGTAATCCATTTTATTGTTTTTAGTACGTTTTTATTGCCAGTATAAATGGTAAGCGTGGGGTCAAATTTTAAGTGTTGCTACTTGAAAAAATATTTTATTTCGCAAATTATTTATTCTAGTTATGTATAGCCTTGATGTAATATTCTACCTTGATCTAATAAAGAGATTTTACGTTGAGTTCGAATTTCCCTTAATAAATCTATTGGGTCAATATTTAATAGCGTATTTCTTGAAAATATGGCACACTATTTTGTTCCTTATGAATTAACATTTAAGCTCCAATTTAGAAACTGGAACTTTCATAACATGATCATGGTAAGGGCTTATTTAAATTTTTACACTCAATCCCCTAGCGGAATTGGTTCGAAGCTGTCGTCTAATCTTAGAATGATTGATGCTCTTATTGTGTGCCACTGGGATGTCAACCATTGTAACTTGACCTGTTATTTGATCTGAAAAAATATTTTATTAGACACAAAAATAATTGGATGCTGGATTGTGGTTAAGTTTATAGTTTTATAATACTTATTGAAAGATTAATGTCAAATCGGTTAACAGATGGTAAGAGCTCAGTGATCATTAATACAAATTTGCCTTTGAGTAGGTATGACCTTTTTAATTTAAATTTACTTTGGTGGTCCTAAAAACTACAAGTACTATTATACTATTTTCCTTTTTAAAAATAGTAAGTTCAAGTAAGTAAGAGTATTTTGCGAGGGAAGCACAGGATTTGTATTTATTTATGTAGAGAGGGTGAATTGAATTTAGAGTGCCTTATTCTACATCTTAAGTGGTTCTACCAAAGTTATAAATTGTTTACTTTTGCATTCCAATTTATTAATTCCAGTTATTTGCCTGGTTTTCGACAGTATTCAAAAATATCCATAGATCAATTTACACTGGTCGCAAATAAATCGTATTGCCAATTTATTAGGACCTATTTTTGGTGTATTTTACGTACATGTGTCGTTTGAAAGTGGATGATTTATGTGTGTATGAATAATTCATGTAATATTGTATGTTGATACGTCACATTATTCACAATTTGCGGTTGATACCTTAATGCGATTTGGGGATAATAATGCGAGATTTTGCCTTCATGTATGCCAAAATAATGTCAATAATGTTAAACGTTTGGACTGACATAGAAAAGCTAATTATAGCACTGTATACATTGACGTATTAAAAATGGGGTTTTTTAATACACCAATGACTGTATAGGACTGCGTCAATGGTGTCGTGAATTTCGGTACGCCTGCCGTCGGTCATGAGTTCGAGTCAAGTCGGGGTGAGGTCTTGAGGTCTGAGAAATAGATGTAAGTGTTATCAAGTGATGGAATTCGAAATGAAGAATGTTTTTTGTCATTGTCTCCGGTAAATCGCCATAGACTTTTTTCTGCTAGACCTGACAGCGAAATTTTAACGAGTTACGTCAATGCCTACCGCTGAAAAAGGGGAAAAAAAATTAAGTAAATTATTCTATTGAGTTGTATTTTCCACCTTTTCGTAACTCTGAAGTATTACTATAAGTACTTTAGAATCAACAAGTCAGTTCGGAGAGTCTCCTATAAATCTTCAGTTTGAGCCACTTTTATTACCAGTGCTCTTCCTCCGAGCAGCGTTAGTTCTTTCGGAAGTTTATACTTATCTCTAGGAAAGCAGAATATGTGACTGCAAGTTTTAGGGATTGAGAGAAAAATCTGTTATTTAAAACAAGTTGATTAGGTTTTATTTTAGACACAGATAAAATAAATTTACGCGGTTTGTTCGGTGTAAAAATTGTGTGTACCTATTCCAGGCAAATTCTATTTTTATCTTAAAATTTTTACAAGTCTCATGTATATGACGGACCATTCAGATGAGGTAAAATTGAAAGGTATAAAGACAGTTTAAAGATTTATGACGATAATATACTTAAATGTTAGTTGTTCCTATAGAAGATTTTGATTCTTGTAAACAGCAGAATTTATTGGCATCAATCGCAAATTGTTAATTTCTATGCTGACTACACAAATTTTCACAAAAATCCAATATCACTTGGCTCGACCCGGGGATCGAACCCGAGACCTCAGCATTACAATCGTACCGTAATACACCTACGCCACCGAGGCAGTCAGATATATAAGTATGATAATTTAAATAGATTCTCAACTATAAAATATTCATACAAACACGAACGCTGACTGTACTTACGAGTTTCCACGTTCGTGATTCCAGCTATAAATTATGTATTCCTGTTATAAAATCCCGTCTCCCAGATTTCACTGATCCCGCTCCTTTTAATGGCGCGCTGCTGAGGAATAAGTTAACTTAGTTTTACGAGACTTTATCACCTAGATATAGTAGGGTTTTAGACGTGGAGTGGGAGGGATTGGATTGCATTCCCAGGTAATATTACATGTGTTGTTTTTTAACACGATTTGCATTGGAATGCTGTCACATATGTAGAGTCGTAAAAAAATAACAAAATAAAATTTCTGCACATTTATTTATGTATTTTATCATTAATAACACACCGATGAAATTTATTTCATACAAGCACTAAAGATACTATCAATGACATAATGCAGTTAGAAATTGAAAGAAATTACACGGCACACACTTAGCCTCAAACTACCAGCTACATCTCTTTACCGTGTTGAATCTAAACATTTAATAAAAAAAAACTATACATGTATAATTAATCAAAGTAACTATAATTGACTACTTGCATCTTTTTATTATGATATATGGGACAAACTAGCATACGGTCCACATGATGGTAAGTGATCACCGCCGCCCATGATCATCTGCAAGAGCAGGGGCCATAGAGATGCATTGCCGGCCTTTTAGGTGGGAATACGCTCTTTTTTTAAGTTCGCCAGATCGTATCTGTCCGGAAATGCTGCTGGCGGTAATTGGTTCCATAGCCTTGTAAAAATGTCGGCAGAAACGTGCTATGGTGGATTGCCAATCTTCGAGGTGATGTGGATGGAATTTGGAATTTTGCCGCGTTACGGTGATGGAACTCAGCAGCAGGGATAAGTTCGAACAATGCAGAGCGACGTTACATCTCTAGAAGTTCAGTGACGCTGACGAGGTCGAGAACAGAATATAGGGAGAAGTCGAGGGGAATGATGCAAATTTAATACAAATTAGAGATGAGATTCTTACGATATAAAACATTGAATCAGTGTATTTCGAACAAACGAGTAAACTGAACAATGATGATGAAATAAATGATGCAGATTTAAAACCGTATGCAGGCTGGGATCAGTCAAGAGATATAACGTAAACCGAACACAATTTCAAGTATTAAATACATTAAATACATATTTTTTTAATACAAATGAGTGAATTGAATAATGACGATAAGGTAAGTTATAAAGATATTCAAGACATGGACAGGCAGAGTAGTGTCCAGGGGAATAACGCGGCATGCACGCAGCTTGAACGGACGTGCCTCTACGTACGAGATGAAACGCTTTATATCGGAATAGATGTTCTTATCTGAAAAAATAGAAATGTTAGATTAGACTTTATATGAAAGAGGGTATCACACCAATATCAATTTATTATTAGTTTATTATAATAGTGTTAGTACATTCACGAGCTCATATAAAAAATATTGATCATCGATGAGATTTGGTATGAAGAAAAGGATACATAAGTACCTACTTCTTATGAATATTAATGAGCAAGTAACAGCATATACTAGACGAGCGTTGAGTTACAAAACATTTTGAAGAAACTGATAATTTCATAGTAGGAACATAGTGTTCCTCGACAACTTTCATTATGAATGGGGTGATGAACTTGTTAGTTTGTTCATCTTTCACACAATGGAGCAGCTTTACTTGTTTCGTTTTGCTATTTAATATTGAAATAATTACCAGTTTCCAAAAGCAGCCGGTTGTGCAGCGCCATTTTGATGTCATCAGTTCGCCATGACAGCAATGCACCACAGAGCGGCGGCAAGAACATTAGACATACCGAATAAAAGTTGGTGACGTAACCTATGCACATTCGAGGTATTACTTGCTAGAAAAAAAAAATGTTTTGAATTATTAATAGACATTATTGGGCTTATTTAAGACTACCTTGGTGTTAAAGTTCTTGTATCCGAATCTCGGTAATCTTATCTTGAGCAGAGTCAATAAGGCGACTTCGATTTCTCGCACAGAAATCTGGAACTTAGCATTACGTAACGGGCCTTCATCAGGGAATGCTTTGTAAACTTGAAACTGTGAGGCACGAAAAAATACTTGCTTACTGCTGCTTGACGAGAGAAAGAGAAATTGCAATGGTAGTTATCCAGACGGAATCTCGCTTACCAGGGTCTAACTTAGGTAACTGATAAATGAGAGTCATATTTCCACCACACTTACCATAAAATTATGAGCTTGCAACTCTTTTAAGGAACCGTATATACCATCCATTAATCCAGGTCCATTGTGCAGAATTATCAGAATGTACTGCAAATAAAGTTGTATAAAAAATATGTATGTTTTTTCCTATGGCTTCTATGAAATAGAACTCGAAACTAAGGCTAGTAAAACAGATACAAAGGATTTTTTAAAACTTGTTGACATAATATAGGTATCTTATTTGGAAAAAAACTGTCACACTATAAATTATAAATCTACAAACACTGAGCAGAGAATAGTTAGCATAGACGCCTAAAACAGAGTGCAGGAGTTACGTTATTTTTAAAGAAAGAAGATAAGGATATCAGCACCTTGTTCTTACATAGATTCTAATGAATTCTACACACAAAATGATGTAACTTACAACGGCATCAAATGAAGATTTTACTGTTTCCATAGCATCTATTAATTCCTTATAAAGATATTGCAAATATACAATGTTTATTGAACTTTTATCAATTATAGACACTATACTTGATAGTCGCCAATAAGTTGTGTAAAAAATGAAGAAATACACGATCAAAATCAAATCAAACGAAACGAAAATGAATATAGACAAATGCCTTGCGAAGATAGGCTTAACACAGAAGCGATCGAAAAAGAAACAATAACTATTGATGATACTAAGTCTTAAAGTAATGCCAGTAATCGCTAAAAATAACATTTTGATATCTAGGTATTGTGACTTCCTATTGATTCTCAACGCGGCGTCGAACTTCAACAAGACCTTTTGGTACTCGCAATATGTCATTCCCCTGTCAAGATATGCGAAGATTATAGTTGTGATTATGCTCTGGCCAACTTGTATGTAGTACCAGGGGGCAGCTTTTTTTTTGTCACTTATAAGCATTGTGGTCATTGCAATAACACCGACGAGGAGGCACTTTACAAGGGTCAAGATCTTGGTAAGTCTCTTCATCTTCTTAGTTTTGATGTTAAATCCTCCCATATCGTACGAATACAGAATATGCAATAATTTCAAAAACATTATTATCAGTTTTGAAATCTTCACTTCTTGCATCATAAACAAGTTGTTAACTTTTCTCCGCATTTCTGGTTTTCGATTTATTTTTTTCATATTCAGTGGTCTTCAAGGTGGATAGAGTTACTATTAACTGATGTTTCAAAAGGTGACAAGGCCTGTACAACCCGAATCAATATTATTTTAGATGTAATTACATAAAGTAATGGATATGAAAAAATAAAATAACATGTCTCCTTCTATCTAATCCATCTGTCAGTTTGATTAAAAACCGTATTAGAAAATTGATATTCAATATTATGTCGAGAGTACTCGAGAGTTCATTTAAAATGTGTTTCATAAATACATTTTCTGTTATAGATGTAAGTTGAACTGTCAATCGATTTAGTTCCATTTTTATAGAGAAATATCTAGAACGTAAGTGACGCAGCGGGGTTAGTTGTCCTCGACCTCCAAGGCTACAGCGATCAAAGTCAAGGGCGCGTTGTAACAAAGGAAGTTCGCATCTAAGCTACATAAAATACTTCACTTCTCTTCTGGTGTTATCGAATAGTTCAGATAGCGACTTATATTTCTAGGAGTGCCATAAAATTTAATGAAAACGCAGTTGAAAATAAAATGTATTTGTTTTACACTACAGAATAGATTTAGATCAGTTTTAGGATAAACAGCTTGCCTGACACCGACCTTTTTGACACCCAGTCCCTAGTAAGCAAACAAAAAGCCTATTGAATCGAAAAGAATATAGTCGAACACAATATATGCCGGTTTCCAACCCATATAGGAAACTGACTCTAAGCCCAAAAGGCAACATCCGGAATTTCTAACCAGGCTAAGACTGCAGATACAAATTGACACCAAACCTGATAACATTTTAAGTGTCTACAAACTACTACTACTAAAACTACTACTAGTTTTAGTTAGGATTAAGCAGTAAATACAGTTTAGTCAGTCAGTCAGTTTTTCACTTCAAAATTAATCTAACGTACTTCATTTAGTCACAGAAATAAATCACCAACAACTCTCTTTAATACGAAAGCTAATTTTAGTATCGAAGTCGTGTTGACGCACGAACATATTGTTTTCAAGGATGCTAGATTACCTTTAACTGAATTAATTAATTGCATCCTGATTGTTGGTTTGATTAGGTCAAGTATGAAACATACGTCCGAATATCCTTGATTATTTGATTGATATTGTTCAGTCTAAATCGGGGTAAGTGTTAATTTTTGTTGGAATGCTTTTTTAAAATGACTGGTTTTATATTTAAACTATCACAGTGGCGTAGTTGTATCACGATACTACAGAGTAGATGTCTCAGGTTCTAATCCCGGATCGGGCCGAGTTATGTTGGGTTTTTCCTCTCAGTATTAATCCAGAGACTGCAATTTGAGCTTGATATAGGCTCGCCCCCTATAAAATTATGGGGCGGAACCGACACTGCAAAAGAGGGTGCCCTGGCAAGTCTGTCTACACTGTTGGAGATAAAGGCTTGATGTAAATATAAAGTATGAGTAGCTGAGTCTAATGCAAAGGTTAGTGCTCATAAACATACCATTTGTTATATATCTTCTATTATTTCCATCTGTTTTTATCAGTTATCACACTCCAAGATATGATAGATGCAACACTCGTTTTCATGTCACAGTATGGACTACTGGACCTGCTGTTTGCGGCCGGTAGGTTTTAGGCACTTATTACAATAATTCTAATACGTCACGCCGCGTGCGTCAGGATTATAATAGGACTTTAGGTTCCCATCTTAACTTGGTAGATTTGTGACATCAGTAATACCGCCAAACAGTGTTTGGTTTTATATCTTTCTTCTTTTTATTAGCATAGGCGATGGATTACAGAATAAGATTAAAACTTTATGCATTACTTAGACTATTGGCGAATAACTTAGCTAATATACCGGGTGGAAGGGAAACGCTCTCGGAAACGAATACAGGTGATAGTATTGGTGATTCCTGACGTGATGGCACTAAAACACGTACATCAGCTGACGGGTTAACGACCGCGGGCCGGTGCCGACGTAGCGCGGCGGCCGCCCGGTTTGTTGTACGCTTTACATTGCGCGCGCATGAATTACGGAAATACTAAAATCGTAAGTATTATCGCTTAGCTTTGCAAATGAATATAGTTTTTCGTTAATGTTATAGTTCTTCTCTCTCAGCGTTCCGGTATAGAGAGCGTTTCTCTTCCACCCGGTATATCGCTATGAATTATGAGTAACAATTACAACCGAATATATGCACTTGTATTCGTGTCTATTCGTCTACTCGCCAAGTTTCTTCTTCTTCTTCGCTTCGCTCTTGACAGAACGGTGGTGGTCACAATTATTTGTATCCAAACGATGATGTAGTTCGCCGCACGATATCTCTCGATCTGCCTCTGTTAGACGATAATGGGGCACATTCGTTTACAGGGCCTCCTACTGCTGATTTGATTTGGGCGGTCTGCCTCATTGGTGAACTGAACGACTAGACGCTCAATGGAGTCATTATTTTACCGCGAAATATGACCGAAAATTTTTAGAATACGGAACTATACTAACTCGGATAAACGCTGCTTGATGCCGAGTTCTTGGAGTATGGAAAGGTTTGATAAGTATCTAGATTAAAGGTCATGATTTAATTCTCCTTGTGGTTGCAATATTGTTCTAAAATATTTTTATACAATATAAATATACTGGCAGGCGATATATACTTTTTCAAGGTTATTTTTTTATCTGCCTTTATAAATAACCAGCAGTGGCATAGTGGGCTGGTGTATTTTTTTGATATAATTCAAAAGCGTTACTTCTATATCCTCGAAGCTGGGTTTAACGAATATTTCCAAAGAATAAACTCATCACATTAGTTAATTTAAAAATTCAACATCAGTTGTATAATTCTAGATAATTGTAATTAATTAACGGTCATCGTTATTTAATGACCATTGCAATCGGTACAAAACGATTGAATCAGTGAATCTACTTTAGTCTTCTTATTGGCCTACTGAGATACAGTTTGTGTGAAGTGATTTTTATCAAAATGATTTTTTATCGTCTGGCATTGCAGAGGTATTATTTTTAAACAGCCAGTATTTCATTAGTATTTTGGGGCATGTGATTTGGAATTTTGGACCTTTGATTGTGATGAATTAGGTTTCTTTTGTGTGAATTTTGTTGATGGGAGGATATGGTTAAATGGTTAAAATTGACATATGCCTTTATTAAGTGTTCGGATATTTAAAAATCAATTTATATGTAAGATGAATGTATAGCGGTGTATGTTAATCGATTGTTGTTCTCATTCACCCCCACGTCACTCTTCACCCCATTTGACGTCTACAGATATATCTTATAAATGACTGGACAACTACTATGGTATTTACAATTGGTAAAAGTCCTCAAAAATAGCAAATTTTGAGTCGGTTTGGTGGTTAACATCCAGTATGACAAGCCGACATAATATTTTCTAAACCTAGAGGGACAGATGTATTACATTTTCGAACGGTGTATTTAACAAAATCTTTTCTTTCCAGAATCATCGACTACCTCAATCTCAACCAACTACTCAATCATGAAGAACCGAAGCACAAAAAGCACAAAGCATACAAAACTCAACTGCAGACCGATAGGCGGATGAGTCTATTCATATCTACCTTACTATCTGTTCTCACCTGGCTAGTCTGTTTATCTATCCCGTTTGCATCTTTGGAATCACCCTGTGAATCGTTGAAGGCGCATAATTTGCACACCCTGTATACGATAGTGAAATGGTTGGAAAGATATAGTGCGATGCTGGATAGGATTATAGTGATAATGTTTATGGCTTTGGTGTATGTTACGGCGAAGACTGTGGTCGGTGCGATAAAGAAGACTGATCTTACTGTGAGTCCGTGGATTGAGAGGGGAAAGTATTCGCCGCCGTATCGTAGGAAGAAAAAGCCATTTTTCTGGTTTTGATTTGTTTAATTTCGAATGCTGATTAATAATAATACCAGCCCTGTATTATATATTGTGTGAGGATGGCTGATGAGATGAATAAAACGATATGAATGTTGAGTATATACTGGCTATTTTATTATAGACAAATGCTTAAATACTAGTTACGTAATTCAAAGATTACAATATTATGTAGAGGGGCATCACACCTTTCCCCTAAAATAAAAAAAAATACTTTGGATTACTTTTTTTTTACTTTTTTACACTACTAGCTACGAGCCTCTTCTTCTACTGAGAGGGTTTGGCCTTAGTCAACCATGCTGGCCTAGTGCGGGTTGGCAGATTTTAAACCTTCGTAATTATTATGTGTTGTGAATAATCTTAATTAATAATATTTTAATTAGATGCGCGGTTACACCTATTCTCAACTGTAAGCTTTTGTGCGGGCATTATAAAATTATTTCGATTAAGATAAAAATCATCCAGTATCGAAATAAAAAAGTTTTTTTTAAAATGTGTATTTATTTTATTTATGTAGTTGATAATACCATTAACCCAATCTCTCTCTTGAGTATTGCATAAGACACAAATCACAAAATAAAGAGAACACAAGCCGCTGAATGTATTTGGGTGAAATTTTGGATACACATAAACCAAGTCCTAGTTTAAAATAGGCATAACATAATATTCTAAGTCACAAAAAAGAACAATGCGACTTTTATACAAGTACGTTAAACATGGAATACGAAAGTTGGAATATAATTACGGAATCTAGATGTTAAAGCACGCATTATAAGTATAAAAAATATAGAAATAGGTGCACTTATTGATTATAATCAATAGAATATAGCATAATATTATAGAAACTATAATATGATTTGAATGTATTTTTAACCTTCGACAGAATATAAGGGGTGTTACTGAACTCTGGACCAGGGAGATGAAAATACTTCTTAAGCGGTCCCCCGATGCAACGACGCTTGGGTCAAAATGTTACACACCCACACACACACTCACGCCTTTTATCCTCGAAGGAGTAGGCAGAGGCGAAACTAGTGCACCCACTTTTTGCCGTTATTCCGTCCCATGATGTGATAGGGGGCGAGCTTATCGCCATTTTGGGCACAAATTTTAGACTGCGGGCTGACACTGACTAGAAAAAAATCAATATCACTTTGTCCGACTCGGGGATCGAACTCGAGACCTCAGCATTGCAGTCGTACCGTAATACAACTACGTCACCGAGGCAGTCAAAATATTACTGGCTACTTAAACGACAAACAAAGACACTTTTCTTTTTTCTTTTTAGAGGTTTTTTTAGTTCCAATTATTTATCTAACATGCACCTTTCACAACACTTACTATAGGAACGAACGAAGCGCTTCCATCAAAACGTGCATCTACAAAAAGACAGTAGAAAGATCCGCGTTTTATATGGGAGAAACTTGGCACACAGGTAGGTCATGTCCTGGAATAACACATTTATTTATAGACTTTATTTAACAATCTTACATAATAAGTCTATATTAATTTTTCACATATTCCTTGTCCACCTAATATGTGCTATTTTTTTAGTGTCATCCTCCCATCTGCGACGTTGTCTCCCTTTCGGTAACACATAGAGTAATTTTTATCCCGGTAATTTACTTCTATGAGAAATAATGGATATTTTTAATCTGTGGGCTTAGAATGTGATAAGAAAACATTCGTATTGACGACTCCGTTTCATTTTATTTGTATTGGTTGAGAGACTATAGTCCGTACAACCATTTATTTAACTTTTGACAGTTCGGTTTCTAATCAATTGGGGATATACTAATGCGTTACCGATTCGATTACTTATAATAATTGATTTAATTAATTAAGAAGTTTTTATCGATTCTTCTTCTTGATCTTTTTCTTCATCACTGAAGGTCGTGTCCGTCCTGAAATATTTTCATAGAGGCTTTCCTCAGGGCAGTGGCAATATGAAGTCCTGTTATGGACCTTATTTTATCGATTAAACACATTGAAATGTTATTTTTGCTCAACATTTTGTAGTGTTTTATGCCTATACGTTTAAATGTGTATATTTTCTGTTTATTAATTTATTCTGTAGGTATATATTTTATATCCAATATAACTTTTGTCAATATCTAACTTTAATAGTTTATTTTATTGGTTATCATATATTTACGCATATATAAAAAGAAAATACATAATTGACACTGCCAAATTTTATTTTTCAATGAAAAAGTTTTGAATTATCTTTGTTACAAAATCGGTGGGCTTAACGAATATCGATCGATAATTAATATCAGAGCTGAAGAGCAAGTCGCTTCACTATGTAATACAAAAAAAAGGTCCATAAAGTAACCAATTATTTTGTTGTTCATTTCTTGTCAATAATTATAAAATTTCATAGGCGTGCATATGTCAAAAGTGAAATAAATGGTTGGACGGACTAGTAACACAAGACTGACGTATTGGTCTCTCGATCAATCAAAAACATCAAAATTAAACATCGTCTTACGTGTTGCTTCTTTTTGCCATATTCTAAGCCTACTGATTCTTTATGTAGGTAGCGTTGGCGTCGTTTGCAGCGGTAAAGGCTTTTCACGTAGGCGAAACCGCGAGGCACAATTACCTACCTAGTAGGTATCTTTACACCATGAACCTTTACACCTTTACACCTGAAGGTGAACATACCTAGTATGTTCACCTTCAGGTGTGCAGAATTCTTATTAAGTGTTATCATTTCTCAAACTGCTGACGAGTTAATACTAATAAAGCTGAAGAGTTAGTTTGATTGAACGCGCTAATCTCAGGAACTACTGAACCGGTATTGAAAATTCTTTCACTAATAGGAAGCTACATTACTCCTGGGTGCTATAGGCTACTTATTGTCCCGGGAAAATGTTCTTATCCCGGAAAACATTTTTCACGCGGGCGGCGCCGAGGGCATCATCTGATCTTCAATTATTTTCGTATCACGGTTGATGTGATCAAATCTTGTTCGATCTTTGACATCAGAGTGATGTGTTTAGTCGTTTGGTTTTTATTTAGAAATAGCTTTTGCCCGTGGCTTCGCCCGCATTAAAGAGTTTCTCCTGTATAAAAGTCATTTTATATACAAACTATACATGTTCACGGAGCCAATTGTAAGTCTGAACCATTTTAGAATCCACCTGAATATACATAAAAATATTTAAATCGGTCCAGTAGTTTAGGAGGATTACAGTGACACGCGTTTTATAGGCACGCGCCGCCGGCCCTCTGGCCGGTATCGCCGCAACCGCTATGTCCCTGCATTTTAAATCAGTTACCTTTTCAAAAATAATTATTTAAATTACGTGCTGTGAAGATTAGAGTGTGACTTTAGTTTTTGGTCTACTTATACATTTATGTGACGAGGAGCATTTATCGGCAAGTTATGAAGTTCGCGCTTAGAATCTTGATTGTTGATGAAATAATTCACCTTTTTTTAACCGACTTCAAAAAGGAGGTTCTGTATTCGATCCGTATGTATGTATGTAAATTTGTATGGCCGCGAGTTTCTCAAAAACTACTGATCCGATTTGGACGTGGTTTTCGATATTCAAATGTATATTTCTCAGGGAAGGTTTTAGTATATAATTTATGAAGATCTGATGAAGATCTTCGGAGATACACAATGAAACTCTTCAATAACTATCTTCGGAGATACACAATGGAACTCTTCAATAACTAACAGCAGATGACTCGCGAATGCTGCAATCACATATCTATGATGTATTGTTTACACCATTTTATAATTAACTACCAATAAAGCTATAAATAAAAACTTTTCAAAAAAATAAACCGACTTCAAAACCAGTACAAATAAAATAATAATTAAAATTTGTATTCGCTTAGTATATACGTATATTTGGAGTTGGTGCCTAATTTAAATGTTTTCGTATATTTGTTTGTGTATTTCCTTAGCTTGCTGGCAATTCGTCGACTCCAAATATACTTATATATTAAGCGAATATAAATTTAAATTATTTTTTGATTTGTAGTGGTTTTGAAGTCTGTTTATTTTTTTTTGCATCGTAAGATGATGGTAAGCGATACGACCACCCATAAACAGTAAAAACACCATCCATCACCCTGAGTTACAAAGTATTGTGTGGCATTCCATTGCGCTCATCATCCTGAGTTATAAGATGTTAAGTCTCATTGTGTCCTGTAGATGTAAAAAAATATCGGTTAAGCAATCATTTATAAACTTAAGAAATAAACATTGATCCTCTAGAAATTGAGTGACGTCACGGACGTATAACTAGCAGAAGTAGTGTCATATATTTTCGCCATTTAAAATTAAACGAATAAGCTTTTTACATTCATTTATTCCATAAACTGTTACATTGAGTGCAATAACCGTGCTATACCGTTATACAGTGAATTAGTGGAGTGTAAAATCATAAAAAGAACATAAAACTAAAACTAACGAACTTATAAACTAAAAACAAAAAAAAAGTGCACCAACTACCCTAACTTATAGCAATATTTCATAAGAATAATACACGTATCACATATGTGTACAAAGAAACTTTAAATTTTAAATATACCCAACGTGTGTGTCCAGCCTAACCACAGTGCTTCATCTCATGGTGTCGTACACTATCAATTTGCCCCTATACTAGCTATAGTTACATATATATAGTACAGCGCCATCTATTCGGAGCTCCAGAAAACAATTAGCGAGATCTATTGTAACCAATAATACAGAATGGCTGCTAAATGCAATGCGTGCGGTAAGTACGTATCGGCGGCAGATGCCGCTGGGTGCTGTACCTGCAAAAAGATCCATCATCGTGGCTGCGTTAATTTATCCCGTAGTACACCTGTCAGTAGCTCATGGCAATGCCCTGACTGCAAAACATCCACCAAAGGCACTACGCCTCTACATGGAGCGGTAGTTCAAGGAGAGGAGCGGAATCGGGATCAAAATGTCAGCGCCATACCGAGATCGGATTCAGTGCTCGCTGAATTGCATGCTTTTCGGGATGAGATGCGTGAGACTAGGGAGGAGTTTCGCGCAGCCCGCCTGGAAATGCAGGAGCTACGTGAGAAACTTGGAGCATGCGAGCAGCGCCTGACATGCCTCGAAGGCAGGGTATCAGTGCTGGAGAAACAGGTTGGTGCGGATGGGGCGACGGGGACGGGGATTGACTTGGTGCACAAGCTGGAGAATACAGTGCAGCAACTGCAGTCGGACCTAAATCAACGAGACCAGGAGCTGCTACGTAATGACGTGGAGATCACCGGTATTCCTGAGGATGCCGGCGAGAACGCGACCCACCTGGTGCTAGCAGTCGCCAACAAACTCGGCCTCGCACTGGACGAGCGAGAACTGGTCAGCTGCGTCCGCGCGGGAGCGCCACGGGTGTTAGCCCAGCAGGGTTCGGATTCGCGTACAAATCGGCCGCGACCTATCGTGGTACGCCTTGCCCGTCGAGCAACACGGGACTCAATATTAAGAGCCGCGCGCGTGCGTCGCCGACTCAACACCGAGGGTCTGGGACTACACGGCGACTCCATCAATACATTTTACATCAACGAGCGGTTGACGCGCGCTAACCGTGACCTTTTTAACCGTGCACGTACTGCTCGTCGAGAGAATGGCTGGCGTTACGTGTGGACTCGCGATGGTAAAGTGTTGGCACGTAAAGAAGTATCGTCTCCAATTTTCAGAATCCGGTCTGAAGCAGATTTGAGCCGTGTTTTTGCTTTTGCTCAGATTAGCAGGCAAGATTAAATTACCACCTAACATTTTAAATCTGTTTAGCTTATTATTTGGAACTAGTTTACCTATTGTTGTTTTTAGTATTTCTTTCTTTTCAATTTTTTTGTGTCAATGCAAGTGTATCGTTCCGGACGACATGGTGAAGTTAAGATATTCTGTATATTATAATTGTATGTGTGTATTATATATTGTGTGTATTTTATTTTGGCAAAATTATTTATGTATTTATGACCTAAAAAAATTATTGTGTATCTGTTTCTTAACAACACGGTATTTAATATACTATAATTGCATGTATGGGATGTACACACAATATTATATTAAAATTCAATCGTGTTAATAGACTCAAAATTGGTCTCTTAAACGTAGGATCTCTAGGTACACGACATGACGAATTCTTGGCGGCTATGGCAACGCACGACGTCGATATAATGGCGATTAATGAGACATGGCTCCGCGAGGGGGAGGAGGGCCGGGCGCCCGCCGTACCCGGGTACCGACTGCGCCACGTCCCACGGCCCGCTAGCGTGCGCGCGCGCGGTGGCGGAGTCGGTTTTTATATTCGCCGCGGTATTGCGGTGCGCGAGCTGCCTCACCCGCCAATGGCTCACATTGAACAGATGTGGCTGCGCCTTACCGTCAATGGAAAAATTTTAGCTATTGGTACGGCTTACAGACCGCCTTGGATGGATATCGACAACTTTATAAAGGGGCCTGTCAGAGACCATGGATACCATCAGGTGGTGTCATAACACAGTACTGTTGGGTGATTTTAACATTAATTTGCTGAAAAAGCAAGACTCGGGTACTGTGAAAATCAACAACTTTTTTAATTGCCATAGATTGAGCCAACGCGTCGCTAAACCAACTCATTTCACCGCACATAGCGAGACGCTGATAGATTTACTATGTACAGACATAAAAGATTGTAAGGTAAATATTTATCACATACATGACTTGAGTAGTCACGCTTTTATCACTTGTCAGCTCAACACACACAAGACGAAACGAAATTCACAATTAATTAAAAGTAGGGCTCTGTACGATATTGACTTGGCTAATTTTGACTCAGATCTGGAAAGTATAAACTGGGATAATATTATAACATGTAACAATTTAGATAACAAGGTTATTTTGTTAAACTCGGTAATACTTAAAGCTATTGATAAGTACGCGCCGCTAAAAAATAGATGTGTGAGAGATAACCCGTATCCCTGGATTACATATAATATTAGAGAGTTAATGAGACGCAGGAACGAGGCATACTTGCGAGCTAAGCATAGTGGTCAGGATGGGCACAAACATTTTTATAAAGAACTAAAACGAGAGGTTGAAGATGCTTTAGTTAGGGAAAAATGTGCCTATTTTAATCATTACGTGAACCATAACTTCACAAACCCTCGTACACTGTGGACACACATAAAGAAAAACGTACGCTTAAAAGAGAGGCCCGAGTTACCCTTGCATATTTTCAATAATCCTGATTTAATTAATAACCATTTTCTCTCTGTCCCAGGTAATGATAAGATCACTCTATCTCAATTAACTTTTTTCGAGTACCACACCTACAGTAATTCCGTCTTTACTATCAGTACAGTAAGCGAAATTGAAGTGCTTAAAACTATCAAAACTCTCTCATCAAAAGCTGTTGGAGTGGATGGCATATCTCTGGACATGTTGAATCTCACTTTACACAAAACACTTCCAATAATTACTTCAATTATTAACAATTCATTTGAAACAAACTGCTATCCGGAGTTATGGCAGCAAGCAGTGGTTAGGCCTATTCCTAAGACGTCATTGCCAAGAGATTTACAAGACTTGCGCCCAATAAGTATTTTGCCTTGTATATCTAAGATCATTGAAAAAATCGTCGCAAATCAACTGCGAAAATACTTACTAGACAACAATATCTTGCCAAAGTTTCAATCGGGATTTCGAAAGGGACATAGCACTACCACTGCTCTTGCCAACGTCATAGATGATATTTTGAAGGGTATCGATGATGGTTACGCGTCGTTGCTGGTTCTACTAGACTTCTCCAGAGCTTTTGATTGCATTAACATACAATTATTACTGTCCAAGCTTCATTATTATGGTTTCGATAGTTCGGCTATTAGGTGGTTTGCTAGCTATTTTAGTAATCGTATTCAACGCGTGGAACTTTTAAATACAACAGGCGAAGTAATAAGCTCACAACCCAAAAAGGTCTCTCGCGGAGTACCTCAGGGATCCATTCTTGGACCCTTACTTTTCATCATTTATAGCTCAGATGTTACAATGCAAATTCAGAAATGCAGATATCATATTTACGCGGACGATATCCAAGTTCACAAAACTTGCCACCAGAATGATATCATATCTGCTGTGTCTGATTTAAACGATGATCTAGACCGTATAGCTGTTTGGGCTGAAGCTAATTCATTGGTACTAAACGGTAACAAATCCAAGTTCATTATACTTGGATCAAAGAAACAGGTCCTTAAAATTGCCTGCAAAGGAGTGCACTTGAATATTAAGGGAGTTTCATTGGAGAGGGTTCGTGAAGTGCGGAACTTGGGCTTGACTATGGATGAGGAACTTCGCTTTGAATCACACATAACAAACGTCGTGAGCAATTGTTTTTATCGTCTTAAGGTTCTGTATCAAATTCGAGATGTTTTAAATACTCCTATGCGCATTAGGTTAACTGACTCGCTCATCCTGTCCAAGTTCAATTACATGGACTCTGTATATGCGCCACGTCTCCTAGTTCGCACGAAAAAACTCATACAACGAGTGCAAAACGCATGCGCTAGATTTTGTTTCAAAATCCCTCCACGCACACATGTAACCCCTTATTTAAATAAAGCCGATATTCTTAAAATGAAGGCGCGCCAGGATCTTCATATGGCATGTCTTTTATTCAATTTAATTAAATACCGTACTCCTACATATCTCGCCGACAAGCTGCACTGGCTGCAGGACGTTAGCGTGCACCATACTCGCGCAGCCAGCTGGGCGCTGGTGGTGCCGCGTGCCCGTACGAACGCATTCCGGGGTAGCTTTAAATTCGCCGCATCTCGATGCTGGAATGACTTGCCACCGCCCCTCCGTAGTCTGCAAACATTAAAAAGTTTTAAATCTCAGTACAAACGAATATTACTTGGGATTCAAAAAGATACCGAGTAATATGAGTATTTATCTGCTTACCCCTTCGTTTGTAGACTCATGGCGCAGCGGTGTCGAGTTGTCTGCAGCGTGTGTCGAAATTGCGGCCAACGTGAATAAGTCTACCCTCGCATATAAACGGTGAAAAGTTCCCATAGGTTTTAACTATAATTTTATTTCATTATTATTAATTATTTGCATTTATTCACTGTCCAATTCATAATCACACAATAATACTATTTATTTAACTCAATTTATTATTTTCTATTTCACACTATCTGCTTATTTATAATTTATATTATTTTTTATTGCAACACGTCTGTGCGCGCTCTCAACGCGTCGGGCCCATGGAAGACCAGCGCCGTGTCTCGCTCGCGGCTTGTGCTGAATGGGACCCGTTTCGCACTCACACCATGACGTTCGGAACGGTATACACTAGTACTGCGTTTCTTTCTTGGTTTTTATTTTTATGTTTTTTTTTCTTATGTGTACTGGTGTTGTTTTAGTTTAAAGTTTTAATGTTTTTGTCTTAGTGTATATATTCCGTTTTATTTACGTGTAATTTGTTTTTGTCATGGTGTTGTGCGAATAAATGTTTTTGTATTTGTATTTGTATAAATGTAGACATATTGAACAAATCAGTCCTTAGTACACTAACGGAGCAACGATTTGGTATTTCCTCCTAAATAAATATCGCTGTTGGTCGAAGGCTTGTCACGAACACTGAAAAAATACGTCTAAATAGAATCCCGCCTTCGGCCACAGACAAATATTTGTCCGTGATTAATTTTACGCACCAGCTCTTGTTGATAATTAGCCCTTGCATGGTTTTAGAAGGCTTTCGGCATTTGTACACAATATGTAAAAATGTAAACAATGTCAAATTTGAAAAAAAAACTCCCTCTTATTATATGGGATCTCTCATAGCTATTTTTTTTTTTTTTTAAGGCCATCTTCGGCGCTTTAGGGACGGCTGCGGGCTTTCTCCGACTCACGTCTAAGTTGTCGTCCGCAACCGCCCCTGCGCGTACCGCTGTTGCGGTTCTTCTCCTGTTGTTGCGGGGGCTCAGAAGCTGGCGAAATAATGATTTCGATATAATTATTGTGACACTGACGAAGGATAAGACGGCTCACGGTCACTCAGCGAGCTATGGAGAGGGTTATGCTAGGTGTTTCTCTACGCGATCGAATCAGAAATAAGGAGATCCGTAGAAGAATGAAAGTCACTGACATAGCCTAACGGATAAGCAAGCTGAAGTGGCAATGGGCAGGGCACATAGTTCGAAGAACTGATGGCAGATGGGGCAAAAAAGTTCTCGAGTACTGGTAAGCGCAGCGACGGCCGTCCACCTGCAAGGTGGACCGATGACTTAGTAAAGGCCGCAGGAACGCGCTGGATGCGGGCCATTTTTGACAGGTCCATCTGGAAACCTTTGGGGGAGGCCTATGTTCAGCAGTGGACGTCATGTGGCTGATGATGATGATGATGACGAAGGATGGCCATCGCTCGTCAGCCAGCACACTAACTGGTCCCCTCTCCACTTTCCATCACTAGCAGTGCCGTGCTTTGCCATGACCGTGTAAAGAAGTAAAGTAAAGTTTGATATACTTTCTCTGTAACCCTGAAAAGACAATCTTGATGCTATGTATGTCGATAACGTGAGTTCTCTATATAGTGGAGTGCCTGGAGCATTCAAAACCGTAAAACCTCGGAATAGAGTTATAGTGAATGAATTAATATGATCGATGTGGGATATTGTTTTTTAAACTATAAATTGCAATGTTTTTTTTGTGCACTCCATTGTTTCATTGTTTAAACAAATTATTATGGAAAATTAATGTTTGACCATATATTTTCACTTTAAACAGTATTTTTTTTATTTATATGTTAAATCTTAACTGAGTAGACATCATCATCATCATCATCAGCCTTTATCAGTCCACTGCTGGGCATAGGCCTCCCCTAATGAGCGCCATAGCGCCCTGTCTTCAGCTTGCCGCATCTATCATCTGCCTGCAGTCTTTCGCAGATCGTCATCCCACCTGGCCGGAGGGCGTCCTACACTACGTTTGCCCAGTCGCGGTCTCCACTCAAGAACACGTTTACCCCAGCGGTTGTCGGTTCTTCGCGAGATATTGCCAGCCCACTGCCACTTCAGCTTGCTAATTCTTTGAGCTATGTCGATAACTTTGGTTCTCTCTCTGAGGAATATCATATAGGAACATTTTTCAATGATACCTGTGTATAAAAATAGCAGTAGGGATCTCGAACAGGTAGAAAAACGTGGAGGGGAGAGCGGAGCGACAGCTGCTATGTACAATGGAATTTCTCGGCCAGTTTAATTATAAATGAAACGTACTCTATTGTGACTAATGAAAAGAAAAAAAATATTAGTACAAAATCTGTTTATTTAAATATATTACATTGTTGTCTACATCAAATATTTTCTTCTACTTCATCTATCTGTATAATAGGTGAAGTATTGGAACAACTATTTCCGCTGCACTGTAAACATGCTACACTGCAGTACGAGTACAAAAATATACAAGAATTTTTCACTGAAAAACCAAATTTTCACTGTTATAGAAGCACAATATTCACAGAACACGTGTTCCTTGCAACTAAACTAGCCTTTTTTTTTGTCAATGTTTACTGCCAGTAGCCTGACACTAGTCGGCTTTTCTGGCCACACCGGTCTTTAGGGTGAAAGCAGAAGGCGCTCGCAACCCTTTGAATTAAGTGACCATGCTGAGGGCAACCCACTAACGGGTTAGTGCACTGGCGGATGGCCAGAGTGTTTTCATCCTCTGGATCGGTTAATACGAAACGCGGCCGTCTCCATTTGGCGCGGTCGAATGGAGTAGGAGTATATATTGACGCTTTACCGACTAACGTGTTTGGGTGATTTACCGCCCGATCAAAGTAGCGTCTGCTGGCCATATGCATGAAATGCCTGATGGTCGGCATGTTGGTGTCCACGTGGAGGTTGCGGTTGCGGACGTACCACGGGGCACCAAAAGCATGTCTGAGCATTCTATTTTGTAAGACCTGCATACGCTGAAAACAAGCAGGCGGTAAATGGGCGAATACGGGCGATGCGTACGTCATGATAGGTCGAATGCAAGTCGTAAAGATCCTAATCTTGTTGCGGATTGACATTTTACTTTTCCTATTTAAGAGCCCATCGCGAATGCGGCTCGCGCTCGTACCGCGTTTATATGTGGGATGAAGGTCAACCTCTGATCAAGGGTAACTCCTAGATATTTGGCTGTGTCCGTCCAGGGGATGACCTAGTTGGACATGCGGACTGATGTGTGGGGCACATGGACTCGCTTTTTCTTACTGAAAATGATAGCCTGACTTTTGGTGGGATTGACGGTGATTCGCCGTTTGCGGAACCACTCGCCGAGCTTGTCGGCGGCGGCCTGCAAAGTGCGCACCACATTGTCGGGGTCTCTACGTGAGGCGTAGATTGCGGTGTCATCCGGGAAGATCGCCAGATTGGCGTTCTTTGGTTTGGGGATATCACTGGTATACAGCGAGGTAAACTACCCGAGAAATTCCATTGTACATAGCAGCTGTCGCTCCGCTCTCCCCTCCACGTTTTTCTACCTGTTCGAGATCCCTACTGCTATTTTTATACACAGGTATCTTTGAAAAATGTTTCTATATGTATACTCAGTTAAGATTTAACATATAAATTAAAAAAAATACTGTTTAATGTGAAAATATATGGTCAAACATAAATTTTTCATAATAATTTGGTTAAATAATAAAACAATGGAGTGCACAAAAAAAATTGGGTAAACATTGCAATTTATAGTTTAAAAAACAATATCTCATATCGATCATATTAATTCATTCACTATAACTCTAATCCGAGGTGAAAACCTCCAGGCGCTCCACTAGTACAAATTGAATGAATCTGACGATTTATGCGTACGATCGTGCTAATTTCTAGAACTACTGCTTAGATTCAAATTTTTATGAAAATTATTATGTTCACCGATTGCTCTAGAATATTTTCACAGACACTGACGCCTTTTATCCCGGAAGGCGTAGACAGAAGCGTAACTAGTGCACTAATATTTCAGGGTGCGTATCCGTACCATGATGTGATAGGGGGCGAGCCTATCGTCACATCGTGCACAAATTCTAGACTTCGGGCTGATACTGAGTATAGCCTAATATCACTTTGCACGACCTGGGGATCGAACCCGAGATCTCGGAATTCAGGTAACCGAATATTTTCATCACCGTAATATTTGAGTGCTATAGGCTGCTTTTCATTCCCGAATCGCACTCAAACGCGAGCAAAGCTAATAGTTTTATGCAGCAGCTTTGTTAAAGATAATATAAACATAGATATATCTTTAAACATTCATATTTCATTCAGTAAAAGCTTTGAGAAAAGCTATATAAGTTCTTTAACTTATCAAGGAATAAGAAATTCCTTATGCAAGCCAAGTTCGGATAAACAGGAATGTAAAGCAAACGTGTCGTAAACAATATTAAATTCTGGAAGTTTTCCCGGCGCTGGAAACTACGTATTAGTGTCGTAAGTTCCATTCGACGTACGGAACCCGACTCTTGCATTTCCTTAAAGATGGTGTGTGGAGCTACGAAATTTGGCAGAGTATATTTGGTGCTGTTGAATTTTAATATTCAATTTAGTATGGCCTCCTTAAATAATAAGAGTGTAAGTTTCGAACGTACAACAAAATGTACAAAGAACATTGATGTATAAATATATCAACAAAGAAAGAAAAAAGTACTCGTAGCATCTGCTACGCCGTAACCAATCTTTGAGGCTAAATAAAGGCATTAAATTGTAATATTGTGTTTTTTATGGATTTAGGTTTTAATGGTTTAAAAATTATATATATAGGTATACTAATTACATAGTCGAGTGGCATGAACAACAAATGAAAGTCGATTGGTTTAAGGTTTAATAAATATAATCCGTATTGTTAACAAATGACTATAATCTAATTGCTCCAAAAAAATCTATCACCAACTCTATTCTTACAGCTCAACGTTCCTTCTAAAGTTAGCGCGAACCATATCTGCGTATCCGATGAACTCCTGTATTTCTCTATGCAAAATATATGATTTATGGATGTCTGTATCGATTCGACAGGTATGCATTACGTGTCATATTAATGTTGCCGGTTTTCAGCATCCTGTGATTGTAGACTGGTTTTATTTTGATATTGTATTTTTAGAATACTGATAATCCGTTTAATATTATAAATGTAATTTTGCGATATTTTTAGTATAATATCAGATTTGTTAAAGGATTTGAACGAAATTAGTATACGCTTTTCTGATACACATTGGTACATTATGGAATTGTACTGGATTTATTTGTAGACCTTTGTATAGAGTACATATTTCGGAAAATCATTGGGACTTTTCGTCGGGAATATTGACGCGAATGTAAGTTAAAATGATCACTAAAAGTTTTAGAACGTTTATCTTAACATCTTTCCTATCCAGATCTCCCTTTTACATATTATAGCTTTTATAACTACCACCAACTGGAATCAAAATTTAACCATCCAAACTATTAAATTTATTCACGTGTAGTAAACTGAAACGTGACGCACAACAGTTATAGCTGCTGCATAAATCCCTAACTACCCACGTTACTGCCACTAACCGTTTAACGATTAAATTTAACCGCGACACGTGAATGTTTTTTGATGTCTCCTCATACATGAAAGCTATCGTTATTTACGTTCGGTTTAATGGAGTGTAATTTTTGATTTTCTGTTGTAATCACTATGACAGCATAAGTAATGAATACCGCAGTCTTATGAGTAATGGAGGAGTGAGATGTGCTGAGTTAGCGATCAACACAATGAAAGAAATCGTCGGGGATAGTGGAAAACCGCGTAACTATCACGAAAAAAGTTTAACTGAAATTGATACTTACGATATTAAATTTATGATTGATACTGGACATAATGGACATAATTAGACTTAACATTTTATGTCTCAGAATGACGAGCGCAGTGGAATTCCACAACTTGTAACTCAAGGTGCTGGATGGTGTTGCTACTGTTTGTGGGTGGTCGTATCGCTTACCATCAGGCTAATGGCATGCTCGTCTCTTCATTCAATGCAATAACAAAAAAAAAAACTATGCTTTTTTCTTTCAATTACGCGGTATTTACCTATGCTAGTTACGCGATATTGCACTATTCCCGACGATATGTAACAAACGCAGTGCAGTACCAAGCAATTACTATTACCAGTGACTGGTAATATAATTCATAGTTCGGATTGCAATACTTACCACGCATCGAATATCGCGAGCGAAGGCTGGTGATACAACTTCGAGGAGGAGGAATTCAATTCCTTAAAATTAATTGTACCTAAATCCTTTGATTAATTGTATACTTAGATAGACACTGAACGTTGCAAACGCTTCGAAAAAAAAGAGGCGATTAATTCCCCACTAAATGAGTTCGAGTGAATTATTTTTGTTGTTTTTCATGGATATGGATCTCTCCATTTTAATAGAAACCGTGTAATAACTGATATCATTATGCGCGCACACAAGGATATGCAGAATGATGCAGCGATAGCGTATGACAGCTGTCACGCATACTAGCTTAAGAAAAGTTGGCCTGTTTGTTTTAGTTTCACTGCAGCGAGACACTCTATTTAGGTAAGAATATAATTAATCAATGTGTCCATCGTAATATTCAAAACACCAAGATATTGGTGATACGAAATTGTTAGATTTTGTGGGAAATTTTGCCATCACGTAAAGCATTTGCTACTAAGCGGCAATAGCCTAGTTGGAAATGACACGGACTGCCAAGACGAATGCCCGCAGGTTCAAAACCCAAGGGCACGCAGCTATGACTTTTCTAAAAAGTTATGTGTGTATTCTTTGTGAATTATCGCTTGCTTTAACTCAGAAGCCTATCTGAGAAGGTCTCTAAATATCGAAGGAATGTGAAGTCTGCCAATCCGCAACAGGCCAGCGTGGTGGACTAAGGCCTAAACCCTCTCAGTTGTAGAGGAGGCCCGTGCTCAACAGTGGGCGGTATTTAATACAGGGCTGGTATGCTAAGCACTTGTTACAGTGTCTCGTATAAAATGCTGCAATCCAAGTTCATTATTTCAGTTTTTATAGTACTAAATACCAAAATAATGAGGAAAGTTTTTACGACGCGTTTTAATATAAAGATTCTGTTCAAAAGCGCTTTATAAGCTATTCAGATAACACAAAAGGCGAAACTTCGGAAAGTCCATAAACGGTTTGGCATCGCGCGAATTTTCCGTGGCTTTGAGGAATGTACACACCGAGCGGTGCGATGCTAGGGTGAACTAATGAAATTATTTTTTCAAAATAAAAAAAAGGCCAGAATAATTGAATTTACTTCATAATTGTGGAATGATTACCTCTTGTCACTCTATGTGGATACCACTTCGCTTACCATGTGGTGCAGAGGAGTATTTTTGGCATGTTCGTATAAATAAAGTATATACAATAGAACGACATACGTTTTCTATACTAATATTATAAAGAGAAAAGATTTGATTGTTTGTTTGTAATAGATAAACTTAAAAACTACTGCACCTTTCACTAATAGGAAGCTGCATTACTGAGTGCTGTTGGCTACTTTTTATCCTGGAAAAACTTTTTCACGCGGGCAGATCCGCGAGCAGTCTTATTTGTTATAATAATAACAGCTCTGTATACTGTCCCACTGTTGGGCACGGGCTTATTCTACTGAGAATGTTGAAGACAATGAATGATGAATGTTAATGGACATGCATCTTTTATACAACAGTATTTTACAACGAGCTTCCGGCTTATCAAATAGAATTCAGAAAGTAGAGCTACTACAGTATATCGAATGCCGGAATTACTGGTCGTGGCAGAATCATTTCGAACGATTAAATTTCATACAAAAATATACCCAAATTAGAAAGGCATGAAGATCATATTAGATATATAGCAAAGCTGAGTATGAGCCGACCTTAAAGAATATCAAAGCGTGTTTATCCTTTAATTTCATCACACAATCTCTTTGGCCAATCTCTGTTTACTGACTCAATAACCATGTTTGTAATGTATTTCATACGTTGATGTTTCATATATCCAGTTTACTTTGACCTGTCAGTTTGATACGGAGTATTGATGTTTTGGACATGAGAGAGGTCTGTGTTTAATGGTTAAAGTCTCGATGTTTGAGATAGAGTCCAGTTTGATTTGATCTGTTAGTTTAGTACAGAATATTAGTGTATAAGACATTACAGAGTTCTATGTGTATTGGCTAGGATATGTTTCTCTTTGAGGATATGTCGACGTTTGATGCTTTTAGAAACGTATGAACTATATTATTTTATTTGGCTGTTTTTGATGGGCTTTGTTATGAAGTGATGATTTGGTTACCACTTATTTCCGCACCAAGACAAATGTTCTTTAAGAGTGACCATTTTGTATTTAAGAGGTTTAAGCAATGATATTCCAAAAACAAAGATATGATAGTATCAATCGCGATCTGAAGACTTAAAAGTAGCCCAAGTGGGATAGTTTTATATACCTATTACACTTAAATTACAAATGCTAGATGTTTTTATTGTTCATACTGGTTTAAATACGCCAACTTTTTTATTATATCATGGCAAGAATGTGCATGCGGAATACTTTGTTCGTTTAATTTATTAGGGTATGGCATATCTACACTTTTTAATATCATTGAGTTTAATGGCTTTTTCTGTCTACGGGTTTAAGGCACCAAAGACTATTATTACTACTTAGATTTCTATAGAATAGAACTAGATTATAGACAGAGAATGGCAAAGTGTGTGATAAAAACAAACAAACATTTAAAATTAATCTATGTATATAAAAGCCATAGGTCACTCACTCACTCATCACGAAATTTCAGAAACAACAAGTGCTAGGAGTCTAAAATTTTGCTCTGGGGTTCCTTTTGGGACGTAGGTGCTCAATAAAACGGGATTTTGCGAAATTCAACCCATAAGGGGTAAAAAGAGGTGGCAAAGTTAGTACGCGATAAACTCAATAACTACAGAACGGATTTCAGTGAAATTTGGTATGGACAAGACCTTAGAAAGGTTTTAAGCTACTTTTTATCTTGGAAAAATGTGAAACAGGACCTTTACCCAGAAAAACACTCTTTGGTGCGGGCGAAAACGCGTGCAAAAGCTAGTACATAATAAAAACAAACTATTTACCTGAACTCTAAGTCCATAATTCCCGAAACAACGATTCATCGACCGTCCAAATTTCACACGAGCTATATTTATCTCCAATAGGTTTTTTCTTATGTTTTATTCAGACGAGAACAAATGAGTTGAAGAAATAAAACGCTATTGCTCCCTATCGGCTATTACTGCCATTATATGTGAACATATTTCACCACCTTATTGTTATGTGGATAGAGATGATTATAGCGTATTTTTATGTCAGGTTATGTTTGTATCAGTAGCCGGTAAGGGTAGCTGGTCACACGCGCGATCAATCAAAGTCGAAATTATTTATTGAGTCAGATTCTACATTTACGACCATTATTATACCATTGTGACATCCGTAACGATTGTTTTTTGGAAATGGATACATGGGTGTACATTCATTTTTTTACATTACCTACAATATAACTCAGTGGTTTGAGAATACGATTTTTTTAAACAAATAATTTGTGTAAGAGTACCGTTAGTATTCTGAACAATTGAGGAAAAGGGGAACTTTCTACAGTTACTTAGTGAAAAATTAATGCTTACCCCCTTTTTTCAATTACATCTTTACAAAAATTTACTACAGACTGTTGTAAGAAATAAAACATGTTACTGTGGATTTACCTACTTATTCAGATAGACGAATTCCTAGATAAACATATGCCAAATTTAGCACCTAAATGCACACTGAAACTTTTCATCTAGCTATGGCGCTTTTACATTAAAATAAAAATAAATGCCAACTTTTTTCAAATATTTTGACATGTAGAGCTTCTTACTTCAAGCCATATGAATGTATGAAATGAATGAAATTCTCCTAGCCAGTTTCGGCCACGGCGGCCAATCTCAACGGAGATCAGCCAGGTACGCAGGAGATATTATAGTGCACAAGTGTGTGCGCAATACACAGGTGCACTCGCTATTCCTTCACTCTCATAGTCCAGTGAGACGGCAATCCGACATGACCGGAGAGAGATCAGGCGCAGGACCAACGGCTTTACGTGCTTTCCGAGGCACGGGGGTATCACACCGCCAACTTCCTGACTTCGAGCTGCGACTGAGTAATTTTTTTAAGATGGAAAAACCCAGTCACAACGTTGTTTGGCCCGGCCCGGGATTCGAACCCAGGACCTCAGCGCGCAAATCGTACTCGTAACGCGTACGCAATACAACTACGCCACCGAGGCAGTCAATTTTTGGGAGGGGATGAATGTATATTATTTTAGTGAAGGCACAGGCTGACTGTATCCTCTGCATTAATGAAACATCCTTTCTCCAAACATGCTCGGAAGCCCGAGGCGATAATCGGCTAAGTGCTACACGGGTATAAACATTATACAGCTTGTTTGTCTTCTCGTGTGTGTACAAGATGTCACAATAAGTAATAGATTATATAACATTCCACTTGCTTTGTAACGGGGTTCAACAGGAATCACTTTTTCAATTTTTGAATTAGTTTTCTTTGAAGTTTTTACGGTTATGTAGGCTTAACGATTCCCAATTGAAGTTATTTCATCAAATTTATATTAGCATACAACATCATGCCCTTTATCCCCGAAGGGTTAGACAGAAGCGTAACTAGTGCCCGGTGATCGAACCCGAGCCCTCAGCATAGCAGTCGTACCATAATACAACTACGCCACCGCGGCAATCTAAATTTCTATATTCAGATTTTCAGATTTCTATATTGTTACTAAAATGTTTCTATTCCTCTATCATTTAAAGAGATTAACATAATATGATGTGATTTTAATGAATCCACATAACCATTGGAATAAATTTGATCAAATGTTCGATTGCAAGGTGCTTCTAATGGCAAATATTCGTTCTAAACGCTTCCCTAATGTTAGGTTCAAAAGTAACTTTAAAGATTCAACTGCACTTCAGTTTAAGTGTGATTGCTTTGATATCTTCTATTGGCAGATGATAATGTATTAAATATTATTTAACATTTTACTTTATTTATTGTACACACATATAAAAAAATTAAAGAGAAAGGTAACAATAATTACAAATGGCGGTTATAAGGAGAAAGAGATCTTTAACATTGAGAGCAATGTACCAGAATCGTGCAAATTGGCAATCAGGCCTGTATTATATACTGCTCACTGTTGAGCACGGGCCTCCTCTACTACTGAGAGGGTTTAGGCCTTAGTCCACCACGCTGGCCTAGTGCGGGTTGGCAGACTTCACATACCCTTGAGATTTTTATGGAGAATTCTCAGGTATGTAGGTTTTCTCACGATGTTTTCCTAAACAGTTAAAGTGAACGATAATTGATAAATAATACACACGTAACTTAGACAAGTTAGAGGTTTGTGCCTTGGGTTTTGAACCTCTGGACATTGTCTCGGCAGACCGTTCCATTTCCAACTAGGCTATCGTCCACTTGGCAAATTGGCAATATAATAATTTGTAATAGTCTCTTCTAATATGAGATACAGGCATTGTATTATGTATGGATCGCATATTATGCATACATACATAACATTACGCTTTTTCCTTTCAAGGGTAGAGAGAGGTGTATCACACCCACATTCCGCCAGCTATGTTAGGTCCCATATAATAAAGGGGGGGGGGGTCTAATGTCATTAACCAAGCACATTTCCAGACTCCGGGCTGATACTGAGTAGAACCCAATATCACTGCCCGACCCAGGGAACGAACCCGGGACCTCAGCATTGGAGTCATACCGTAATACAACTACGCCACCAAGACAGCCATTCATATTATGTACTTTTTAATCAAGATATTACACATTATGTCGTCATTTCATTGTAATCTCAAGTTAGTCATTCGATGTTTCTCATAAACCATAATATCTTCATACTTAATGGCCTACATCACCAGTCAGCTAATTTGCCGTTCATGTCCGTAATAATTCGAAATCCCTTCTTATTGGTCGTAAACTGTTTCAGTTTATTGTAACCTTAGTCATTATGTATTAAGTATGGATCTTATATTAGTTATTAGGGTACATATAATATAATATCCTTGGTTTGGTAGCAGCTAAGGCTGTGGGCTCGAGGTCCTGAGTTTGAATTCCAGAGCGGGAAATATTTCATTTATTTTTCTACGGATTAAAATTAAGTACTCAGAATGGGATCAAGTCTGGCAGGCAGCAAAATTAAGGCAAATCCATTTTGCGACATACGTGAAAAAGTGTTGCGTCAACCCCAATTTCGACTTCGAGAAGAATTCATAATTCATTTATTATTGAAACAGAAATGATGCGCAGTTTAAATACCATAATAATTTATGACCTCACTTGGTGAGTATTTTAGCTACGAAAAAGAAAATATTTCCACAAAAAAAGGGAAAATTATCATTTAACTGGAACTCATTCGGTGCAGGATAAGCAATTTTTAACCCTCAAACGGGAGCGTGACAAAACCACCCCGGGGAGTGTAAATTTCTTTTAAACACTCCTCATTATTCGCAATAGCCACATAACAGTTTTAACCCTTCGCAGCAGATGGGGTCTGTTGTACCGGCGATCGGGTTTTACCTCCACTAAAAGATAGGTCTTTTTCTTGAATTGTGCGTATCAATAAAATGTTTTATTATGCTACGGTCGCAGAAACACGCTGGATGCAGGCTGCTTCTGACAGGTCCGTCTGGAAATCTTAAGGGGAGGCCGATGTTCAGCAGTGGTCGTCGTGTGGCTGATGATGATGACTAATGATACTACCGATATATTTTTGAGAATTCGTATGATACACCTATTAATTAATATTTATTTACTCATTTTTTATTTTTCTTAAAGTTACATAATTTAATTTTACACAAGCATGCATACTGCTTGTCCAATAGTTTTACTAAATCTTTAAAAAACTTTGAATATTTTGTAGTAGCTAATGTTGATTTTTTTGTATCTTGTAACACAGTTTTAACTAGCACGGAGGGTAAGATTTTTAAATTGTATACGTACCGTCGTAACTATGTAGGCTAATTTTATATACTTATTACCGATATTTGTTTTGTACTTTAGCGTCAAACGTAGTATACAACTGTACGATAAATTGTTTAAATTGTTTGTTCTTTTGAATTAAAATTTATAAGGTACTAACCATTGACTAGAATCCATGAAGTTTGACAGAAGCAATATTTTATAGCACATATTAAGGAAAAAATCAGAAATCCGTAAACATGTACTTTAATAACAAAAAAAGCTAGCACTGAACTCTCGGCGCGCGAGTGCAACTGGCACTTGTTTTATATCTCATCAAACACGTTTATCGCATCGCTTACTCTACACAACAAGCCTTAAGAAAGCCGCGTAAAGTCGTCAAGCGAGCATCACTGCTACCAAGTCGGTTTATAGTATTAGGTTTTGACAGATATTGCTAAATATCGCATAAAGTGCACGCCAGTAACGTTTACAGCCGGATTACAGGATTACATTGTTAATTCAATCTTTTACGTTATGCGTATGTATGTCGTAAATTTTACCATTTAGGGTGTTGGGATTTATGTAAATGGCGGAGTTCGGGAATTTGCCTATTTTTGGATATTTCTTAATTTTTTTGAAGACTTTGAAAACTAGTCTGGCTGGTGGCGTAGTTGTATCTCCCACTTTACCGTCATCTGGTTCACTGGTGGTAGGACTCTCATATGTAAGAGTCCGTCTGGGTGGGTACCACCGCAATTTCTATTTCTACCGCCAAGCAGCAGTGTGCATGCACTGTTGTGTTTCGGTTTGAAGGGCATTGTATCCAGTGTAACTACAGGACATAATGAGACTTAACATCTTATGTCTCAGGATGACGAGCGCAGTGGAATGTCACAAAGTGCTTTGTAACTCAAGGTGCTGGATGGTGTTTCTACTGTTTATGGGTGATCGGTCTTACCATCAAGCGAACGGCATGCTTGTCTCGTCATTCAATACCATAAAAAAAAATCTGGGTTATATAGACATTATTTTATTATTTTTTTGGTCATCACCACGTCAGACCTTAAGGTCCGAAAGGTGCTAGAATCCTCTTGTATCTCTTATTTAATTAAGCTAATGACTACAAGTGCAAAATAAGTAAACATTTTTCCAAAAATGGGGACAAGGTCCGAATAGACTTTTCGTCAAGTAAAGTTTTTGTATCATAAATAAATTAACAAAATATTGTCAGCATTTTATGTACGAAATTGTATTTGGAATTATTCAAAGTACTGACGAATTTTGTTTTTTTTTTATCCCAAGATGTATGGAAGGAATCTCTACTAAAAATGAGGCTAGACGTTGACGAAGCGATTTTAAATGTCTTTTTATGAATAGTTTGCACTAAAGAGTATTTCTTTTATAGCTTAGTGATGAATATAAAGTGTATTGCAATCTACCAACAAAAACAACAAGAAGCGTGAACAAGAAGACGTCCGAGGTAATTTTGTCGGAGCGCGTCCATTTTCCACTGAATCTATTGTGTTGAGTAGCAAAAACAGCGGGCGGTCAACTAATTCGATTCTCCACATAGGATTACCAACCCTTACGAACAGCATACATGTTAAAACCAACTCTAATGCACGAATTTTAAAGTTTTATTTCGAATGCTGAAAATTGGCAAGAAAATACCGATCAATCTCAAGCGATTGTAGCTTTTATGTGTATAGATATTGAAATGAAAGTGATGTGATTGTGTATGGTAAGCATATTGAAAATGCAAAGAATCTGCGAACTAATCAAGCGGTCACGTGACCAGACCCGCTGCGTCCCATCGTGATTCATTCTGTTTGATATCCCCTTAATAGACTCTTATGTATGTATATTTAAAATAAACAATTTTGTTTACTTTGAATTTTGTTGTCTATTTTTATAGCTTCGATTTCCAGTGTTTTTTCATGTAATGCATTTAGCCCTGAATAATTATACTGTAGTCTATACTGCCCACTGCTGAGGGCCTCCTCTACTACTGAGAGGGGTTAGACCTAAGTCCACCACGCTGACCATGTGTTTTTTTATACTACGGAAGAAATATGTTGCAATAGATTTTTATTAAAATATGATTGTTATTTTTATTGTTTACACTTGATACCTTATAACGCAGTCAGCATTCGTTTTGAAATAAATGGTGTTTTGTAATGGAGATGTCCGCTTTTTGTATGGGCGCTGGCCCTCAAAATCTAAACAGGCTCAAATTTTAGGAATATTAAAGAGGCAACATATGGAACTTAGATCCATTAAAAGTATCTTTAGACCCTTCCATTTATAATTAACTTTTTTTGAAAACATTCATATAAAGTGTAGTTTTCAAGCCAAACAAAATTACATGTACCTCAAAATCTGAGGTCTTTAAAATTAAACGATTTATTAATAACGGCTAGTTTTCAAGAGTTGTATCCGAATATATATATACTGTCTTGTTTAGATTTTCAGGACCATTTTTGGACATATCCTTTACGAGTACATCAATAACGATTAGTTTGCCTCCTCATTGCATTTCAGAACATAAATAGAAATCAAATTCTACATTATTAAAATAAATAGCAACTTCAAACAAGCGTGTGTCGAACACAGAACACAATATCAACAGTATCTCCCCCCAAAATGCGATTCATTTCCGTTAAATAAACATATATGACGCACAAACAGAATTGTAAATAGACCTGTTAATCTAATAAGAGATGCCAGAGTCGGCACGCTTCATTTGAGAAAAAAATGCCATGGATACGTTTTTTGTGGGTATTCTGCAGGGACATGACGTTGACAAATATAACGGCATTTCCGTGAGACGCGTAATGTAGATTGGACGTTTTGAATTTCGAATTTGAATTGAGGGAATGGTGGGAGCGTGAATGTCATTATGTTATTTGTATTGGCATGTATCTTGGTAAGTTTAAAGTTATATATACATTCCGAAAGATGCATACTTATTATTAAATTCTGTTTAGGTTAATACACTTGTGAGACACATAATTATCCCATTTCGTCAACTCTCTAAAGATCTATGTGTCGATATTTAAAACGCTAGCAAGATCTTGAGCTTATTTTATAATATTTAATTTTGTATTTCATTATTTAATAGCTATCTATTAGGTTACTAATTTGACATTATATTAGGTTTCTTATGGTACAATGAAAAATTAAGTTTAAGGAACATAAAAAAAGTAAAAATAACATGCAATAAATAAATTCAAAATGAAATCCTCCTAGCCAGTTTCGGCCACGGCGGCCAATCTCAACGGAGATCAGCCAGGTACGCAGGAGATATTATAGTGCACAAGTGTGTGCGCAATACACAGGTGCACTCGCTATTCCTTCACTCTCATAGTCCGGTGAGACGGCAATCCGACATGACCGGAGAGAGATCAGGCGCAGGACCAACGGCTTTACGTGCTTTCCGAGGCACGGGGGTATCACACCGCCAACTTCCTGACTCCGAGCTGCGACTGAGTAAATTTTAAGATGGAAAAACCCAGTCACAATTTTTTTGGCTCGACCCGGGATTCGAACCCAGGACCTCAGCGCGCAAATCGTACTCGTAATGCGTACGCAATACCACTACGCCACCGAGGCAGTCAAATTCAAATTCAAAATAACACCTTCTTAAATATCCTCTTAAATCTAGTGACATGACATTATAACTTTAAAGACCTAAATTTAAATTAATTTGAGTCCCCCATTCTAATCCGCTTGCATTAAAGGGTTAAATGACATGTCGCTCAAATAAATTCCGCCACGCTGGACGATCGTTGTTAATTTGATTAGGAATAATTCGGTTACTTTAATAGTAATAGGTAACCCTTCACAGATGTTGCCCGGTTTGTGTCCTTTAATTAAATATGGACTCTTAAACAAGTCGGGGATTATAAGATCAATAATGAAATTGTATAATATTACATGCAGAGTATTAGAATAGCTCCTAATAATGTTCCTCTTAATATCTCCTGCGTACCTGGCTGATCTCCGTTGAGATTGGCCGCTGTGGCAGAAACTGGCTAGGAGGTTTACATTAGAATAGATTTTATATTACAGTGTTGTCGCATATTAAATAATGAGCGTTCGGGAAATTAGGCAAGGTCTTCGCGTCCAAAATTCCTCAGTGCCTTAGACTAAAGTCTTCAATCAATGTGTTACTAGTGATCACATACGGATCTGTGACGTGGCCTCTGACTATGGGCTGCCTAAGACGGCTCACTGTCACTCAGAGAGCAATGGAGAGGGCAATGCTCAGTGTTTTTCCTTTGTCGATCAAATCAAAAATGAGGAGATCCACGGTAGAATGAAAGTCGCCGAAATAGTCTAGCGGATTAGCAAACTAAACTGGCTGGTGACACCTGGTGATGTCACAGTCTTATATTACTGTTATTTGACGATTGCCCCTTCTAGCAAAGTTCAAAGCTTTATATCTTGCTAGCTTATGCCCGCGGCTCCACCCGCGTGAAGTAATTTTTCCGGGGTAAAAGTCCCGCTTTGTATTTTCCCGGGATAAAAAGTAGCCTATGTGTTAAACCAGGACATAATTTACCCGCGTGCCAAATTTCTTCGAAATACGTTTAGTAGTTTTTGCATGATAGAGAAACAGACATCCAAACATTCTTACAAACATTATAAAGAACATGTCCAAAAATGGGCCTGAAAATCTAAACAAGACAATTTATTTATATTTGAATAGAACTAAAAAAAAATAGCCTTTTGCAATAAATCGTTTAATTTTAGAGACCTCCGATTTTGAGATGCATGTAATTTTGTTTGGCTTGAAAACTGCACTTAATATGAATGTTATCAAAAAAGTTGGTTATGAATGGAGGGGTCTAAAAATATTTTTTTAATAGATCTAAGTTCTAATTGTTGCCTCCTTTAATATCCCTAAAGTTTGAGCATGTTTAAATTTTGAGGCCCAGCTCCCATACAAAAAGCGGACATCTCCTTTCGCGTTTATAATAAATCCCATCAAAAAACATAAATGTGAAATGTGGAAGCCAAGTCTAATATTAAGAATATGCGTGCTGGTCAACTTCACGGACAAAAGAATTGAAATCTTAATGGTTGCCAAGCCTCGTAGATAATCCTGAAAATTATTTATAAGAACACAATCCATTCTAAAATATATTTAAACTAATATTTCTTTGTTTTTCTGCTACGACAATGTAGGATATTTATAAATATAATTTCTTAAATTTGATTAGTCGAATTATTTACACAAAGCAGATAACTTAGTATAAATTTAAGCTCAAGATTTGACTTGGCTAGACTTTACATACAATTTTTCTTATATTTGGCTAATAAACTTATCTTTATGTTACTGTTTTCATATTGTAAAGTCAACATATCCTACTCTTCAAAAAAAAAAAATGTTTTCTGATAAAACTAGCCAAGACAAATCTTGAGCTTAAATTTATACTAAGTTATCTGCTTTGTGTAAATAATTCGATTATTCAAATTTAAGAAATTATATTTTTAAATATCATACATTGTCGTAGCAGAAAAACAAAGACATATTAGTTTAAATTTATTTTAGAATGGATTGTGTTCTTATAAATAATTTTCAGGATTATCTACAAGGCTTGGCAACCATTAAGATTTCAATTCTTTTGTCCGTGAAGTTGACCAGCACGCATATTCTTAATATTAGACTTGGCTTCCACATTTCACATTTATGTTTTTGATGGGATATCATTAATTTTTGTAAAGATATTTTATATTAAAATATTGAGTTAAGTAATTAAAACAATTACGTAAGATGTTACCTTTTCGCAATATTTATGAAGTTACTTATTTTAGAAAGAAAATAAACAATGTATTAAAAGCCGTAAACCGCTTCATCGTTCTGCTATGTGCACGCGATGAAGTCCTCTTGGTATAAAAACATCTATTTAATAATTACTTAAACTCTATGATTCGCAAGTATTATGATAGAACGTCCAATGTCATCTCATGTCATAAAATAATAAACACAGAACAGAGATAATTCGTGATAATAAACGTCTTAAGATGTAAATAAACATTGTAGAAATCATACATTTTTAATTTGAGCTCGAAACAGAAGTAAATATATAATATAAAAGACCGAAGAGTGGGCACGAGTTGGTGATGCCTATAACGTATCTATATGAACCCACAACAGATCTGTCTAAAGTCGGAAAATGTATAGAAAAATTCTATCAAAAGTGGTGCCCTAATATGGAGGGAACGTGATTAATGGATCAAGGTAAATAGTATTTAAATTAAAATAAAGCATCAATGGACGTGTACGCCTAAACGTCCATTATTCTAAAGATAATTTATACATAGTATGCAGATTTTCCGATTGCTTGGAAAATGTTTCAAATCTTAAAAACACACTGTTTTCAGATTTTTTCCTTTGTATACATACAATTACCTATCTGGACACCAAATTTCAACTTTCAAGGTCATCTGGAAGTGGGTTAGGTTTTTGATCTATATGTCAGTCAGTGATAAAAATGCCGATTTTTAGATGTTAGTATCTCAATGACCGTTTGAGCTATATTTATGAAATTTGAGATTCTAGTTAACTAGAGGGGGTTTAATACATAAACCAAATCTCAGGTATTTACGTTAAATAGATTTTGAGTTATAGAGGCGTCAAAAGTCGCTCCAAATGGTTCGGGTGAAACTACACTAGGCAGCTTCGACTTTTTTTTTTGCTTGGCTTGACACGCTGCCGCGTGTCTCGATAGTAGGATTGTTGTGCTAATTTTGAAAATTCTTTTACCGTTAGATTTTAAATAGCATACATACATTTGATACGTGTTTAAAAAATAAGTAGACAACTACTCTATTAAAAATACCAGAAAATCGCCAGTCCATATCCAGCCTAAAACTGAAAACAATTTAAAATGCTTTTAAATATGTGATTCACAGTTACAAACCTATTTGTAATTTTTTTTTTGTTGTAATACGTGGTATACAATAAAGTGTTTTCATTCATCCATTAAAATGCTTTTTTTTGACGCCACAGAGCCATACCATTTAATACAAATAGCGAGTTTCCACATTGTCGTCGGAGTCACGTCTAATCCTGCCGCACATTAACGGTTCGTCTGTGCGCGACAGCTCTGCCATACATAGAAGACATTGTAGGACCGCGGTGTGTATACACTTGCTACTTTTTTGCGACGAAGTTGTCGCAGATGAGATATATTTATAGTAGCATGAGATATTTGTTACTCGCTCAGATGTTTACTATAGATTTGTGGCGTAGTTTTTTTAGATATTTCGTTGCCGTTTGATGAATATAGTTTTATGTAGGTAAACATGATGTCATAAGTTTTCAAAGAATAGGAAGACACATGTATTATTTAATAAGGATCTAAATAACCACTTTATAATTTATGAATCGCGTAAAAAACTAACTTTGGCAATAACGCAAATAAAATAGAAAATTCATAAAACCACAACAAAAAATCGCAAGTGTGCGCACCAACTTATTGTATTAAGTTGCGTCTAAGACCAACGTCTTGTTACAGTTAATATTAAATTAAACTAAGACCCAAAGTCATTAAGACCCGTCGAATGCATTGCAGGGTTAACGTCGGGCAATTCCGAATGTGGTCATTGTATGAACGACTTGAACGTTATGTTTAATTGTAATATTAACGTGGTGTGTTTATTATTAATTTCTCAAATAGCAGGTTTGTTGTATTATGAAATGAAGGAGAATAGGGAATTTACTATGTTAGATGTTGACAATTATTCCATACGTTGTAAAAATCTCAATAATTAAGGTTAAAAATATATTTTTAGTATATTATTTTGTCTCCCGCTTTACTAAGGAGGGAAGTGGAAAATATATTCCTAACTCCTCCCTATTCTTCTATTTGATAACTTCGTTGCGGGTTAAGACTAATTAGTGTTCCCTGAAACTCGCCGAGCTTCACCGCTCGGTGTCATAAAATGCGTGCCACTGCCGATCCTGGCTTACAGGAGTTACAGTGGCGGGTGTGAGGGCGGGATATGCCTTTTGTGAAATCAATAAAGTTAGTTAAGAAATGGGGCAACAGTTCATATTTCAAATATTGCAGTTTGCGCGTAGTGTAAATAGCGCGAAAACTCTTTCTTTCGCGCTTTACTTTAGAATTCATTATGTAGAATTCTTAGGTAGCCTTTCATTATGATAATTTATTTTCGTTTAATTAGGTCTTGATCTATATGCCAAGTTAAATTCAAATTTATTCAGACAACTTACGATATTAGTAACTAATTATTCAACTACTATTTTTATTCAATCTTTTCAAACCACATTTCAAAAATTCATATAAAGAATTCAGTGTAAATGACCGGTAATCAATAAAAGTCCCCTTGTTAAAAACTGTGGACATTAAACTTATTTTTCGGCTAATTTGAGTTTAATAGGTGCTGCCACGCACATGTTGTGGTAATTTGAACACATATCGAAGATGACTTTATTATAGTTTCGATTTATATTAGACGGGTCTGATGTACCTATATGTAATGATATATGGCCATGTCGGATTGCCGTCTCACCGGACTGTGAGAGTGAAGGAATAGCGAGTGCACCTGTGTATTGCGCACACACTTGTGCACTATAATATCTCCCGCGTACCTGGCTGATCTCCGTTGAGATTGGCCGCCGTGGCCGAAACTGGCTAGGAGGATTTCATTCATTCATATAATGATATATTAGGCGCAAATTGACATAATGTGGATGGCACTCATGCGGTAATTGAACACATTTCGAAGATGACTTTATTATAGTTTTAATTTATATTAGACGCGTCTGATCTATAATGATTTATTATGCAGAAATGGACGTAATTTGGATAGCACCAATTTGATATCTTTTTTGAAAGCATTGTTAACGTGACTGCCTCGGTGGCGTAGTTGTATTACAGTACGACAGCAAAGCTGAGGTCTCGGGTTCGATCCCCGGGTCGGGCAAAGTGATATTGAGTTTTTCTATTCAGTATCAGCCCGGAGTCTGGAATTTGTGCCCGATATGGCGATAGGCTCGCCCCCTATCACATCATGGGACGGAATGACGGCGAAAAGTGGGCGCACTAGTTGCGCCTCTGCCTACCCCTTCGGGGATAACAGGTGTGAGTGTATATGTATACATATATGTATGTATGTTAACGTGTCTTTTGTATTTGATCGTCATAATTCACGAATTACAACTACACAGCATTTGCTATAAAGGTCTAAAAGTTGACGTCATTTTCATCTTAACACATCTTTACAAATTGAAGTCTTTAGGGGCGGCCTATTCAGCAGTGTATTTCCAAAAGCTGAAGAAAATATTCTTACATATTATAAAACAAAAAGTCCTCCGTTGTGTCTGTCTGAACGCGTTAAACTCAAATACTGAACGGATTTCGATGAAATTTGGTATGCAGATAGCTTGAGACCTTAGAAAGGACATAGATTTTTCCCGGGAAAATATATAGCGGGATTTTTATCCCGGACAAAACTATTCTGCGTGGGCTAACGCGCGAGCAAAGGCTAGGAAATAAATAATTACACTATTCAATAAATTCTTTGAATAACACGTCACCGGTAAATCTATCAGTAAAATTTGAGCAACCTAAAAAGATACTAGAAACTATATACATGACATGCTTTTCAATGATTACATACATAATAAATTCTATGAGTATAAACGGTGATATTAATATTAATTTTACGTTCACCATTATCGGATATGGGGGAACCTATTATGATCTGGCGTTAACCCGTCCAACGCTATGCATATTTTAAGCGCGTCTGTAACACACTTTTAACACGTCACGTGACGCTATTAATTACAAATTAAGTGCTTATAATGACGACACAGTATATAGGAGGCTTTTGTTATCATAGAATAATAAAATACAAAAAAATAACAAATATTCCTGATGGACATTGAGGTCATAAGTCTCGAGGTGTGAGTATAAATGACTACAACGGCACTAGGTCTTAATATCTTGATACGACAGAAATAGAGGAGGCTATAAGCTAATTATCGTAGAAGGAAACCATAGCTACGGCTCCTGCACTGTACCTATTCGTCACCTTTGTGCCTCATTTTGAGTTTTGGAGAATAATTCGCCGCATAACTGGGCGAATAAATATGACTATGAATTATGAGGAACGAATATACCCGAATAAGCTTACATACTCACCAAGTATCTAAATCAGGGATGGGACATAACAATAAATGTCTAATACAGTAAGTCATAACCTAGAATCTAATTTGTGACGTCACGTCGCATATTCGTAGTGTGCCTATGTCATCTCTAAGATTACGAAACTATAAAACTTGTATAGGTGTTTTATTATTCTCTAACCATTGGACGTACACAGCAATGCACTTTCAGATAAAACTTCAAACTGAATGGTCAATAAAAACTGTCGAACCGATTGAGCCGTCAATACGGCCGCGCAATATTTTATTGTGCAGGGTAATGGTGAGATAAGGCTTTCCTTAGACGGAGATGCAAATATTATGTTAGTGTGAAAGAGATAGTGATAGCAGTTTCAAACATTACATACATAGTATCACGCCTCTATCCCATAGGGGTAGGCAGAGACTATGGATCGCCACTTTGCTCGATTCTGGCACACTACTTTCGCTTCCTCTACCTTCATCCATCGTTTCATGCACTCCCGCCGGTTCAGGGTACTTTTGACCTGGCCTTTACTTAGAATGTCAGATATCTGACATTCGAAGGTTCGGTGCGGTCGACCCCTGCCGGCCTTTCCATCCACACTCGCCTTATATATCCTCTTTGTCAGTCTCCTATCATCCATCCATTTGATAATATTAGAGTTTGTTACAATGTCTATTAAATTGTTGATCACGTTCACACGTTGAATAATTTGATTTATTTAAATGTAAACGAAATTATTTTTGTAAGCATAAAATTTGTTGCAATTCAAAAAATAACAAAGCCTTAATGGATTAACCGACATAATTAATGATGTTACAGATTAATAAGATCTTGAATCAAAAAGCGGGTCATAAGTAAATCTCTGAGGGGACGGAATAAGACGTCACGATGTAATCGTATGGTTGGACACCGACGTTGATAAATAGACGTCAATGTCTTGGGTTTTCGGTGGCTTGATTTGAAGAAGACTAGCGTTTTAAGGTACTTACAATGACAAGGAAAATATAAATTTATGTACTTTAGATAAGCAATTGTAAGTCCGAGTAAATAACTTGTGGTAGGTCTCTCGTATGTAAGAGTCCGTCTGGGTGGATACCATCACAACGTCTATTTCTACTGCCAAGCAGCAGTGTGCATACACTGTTGTGTTTCGGTTTGAAGGACATTGTAGCCAGTGTAACTACTGAACATAATGAAACTTAACATCTTATTTCTCAGGATGACGAGCGCAGTGGAATGCCACACAGTACTTTGTAACTCAAGGTGCTGGATGATGTTGCTACTGTTTATGGGTGGTCGTTTCGCTTACCATCAGGCGAACGGCATGCTCGCGTCGTCATTCAATGCCATAAAAAAATGCTACTCGTCACAAAAACGTATAAGCCGACCAAATGCAAAAGTTATACTCTAATCTATGCTCCCAAATAAATGGTTATAAAACGATAAAAGTCGAATAAATTTAGCTTGAAACTTGTGTAAGGATCTATTTATAGTATAGCAAATGTAAGATAAAATGTATAATTACGGAATGAAATGTCATGAAGTAATTAAGAGTTTGATATTGTCATTTTTTTATCGCATATGTACAAGACAGCAACAGCAACATCTCGTCAGTCAACACTCTATCTGGATCCCTCTTCGCTTCCAATTAGGTGGAGTGGGATACTATACCGCGACCTTAAAAAAAAACTTGAGAGGTGTCAAGGGACACCCGGATGGAACGAAGTTGTTTTAGATTAATTAGTGAATATATTGTAAAAAAAAATATTTCTATTAAGTTATAATAATAATTGTATATTTCATTATAACGTTACCACATCAATGAAAACATTTACTTCTACCTACACAATAGATATGTCATCGAATCACGATCATCACCTAAGCAAGCATTGACATTAAAATTAACATACAACTAACGAAAAGTTAAATATAAAAAGTTTCTATGGGCTTAGAATGTAGCAAAAAATCTCGACGCAACTCCATTTCGTTTTATTAGGATTGGTTGAGGAACCAACACGTGAGTGACGTATTGGTCTCTCGATCAACCATAAACACCAAAATTATACGACATAGCCTTACGAGTTGTGTCTTTTTTACACATTCTACGCCCACCGTCTTTCTCTTTTAACTCAAGTCGTGCTGAGACAAAACAACTCTATAGCTAATAGGCTTAACAATACAAACGCACTCCGGTTAATTGCTTACGATGCCGGAATACAAAGTGATCACAACGGATTCTTCCGAAATTGTCTTTCGTGTTTAATTTGATTGTTCGTTTCCAGGGATCATTTTTCAAAGGAAATTGATTTGTTTTCGCGTCATTCTGTGGAGTGATGTGTCTTCGAATGTGTAGTAGGGAACTTGTTTATATGATTATGCTGTATGGTGACTGATTTCCTCAGGTTTCAAATCCCGGGTCGGGTAAAATGGTATTGGGGTTTTCTGCTCAATATCAGCCTGGGTTTGGAATTTGGGCCCGATATGGCGATGAACTCTCCTATCACATCATGGAACGGAACGTATATGGAGAAAATTGGGTGCCCTCTAGAGGTGATCATTAAACGTTATAACTGTTAATTTAACTCATTATAAAAAATAGCTGTTAATTCTATTAACTACTATTGCAATATTCATTAAACGTTTAAACTAATGAACGGACTGCGGAGGTAGTTAATGCCATCTGTTAATTTATCATTCAACTAAACTTGATAACTGTTAAACTAAACTTGATAACTGTTAATCATAGAAAAATGCTAATAACGCCTCTATAGTCTATAGGGTATTTATTAAATGAAATTTAATACTACTAATAAGTACAAAAATGATATTTTTTCTTTAGCTAAGACTTAAATTATGCCTTGTCGTGATTTGTGAACAATAAAATCGCCACTTGCAATGATTGCGAAAATAATTTTATTTGGGTAACGTCAGAATTGGTAAAAGTGGCCGCCATTTTGAATTTCTTTGTTTTAAGGTCAAATGACCTCAAAATCGGTAGGTGGGTATAACTTTAATTACCAAAGACTGATCTAATGTCAGAATTGAAAAAAGTGGCCGCCATTTTGAATTTCTTTGTTTTAAGGCCAATTGACCTCAAAATCGGTATCTGGATATAACTTTAGTTACCAAAGACTGATCCAATGTCGGAATCGAAAAAAGTGGCCGCCATTTTGAATTTCTTTGTTTTAAGGCCTATCGACCTTAAAATCGATATCTGGGCAGGCCTGTAGGTATAAAAGACGGATCCAATGTTAGAATTGAAAAAAGTGGCCGCCATTTTGAATTTCTTTGTTTTAAGGCCTATCGACCTCAAAATCGATATTTGGTCATGGCTTTAGGTACAAAAGACGGATCCAATGTTAGAATTGAAAAAAGTGGCCGCCATTTTGAATATCTTTGTTTTAAGGCCAATTGACCTCAAAATCGATATCTGGGCTGGCCTGTAGGTACAAAAGACGGATCCAATGTTAGAATTGAAAAAAGTGGCCGTCATTTTGAATTTTTTTGTTTTACGGCCAATCGACCTCAAAATCGATATCTGGGCATGGCTTTAGGTACAAAAGACGGATACAATGTTAGAATTGAAAAAGTGGCCGCCATTTTGAATTCCTTTGTTTTAAGGCCAATTGACCTCAAAATCGATACTGGGCATGACATTGATAGTAAAAGTCATATTTAATGTTAGACTTAACAAAAATGAGCGCCATTTTGAACTTCTTTGTTTTAAGAATGATTGTATTTAAGATAGATATTTGGGCTTGTCTTTAGACAAATAGAATAAATCGAGGTTGGAATTTCAAGAACTGCATTTCATGTTAAATGTTCTTGTTTTAAGGGCTATTGGTTTTAAAATCAAACTCCGCTGGACATGGCCACAAACTATAGTAGGTTATAGAACTTTTAAATAATATGGCCACCATCAATGCTTATTCAATGCTCTTCAATAACGATATCGCAGGTTTGTTGTGTCGCAAAATAAAGAATTGAAGAACAAAGAAGTGGCCCGTGGCAGCAAACAGCAAATAAAGTAAATTCTTCTGTGAAAGCATCAAAATCGGTTAAAAATCAGGGAGTCGCTAACAATTCAACTATTGCTATAAGAATAATTAGCCGCGTAGTAGAAATTATCTTCTATATGTTTCTTCCCCCACATAGTTATGCCCTGTTGGTTGACCATTCAATTAATGTATCTTTTTTTTACTTACCCCCCTTCACCAGACTTAAAAGGCTACTCACGTTGATTACCTTATTAATTTTTTTTAAGTATTTAATTTTGATGTGACTGCGTATTTAAATTGTTAAATTAGTAAAATTACAACCTCGATTTATTCTATTTGGCTAAAGACAAGCCCAAATATCTATCTTAAATCCAATCAGTCTTAAAACAAAGAAGTTCAAAATGGTGACAACTTTTCTTGAGTCTACCATTAGATCTGTTTTTTACTAACGATGACATGCCCAAGTATCCATTTTGACGTCAATTGTTCTTAAAACATATAAATTCGAAATGGTGGCCACTTTTTTCAATTCTAACATTGGATCCGTCTTTTGTACCTAAAGCCATGACCAAATATCGATTTTGAGGTCGATTGGCCTTAAAACAAAGGAATTCAAAATGGCGGCCACTTTTTCAATTCTAACATTGGATCCGTCTTTTGTACCTACAGGCCTGCCCAGATATCGATTTTGAGGTCGATAGGCCTTAAAACAAAGAAATTCAAAATGGCGGCCACTTTTTTCAATTCTAACATTGGATCCGTCTATTGTACCTACAGGCCTGCCCAGATATCGATTTTGAGGTGGATTGGCCTTAAAACAAAGGAATTCAAAATGGCGGCCATTTTTTTCAATTCTAACATTGGATCCGTCTTTTGTACCTAAACGCCTGCCCAGATATCAATTTTGAAGTCGATTGGACTTAAAACAAAGAAATTCAAAATGGCGGCCACTTTTTTCAATTTTAACATTGGATCCGTCTTTTATACCTACAGGCCTGCCCAGATATCGATTTTGAGGTCGATAGGCCTTAAAACAAAGAAATTCAAAATGGCGGCCACTTTTTTCAATTCCCACATTGGATCAGTTTTTAGTAATTAAAGTTATACCCAGATACCGATTTTGAAGTCAATTGGCCTTAAAACATAGAAATTCAAAATGGCGGCCGTGTATACCAATTCTAACATTGGTTCTGAATACTATAGTGCTAATGTCCATAATAAATAAATAAATAAGTAATATAAAGATACGTACTAACATAATTTTAAGGTGTAAAAAATTGAACAGTCATTACATTACACCTCATTACACCTCAAAGCAGATTTTTTCAATTGTATGAACGGCACGCAAGCGTCATTTACACAAATGTTCATGAATACGTTATAATTAGAAAATGTTTATTTCGATGTGACTGTTATTGCGAAAAAAAATTAACCTGTTGGTTATTGGTTCAATGTTAAAAAATTTAACATAATTAAAATAAACGACGCAAGACACGTGTTGAACATGTTATCGCTAATGCTTTTCACGTAACTCCTTACTTCTTGACCGTTATAACTTAACTATTAATTTAACACGTTATTTTTTTTTAATGTTTAACTTTTAACCATTAATAATTTTTAACCATTAATCACATCACTAGTGCCCTCTTTGCTTCACCCCTTTGGCCATAAAGGTGTGTTTTTTTTCTTTTGCTGGTTGGTAAGTACAGTGTTGTCCAGTGTCCAAATGATAATTAGAATAATGTAATGTACTATGAGAGTTACTGTGATTCTTGATCGAGAGAGATTAATTCCAGTGTATATGGAAAAGGAAACCCATGTAGGCAAAATAACTGAGTAATTTAAACTATTTTATGAATTCTGTATTAATATTATTCCAGTAATAAACTCTTCTTTTTTTCTGTCTTTTGACCTTTCATCACGATCATCCTCATCAGCTACTTGGAGTACACTGCTGAAGATGGGTCTCTCATAAAGATTCTTTTGACCTTGACTACTTTGATAAATTCATGAAATGTAAGGTCACAATTATTGTTGTATTTTACAGCATTTTTCTCGTTAAGAGATAATAAATATGGCACCCATTGACTCTCCCCTTAGGATCAGCATCAAATACCATGGAATTTATCGAAAATTATCAAAAGCCGACCCGCGTTTTTAATCATATTAATATCCCTGCATATACCAACCGTTTATGCAAAATATATTTGCTTACTCAGTATTTGCATGAATTTGAGGCGTCGTTTTTGATGTTCAATGGCACGTGCCGGATATAAATGTCTTTTTTTGAGTCCGTTTAGCATAAATACCTCGGGGTCGTTTAGTTATGTAAGCTGTGGAAAGGTGCCTTTCTGTGTTTGAATATTAATTGTGTTATTAATGCAGTAAAGTTGCTTTTTAAATTGGTAAATGAGTAAGTTTTGTATGTAGACATACACATTTCGCTAAGTGAGTTCCGTCGCATGATAAGATAAGCGGCCCATCGCTATATCGGGCACAAATTCCAGACTCCGGACTGATGGAGAGCAGAAAAACCTAACATCGCTGACTCGGGATTCGAACCCGATATACGGCACCGAGACTGTCGACTAGTAAGTAGTACTACTCTGTCGCTACTGTGTTTACAACATAAATGGGCTGGACTGGCTGAACAACACAAAAACCAAAGTAAAACATCAGCTGGGTCGTAAGGCACGGTGAACCCAACATAACCGCTCAGTCGTTCCCCTTGAACACTGGGCGGTAGTAATAAGTCACTTTCTCCGCGTCAACAAAAAAAAAAAAAAGCTTGTACGTTTGTATAATACCAGCATTATATTACATCACAAATTAACCTATAGATTACTTTTAAAATAATTGTATTTTGCACACAAATGTACACACTAACGCCTTTGATCCCCGAAGAGGTAGGCAGAGGCGCAACCAGTGCACCCACTTTTCGCCGTGCGTATTCCGTCCCACGATGTGATAGGGGGCGAGCCTATCGCCATATCGGGCACAAATTCCAGACTTCGGGCTGATATTGAATTTAAAACCCAATATCACTGCCCGACCCGGGAATCGAACCCAAGACCTCAGCATTGCAGTCATACCGTAATACAACTACACCACCGAGGCACTATATTTTATAATGCAATCAGCCCTGTATAATAAACTGCCCACTGCTGAGCACGGGCCTCCTCTACTACTGAGAGGGGTTAGGCCTTAGTCCACCACCCTGGCCTAATGCGGGTTGTCAATTTTAATTATATTTTATACAGTACTAATTGTTTTTTAAATAATAGATAACTGAACCTCATAACTTCCCTACTCATTAAAATACTTTTCTAACACGCCAATACCTGCGCCTAATTAACCGCAACATTTCACACTCCCTTTCTTACACTGCGCCAGTGACCTATAAAGGGTCTCAGACCCTCCTGGGGCCCCGACCCCACACTTCACAGTTCTTTCAATTATTCAAAGTACCCTCCATATGGGGGGCAAAATTTACTCGACAAAGAACTGGGTGTGATGTTGGTAACAAGACTATACAGTACTATACAGGTACGTCTGTATATATAGTACTAGCTTTTGCCCACGGCTTCGCCCGCGTTAATAAGTTTTTCCGGGCTAAAAGTACATAAAAACCTTCCCGTTGAATCACTCTATCCAACACATTTATTTGGATAAAGATTAATATTATGACGTTGATACAACTCTTAACAAATAATGCATTAATTTCGACCAAATTTGATTACCATAAAAACGGTTCTAGTGAGGTAATCTTAAAAGATAGACATATACTGCCGCAGACATTTTTTTAGATCATTTCAAGAGAAATAATTCTTTCATACATATATTTTTGGTATCTTGAACCGTTTTCGCAGCGCACGCAATAGAAGCCCTCAAGGATGAATTAGTTACCCGTTTTTTTTTTCACATTTTCCATTATTTCTTCGCTCCTAATGGTTGCATCGTGATGTTATATAGCCTAAAGCCTTCCTCGATAAATGGTCTATTCAACACAATAAGATTTTTTCAATTCGAACTAGTAGTTCCTGAGATTAGCGCGTTCAAACAAACAAACAAACAAACTTTTCAGCTTTATAACATTAGTATAGATGAGGGAAATAAAATAAACTTCATTAATAGAAACTAACCTTTTGCCCTAATTGCCTGCGAATTTGATAAGTGACTAATGTTAAAAAGGTAGACTGTTTGTTTTCTTCGAGGTCAAGCTTATTTCGTATGACATTTCATCAAGCTTTCGTGGTATATCCGTGAAAGCGTAACAGACAGACCTACGTTCACGTTTATAATATTAGTATGAATAAAAACAAATAATAATACTAGCCCTGTATTATATACTGTCCCACTGCTGGGCACGAGCCTCCTCTACTACTGAGAGGGTTTAGGCTAAGGCCTAACGTGGACTAAGGTCCACCACGCTGGCCTAGTGCGGGTTGGTAAACTTCACATGTCTTCGAAATTCGAAATTCTTATAAGGAACTTTTTAGGTATGCAGGTTTCCTCACGATGTTTTCCTTCATCGTTAAAGCGAACGATAATCGATAAAAAATACACAGGTAACTTTGAAAAGTCAGAGGTGTGTGACTTGGGTTTCAACCTCCTGACATTGTCTCGGCAGACCGTTCCATTCCCAACTAGGCTATCGTCCATGTCAGTAGGTAATAAAACAGTTATCTAAATCTCGTATGCACTGCCCTTGAACAAAACCTATATACTTAGCCAAAGGGTACGTAGTAGACCTACTATAATTAGTACAGCATCTGTTCTCCAAGGATAGCTCAGAGCTATGATGAGTGCGACTATATCTTCAAATTATGTGAGTATCTTTAAGCAAGTCACGTATTTCTGAAAATACATATTTTAATTTCATAGTGTGAGAGTCATATCTATCGACCTAACATTTTACAAGTATGCCCCCTATCACATCATGGGACGGAATACGCACGGCGAAAAGTGCGTTCACTAGTTGCGCCTCTGCCTACCCCTTCGGGGATAAAAAGGCGTGAGTATGCGTATGCGTAATTATGTTCAAATTCCACTATACTTACACTATACGATGTCATGCCCGAAGATAAAATATCGTATCAACATGAAAAAATCTTAATGCTGCCGGCCTCGTTGGCGTAGTTGTATTGCATGCACGGTACGATTATCACGCTAAGGTCTCGGATTGGAATCCCCGGTCGGGCAGTGATATTGCATTTTATTGTAAAGTATCAGCTCGGAGTCTGGAAATGTGTCCGATAAACGGCAACAGGTCCACCCCATATGACATACACAACATAGCTCGCGAAAAGTGTGTCATACGTCTGCCTACCCTTGAAAAAGAAAAAAGGCGTGATACTACGTATTTAATATGAATATATGGGTAACTGGAATGTTTCAGATTGAAAAAAAGAAGGTAAAAAGAAATTCTAATACACCCAGAAAGAAGATTAAATTACAATTCTTAACCTATTTCTCAACAAACTAAACAAGTTAATCTACAATAAAGAACCACAGCTTTCCGCACTTACTAAGATCCTAATAGAGTTGTTCGAAGTATAAAATTAAATAGAAAGCATCCACGTGTTCGCGTAGTCTTTGTTGCTAGACCTTGGCTGAATGTCAAGGTCAAGACAATGTTCTGCTTGCGTTCTTTGACATTGAACCTTTTTGAAATTAAGGTAAAATGGTTTATTAAGTATACTCGAATGTCGTAAGAACTCAGTCCGCCGCGTACTAGTCTTTGAAATGTTGGGAGTAAAAATTAAACCAATTCGTGATAAAATACGTGAAATGCGTTAGATTTTAAGGGAATCAAGCAGTATGTTCTTACATAGAGATGGACCAACAGCTTGCCTGATACCGCTACAATCAATCAATCAGTCTATCACGTCCACTGCTGAACGTAAGCCTCTCCAAGTGAGCACCAAACATCCCGGTCTTGAGTCCGCATCCACCCGTTATCCGATAGCGCTACATTTTTCAGAAATTTTTAAGTGGCAGACCTACGCTGAAATATTATCTATTGCACGATTGGGCTGGGTCTATCGGGGTAGAACTACTGCTGCATAAAATATCTTCTTGAAAAACGAGCCTGTTATTCGTCTTTGTAGCGCAGTGGGTCTTAAAGCGACTGTAAAAGAGCGTGAGTTCGATTACAGTACGAACGCGAATATTTGCATTTTTTGTAACACTTATTTTGGTTCTGAATAATGTAAAAATCGAAAGATCTTCGTAATCGAAATCAAATATAAAATTGAAAGATTTATCTTGCCTATAACACAAGACTGAGGCTGGTGTTCACGAACGTTAATTAGCTAAGTACGAAGGAATACTGTGATAATATGTCTGTTCTCAGTGCTTTAGGCATGGCTAAGCCAATGAAAGCTATGACATTTCCAACACTATGCGTTCGGGCGCACTATGCGTCTTCATAGTGTTGTTTGTCAATAGTACTAGTACTTACGTACATGTGAGTCACGAAAATATGTGATGCTTGTATTTAGTGACTTAAGTTTATTGTTACTACCGTTTCCCATCCGCCTATAATAGGGGATCGACTTGGTCCTCTTGTCAAGTATGTTGGATTTTTTACCATACATTACACAGCCTTTATTATGTAATCAGCTACGAATATCGACTATTCTTATAGTGATCTGTAAAAGGAGGTCTGCTTTTAAGAAAGTAGACCAGGCTCAAACTTTACGAATATTAGGGGGCTAAAAATATGGATCTAGGATTCATTAAAAAATATTTTGAGACCCTCCATTTACAATTAACTTTTTAAAAACGTTAATTTTAATTGTAGTTTTATGCATAACAAAATTATGCAAATCTCAAACAGCGGAGGAATTTGAAATTATATGGTTTATTGCAAAGGCCTAATTTTTGGGAGTATTATCCCAATTAAAAACAAAGTATCTTAAGAGGTTATAATTTGATGCCCGCTTTTCGAAATATCCTTTCGGTACAAATATGAAATATTCTTCTAGCACTTAAGGTGCATACAATAGTTGCAAGTAGAACACACCAAACTCAACCTAATGCCAAGGCGAAGGACTCCGAGTCTCTAGATATTCATAACAGAACGTTCAAGGTTTTTCATTATTGCCACAAAGGAGAATTTATACCGAGATATTTCAGAAACGATTTGTTTTCTCATGCATGACTTACATTTTCTAATGTATAATAGATTTATTGAGTTGCAACGTCATCGTCTTGTAATATATTTGCTATGTATTCTCTTTGTTCTTTCAAGGTCGAAGTAAATGTAGCGGTGTTTTGTTAATGGCCCTACTGCCAGTAGCCTGACACAAGTCGGCTTTTCTGGCCACACCGGTCTTTAGGGTGAACGCAGAAGGCGCTCGCAACCCTTTGAATTAAGTGACCATGCTGAGGGCAACCCACTAACGGGTTACGAACCTCGGCTCAGGACGGCCACTGAGAGAGGATGAGACATCAACGATTAGGTAAAGATTGGTTTTTAGGCCTAATCCTATTAGATTGTGTTGTCATCGGCACGCGGGCCGGTACTGCGAGGGGGGGATGTAGCGGTGAGTTATTCAATCGATACTATTAGATTTGGATGCTATTCGTTTCTTTGGTCTATTGGCATTGGCAGCGTGTATAAGCAAACAAGGCTCTGGGCAGAGTTCTAAGATTATAAACTATACTGTCGAATGTCTTTTGCCCATGCCAATCGATAGTTGAGTTTTTCATTATTTGACCGGATCTGGATCCCAGTGATGATTAACGTCAGTCAGGTGGACGGTCATAAAACTAAGGCATACCGCTTTTGAAACATATGTGAAATTGGAAAAGGACAGGTTAAAGAAAAATAATGACATCAACTATTATGGTAAGCTATAATGGACGTTTTGATAGATTACAATAGCGAGGTGAAATATTGATTCATTGTCGAGAAAGTATACTAGCCAGCAATTCTATAAGTGATAATCGTATTAGATTTCGAAAAACAAATGCCGATGTTTATCGTAAAATTAATCCTGCCAATGAATTTTACTGCCTGTCACTATTGCCAATACACACACACACACACACACACACACACACACACACACACACACACACACACACACACACACACACACACACACACACTCACGCTTTTATCCTCGAAGGGGAAGATAGAGGCGCAACTAGTGCACCCATTTTTCGCCGTGCGCATTCCGTCCCATGATGTAATAGGGGGCGGGCCTATAGCCATAGCAGGCACAAATTCCAGACTTCAGGATGATAATGAATAGAAAAATCCAATATCAGTTTGCCGGGGGATAGAATCCGAGACCTTAGCATTCATTACCGATAATGTACAGCAATCAGCTCCTAGCTCCTAGCTCTAGCAATGTACTTAATTATGAATTAATACGAAACTTGATGAGCGGACAAATGTCAAAACGGCCATCATAGCGTGCCGGTACTATACAAGTGTTGTACAGAGCATGGTTATACTGATACTTTTAACAGCAAAATCAATAAACTTGAGTGTTGAGAATGCTTTTAGTATTTATTCTGAGGTTGAGAATAACAATGAGTTTTAAAAAGACAAATAAAACAAAAGCCTTTTTAAAAATAATACTGGCTGTCACCAACAATTCCCTCACGGCAGATTACGAAATTCTTTTTTCAAATGCCGCTGTCATTTGACACATTACGTCACCTCCCTTTTTTCAACCCGTTACATTTGCGGAATTACGCGGGCTCCGAACAAATGGGATGCGCTCGTGCCACAACAACGCAGACGGTCTAATGTCTGTCCATCAGCGCCCTAAATTGAGAGGGTCTACCAATTACCACACGAAGATGCTTTGTCATCGCACGTTTGATTTACATTACTGGGTTTTTGGGCGAAAAGGAGTATACAAAATTGTGTCTTTTATTGTGCGATAATAAAAACTATTTTGTGAGTTACCAAAATGAAATATTAGCACGTGGCTCTATTATTAAAATGTATTCATAATTTTTTTTATAAGTTTGCTGGCTGCATTACACGATTGGTAATTTTTTTATGGCATTGAATGACGAGAAGAGCATGCCGTTTGCCTGATGGTAAGCGATACGACTGCTCACAAACAGTAGCAACACCATCCAGCACCTTGAGTTACAAAGTACTGTGTGGTAATCTACTGCTCTCGTCATTCTGACACATAAGATGTTAAGTCTCATTAAGCCCAGTAGTTACACTGGCTACAATGTTCTTCAAACCGAAACAAAACAGTACATGCACACTGCTGCTTGGCGGTAGAAACAGACATTGCAGATTAGTAATACGACGGTATTTCGCTTTACTAATCTGTCATGTGTTACTGTTTACGATACTTTTTTGTACTCCGCGATATTTTTTTCATCACTTCAAAAATTCATTACTGACAGTAATTCTGATTGACAATAAAGTGGATTAATAATAACCCTAGAAGACGGCACCATGTCGGTCCAAAGTGACAGAAAATGACGATTTTCGTGTGACGATTTTTTTTAACATAGATCTCTCCCGTACGTATAAAGAAGTTTCACTTCAAATATTATGATTTACTGCTAATTCAAAATCAACGAGCAATGTACAACAAACTGGACAATATACGCGAATGCACCTTCGTATCGTGGTAGGAGGATTTGTGTTCAGAAATTATAGTCCAAATCCATCTCTGGAGTGAATGACGTCATTTGACATAGCAATGGCAGGACGCTGAAAGGGGAAGTCCGTACGTACTGCATTGTCTATAGCCTGATGAAATGGGGATTGGGTTTTATATTAAATTATTGGACACACGGACTTCGTCTGATTAAAATTGTGTAACTTATAAGTTGATTTGCATAAATAAATGTAATTTCATAATCGCATACTTAATAAAGTACCTTCATTTCTTACAAGACCTACTCCTAATAGGAAACACATAGACGCAAGGAGACAATAAAACGCGGTTACCCTAACTAGAGTCTAAATATTCAACAGCGAAGTTCTCGCATTCGGCTAACGTTATCGCATCGAGTTTCTGTGACTCAATTTAGCTGAACTCGACAGCAATTTGCGCAAATTGGCCGTGCAAGTAACGTTATCGAGACGGCAACTGTTTCGAGAACTAATGCGAGTGTGAAGATAGTTGCTGATTACAAATTCAATGGAATTTAAAATGCTTATCCTTTATTCGTTGATGATTTTATACTTATCCTAATTATAAATATCAAAGGTAAATTATAGTCCGTCCAACCATTTATTTAACTTTTATATATGCACGCCTATGCAATTTTATAATTCTTGACAAGGAATAATTAAATACTTTATGGACGCCAGTTTTCGTTTTCCATAGTGAAGGGATTTACTGTTCAGCTCCGATATTAATTGTCAATCGATATTAGTTTAGCCACTGATTGTGTAACAAAAATAATTCGAAACTTTTACATTGAAAATTAAAATGTCGCAGTGTATATTTTAAAAAATCTTTTTATATATGCGTAAGTATATAATAACCGTAAAAATATCCGTAATATATCATTTTGTCAAAATTTAACCGTCAAGTTAAATTTTGACAAAATGATATTGGATATATAACTACATAATAAATTTATGAACAGAAGATACACATTTAACCGTTTAGGCATGTTTATAAAACAATACAAAACGTTGAGCAAAAATAACATTTCAATGTGTTTAATCGATCAAAACTTCTGCATAAATTAAATCGATTGCTACAAGAAATCAAATCGGTAACACATTAGTACATCCCCAATTGATTAGAAACCGAACTGTCAAAAGTTAAATCAATGGTTGGACGGACTATAGTTCAGTTTCTTATGGACGATAAAACTTCGGACCAATGTTAAGAAAAAATCAATCAGTAGTTATCTGTAAAAACGTCACACAAAATTAATTCTTATTGGTCAATTTTGCCGTCGATCTCTATTTTTAACATTTCGAATTTCAACCGCCAACGGCAAATCACGTGGAGAACTTTTTAATATTTTAACATGTTACGTCCCACGTAGTTATAGTAGGATATATGAAACTTTATTAATCAAGGCTTTAACGGTGAGATCTTCATTAGCTTGTAGATTAATTACTACATTTGTGTACAGAACTATCTTATTATCTCATGGGCCAAGGAATACGCTCAAGCGATAAGTTTTTCTTTATTACTTGCTATTAAAAATACTGCGACTGCCTCGGTGGCGTAATTGTATTACGGTACGACTGCGATGCTGAGGTCTCGGGTTCGATCTCCGGGCCGGGCAAAGTGATATTCGGGTTTTCTACTCAGTATCAGTCCGGAGTCTGGAATTAGTGCCCGATATGGCGATAGACTCGCGCCCTATCACATCATGGGACGGAATACGCATGGCGAAAAGTGTTTTCACTAGTTGCGCCTCTGCCTACTCCTTCAGAAGTAACGGGCGTGAGTGTGTGTATTACAAACTACTGTAGCCCGTTTTTTAACGGTTCAGAAGATAAAGCCTTTTATACTTGGAAAGACAAATGGCGTAACCTTTTTTTTTATACTGGCGCGCCAATATGCCCCACTACACATGATAGCATAGAATACAAAATAGTACTACATGATAGTAAGAAGAATAGGCTCCAGATAGTGTCGAGTGAGTCGGAGGAAGCCCGCAGCCGTCCCTAATGCGCCTAAGATGTCCATATAAAAAAAAAAAGATAGGGTCGAGTGACCAGAGATGATGACCTACTCATTGACAATCGACACAATTATACCGACCTATTTTAAACCGCATATACTGGTGGTAAGTCTCTCATATGTAAGAGTCCGTCGTGGTGGGTACCATCACAATGTCTCTTTCTACCGCCAAGCAGCAGTGTGCATGCACTGTTGTATTTCGGTTTGAAGGACATTGTAGCCTGTGTATCTACAGGACACAATGAGACTTAACATCTTATGTCTCAGGATGTCGAGCGCAGTGGAATGCCACATAGTACTTTGTAAGTCAAGATGCTGGATGGTGTTGCTACTGTTTATGGGTTATCGCTTACCATCAAGCGAACGGCATGCTAATCTCGTCATACAGTGCAATAAAAAAAATATACACAGGCAGATCCCAGAACACAACGCACGTCACACCACTATGGCGGGATTTACACCTTATGAACGCCATCCGTGGATAGAAATATCATATAAGCAAGCATAATAAGCTTGGTACAAACCAAGCTTATCTTTCCATTGCTTCATTAAGATCTATAGATAGCTCTGTATCGTTTACCATCAGGTGAACAGCATTCTTGTCTCGTCATTCAATGCCATAAAAAAGACTTTAATAAACTTCCAAACACCGCGACAGCTCCTAACTTAACTCACTAACTGGTAGATGAACAAACAATATGCTAATCTGTTGACATCAGCGATCTGTTAATGATTTGATCTGACACGCCTGAATGGTACATTAATGGAATATTATTATCTGTTTGTTCTGCCCACCCACCTAATCATACGAACATGCTTGATATTATTCATATTGGATATTCGATTGATTACCTATGTTTGTTTTCTTTTTTTTTTGAAGAAGCAGAACTCTTCTTGGTATAAATGACAGCGTAAGTTGTGGTGCAGTTATGGTATAGTTTAATAATTTATAACTAGACTTTAGCTCGCGAATCCGCCCACGTGAAAAAGATTTCCCGGGATAAAAGTACCACTTTATATTTTCCAGGGATAATAGTAGCCTATGTTACTCGCTGATAAGGTAGCTTCAATTGATGAAACAATTTTTAAAATCGGTCCAGTAATTTTTGAGTTTATTCGTTTCAAATATACAAATATTTCCACTTTATAATATAAGTGTAGATAAGCAATTTTCAGATTTTGGTGACAATAAAAGGGACCATAGACAAGATGCCTTTCATTAATCGCTAATGATATTAGTTGTCGAGTAGAAACTACGTAGTACGTATTAAGCGCAGCGTGCGACGTTCTCCTACAAGGTGGTCAGACCACCTTGTAAAGGTCGCAGGAACTGCTGGACGTAGGCCGCTTCTGACAGGCTGGCCTGGAAATCTTTAGGAGAGGCCTATGTTCAGCAGTGGACTAAAGGAGGAAGAAGAAGAAGAATCGCAAACCAAATAGACCAAAAGAGTTTGGGAATGATCCTAGCGATAAGTCTGTCGCAAGGATATGTATTTTCCATGCATTGCATAGCGTTAATGATAGTAGAAACGCAGTTTGTTTACGGTCCAAAGTGTCGACACGAGACCGATATTTGGTAGGTACAAATATACAAAACAACATTACAAATCTGACCAGCGGTTTCTGGGTTTAATTTGGAGGAATAATTTGTACAACTTTTCGTATTCGTTAATATGTATTGTTAGAAACAGAAGCGATTTAGATTTAAATAAAAAAAGATATACCACTGATTTTACAGAAATACTTTCTCGAAGATGTCACCAACCAACTGACCGGTATGGGAGTAAATGCACAACTTAATCAACTGCCACTAAGGGCGGTATTAATAAATCAATCTCAAGTAGACATAATATATTGAATTATGTCTACTTGAGATGTAACGCAAACTTGAGATTCATTTATTGACTCCTCAAGCCCCGCGACGGACACCGGTGTCCATATATATATATAGGGTTTTCCCATACATCTATATATATAAGCGGGGCTTGAAGGGTTAAATACCGCCCTAAGACTACGACTAAGATCGCCTGGGGCCGACTGAGACGGCACACTTTTTATCACAAAACAAAAAAAATTATACACCCAACTGTCACTTCCACTACTAGTTTGATATCTCAACTGGTTTTCATAACTGTTCAGACATTATAAATACTCTCACAAAAGTTTTATCCTAACAGTATGGTACTTAGCAATGTGAAACACGTATTAATCGTCACATAAATGTAGTTGTTTTACAAGTAAGTAATCTAGAAAGTTGTGGTTGCAGACAAAATAATAAACCTGACCTATCCTAATCTCAATTTATGAATTCACCTCACCACGTCTGAGTAATGTGGTCATTCAAACTTCCAGCTTGATATGCTACGTGACATATGTAGATTTTGATTAAGGTTTTGTATATTATGTATGGTGTGAATAATATGATTTTTATTACTGTCTGTATACATTAGGTATTTTGAAATAAAGGGCTACTTAGTTCGGATTATTATTAAGTTGCTTAGTTTAGCATTTTATGGAAGCAAATATCAACTAGATAGTTGTAGAATACTTTAGAAATTGGAGCAAATATCGTTACTAACTTTTGACAGCGCGGAATTTTGAAACTATACATAGCTATATTTATAGATCACTGAACAAATACGAAAAACCTCTGTGCCTGAAGAAAAGTCTTCAATAACTGTATGTTACCGACCATCAATGATATAGCCCAGCGGATTAGCAAGCTTAAATGGCTGTGGGCAGAGCACATAATTCGCAGAACTGATGACAGATGAGACAGAATAGTTCTTGAGAGAAGACCAAGTACCGCCAAACGCAGCGTTGCACAGCCGTCCACGTTGCAGTTGATCGGCAGATGCTGGCCGTTATTAACAGGTCAATATAGAAATCTTTAGGAGAGGCCTATGTATAGCAGTGGACTTATGCTGTTGATTATGATACACTAAAAATACGAGTTCAAAACCCGTCTTTAAAAGTCGGTTAAAAAGGCAAGTTCACAATTCACAACGTGGAATTTCTATTGACAAGTATTTTCCAACAAAAGATATCAGAGAAGTGAATGACACAGTGACACAACTACGCAGACAGTTCCTTTGTAACCGCTCCTCGTTACTAGGGTTCCAAGTACACATAGACTCCTTTGATGGGGGATGTTACGGCTTAAATACTTAGTTTTTTAATACTGAGGGGCGCATTGTAGTTTTATGTATGAAATAGGTCGCTTCCTGGTAAATATTACATAGGCTTACGACTTAAGGCTATAGGGTTTGAGGTGCAAATAGCGCAGTCATGTTTGCTGGGCGTATCATGCCTTGATGTGATTTTAAGCGACTGGAGAATATTATTCAAAGTTTCCTTGCTCTACCAGAATCGAAGACCTGTTCAGACACCAAGTACGCAGCTACAAGAAAAATTATTGGCTATTCAGATTTCATATTTTAAGCAAACTTTTACACTTGTGTTCGTTATTGGCAGAATAGGACCAAATTGCGATAGCTAACTATATGCAGGTACACGAAAGAAATGCTTTATAAATCTGTAGGGTTTATACCACAAAGAGCACACATCACACCTTCATCCGTGAATGGGTGGACAGAGGTGCAACCGGTACACTCTTTCACCAGATGTTTTCTATTCCATGATATGATACGGGGCGAGCCTATCGCCATATCAGGCACAAGTTCCAGACTCTGAGCTGACACTAAACAGAAATACTCAATATTACTTTGCTCGATCCGGGATTCGAATCCGAGACCTCAGAGCCACGTCGCACCGCGTAGGTATATAACTACACCATCGAGGCAGTTTTTAAACAGACTGTATAACTTATAAACACAAAGGTTATTTTTCCCCTGTAAGCCTTAAGGGCATCACATTATACAAAGCCCGTACGTGGAAAAAATGCTTTTTTCCAACTTTTACGGTTACATTGCCTTTCAAAAACAATGTATGAGCGTATTTCAAACGACCGGAAGGCAGAATAATTAGAAACTGCTATGTATTCCCGCGGTCGGGTTACATCGATGTTCGTGTATCAAATTGCCTTCCTTTTTGGGATCTCATTTTCAAACAATCTGAAAACAATGGTATAGATGCAAGTTTTAAAATGATAATTATCATCATCATTATTATCTTTAACTTTGGAAGTCGCCTGCTGTACGTAGGCCTCCAATAAGATTGCCAGTGCAACCTGTAAGAAGTGGTCTGGATCCAGTGAGTTCCTGCGGACTGTCATCTTTATCAGGTCCAACTTATAGACGGGTTTCTAACGGTGTGCTTGTTGGTACGTGGTCTCCATTCGAAAACTTTTCTGCCATATCTTTTGTTAGTTCTGCTAGTTATGTGTCCGTCCCTAGGAGCCATACTCTAGACCTATTTGTCAGTTTAATTCTAGAAGTTGGTATCACGGGCGTCCCACGCCGTGGGACGTCCTGTTACAAGATAGACAGAGGATCTTATAAAGATTGCAGGAACTCGCTGGATGCAGGCTGCTTAAGACAGGTTGGTTTGGAAATATTTTGGGGAGGCCTATGTTCAGCAGCAGACTTCTAAAAGATGAAGAAAAAGTATCACGACGGTTTCGACCCGGGCAGTACGACCGGCTCACAGAAAACCGAAATCACAGCCGGCTGAGTTTCATGTGCTAAGGCCAGGTTGTTTCCATGGACAGGTGAAGTTAAGGCTCTTATCACACTGGTAAATTAATAAATTAATAAATTAAATTAGTAAATTAATAATCTCAAATGGTTGCCCATTCGTGAGCGGCGTAATTTGCGTGCTCTTACTACTCTCTTTTCTTTACTAATGTCTGCTACAACGCCTTCCTACTTGACCGCATACTTTCAATACCTTAACTCAAATCATGAGAAAAATCTACGTTCTTCAAATAATCTTTTACTACTTTGTCCCTCTCACACCTCTGACTTCGTTCATTCTTCTTTTCCTGTCCAAAGTGTCCTTCTCTGGAATGCACTCCCCTTGGGAATAAGAACATCCACAAATCGTTATGCGTTCAAAACGAAGGTTCGAGAACTACTGTCAGCAAAATTGGCGTGATTATCATCACTTATTTGGTACTAGCTTTTGCCCACGGCTTCGCCCGCGTTAATAAGTTTTCCCGGGCTAAAAGTACATACATAAAAACCTTCCCGTTGAATCACTCTATCCAACACATTTATTTGGATAAAGATTAATATTATGACGTTGATACAACTCTTGACAAATAATGCATTAATTTCGACCAAATTTGATTACCATAAAAACGGTTCTAGAGAGTTAATCTTAAAAGATAGACACATACTGTCGCGGACTTTTTTTTAGATTATTTCAAGAGGTATAATTCCTTCATACATATATTTTTAGTTTCTTGAACCGTTTTCGCAGCGCACGCAATGGAAGCCCTCAAGGATGAATAATTTTCCCCGCTTGTTTCACATTTTCCATTATTTCTTCGCTCCTAATAGTTGCATCGTGATGTTATATAGCCTAAAGCCTTCCTCGATAAATGGTCTATTCAACACAAAAAGAATTTTTCAATTCGAACCAGTAGTTCCTGAGATTAGCGCGTTCAAACAAACAAACAAACAAACAAACAAACAAACAAACTCTTCAGCTTTATAATATTAGTATAGATATATTGTACATAATTTATGTATATGTTATTCATTATCTATTTATACGTATATTTATTAGTATTTTATTGTATTGTTTTATTAGTATTTTTCATTTTTATTTATAGGTTTATTTAGTAGGATGTATACTTTCAAGACATTTGTTTCCTCAATCCCCATTTAATTTTTCATTATTGACGCACCTGCCCTCTTGTATCTCTGCACCACTTTAGGTTGACTGGTAGAGAATGCCTATGGCATTAAGTCCGCCTTTACTCCATGTAGTTATAAAGTGTAAATAAATAAATAAATAAACTGCAAGCGAGGCGAATGGACTGCTCGTCTAGTGTAATGAGACCGTTAACTTTATGAAACAACACAGGCTAAGACAGATATGCGCAGACCTAAACAATATTATTCATATGTAAGTATGGGGTTAATAAGTCATATTTAATTTATTAAATTACTATTTTTTTAGATGATAATACATTTCAATAATAATGAATAGGGATGATAAACAACGCCCGTCCGTAGCAACGCTAGCTCTAATTATTCTCTCAAGCGCTTGATCTCGCGTTTCAGTTTAATGCGATGCACTTATATTTTTGCTCTTTTATTCCCTACCATGCTCAAGATAAATGCATCTTTTTACGCTAACTGAATAGGTAATTATGCACATTTTACATTGTTTAGTGCAATTTTCTGTGAACCAGACACGATATTTTACTTGATATTATAATTTAAGAGATAGAGTTGCTTTGGGGAATAAACTTGCTAAAATTACAATGTAGGTATATTACGTTAAGGTACTATTTTTTTTCCTATGTAATCTTATTTGTGCTATTAACCCCTTTTTATCTTTCTAGATCTTTTCTAGATTTTTATTCTACTTCATATTCAAATCGTGGACTGCATCGAAATCCCTTTATCTATTTGTTATTACTACGATTATGATTACTTCAATAGAGTACCTCGGTGGTGTAGTGACTGCCTCGGTGGCGTAGATGTATTACGGCTAAAGCGCTGAGGTTTCAGGTTCGAATCCCGGTTCGAGCAAAGTGATATTAGGTTTGTCTACTCAGTATCAGCCTGGTGTCTGGGAATGTGCTCGGTCAATGGCGACAGGCCCGGTCCCTATTACATGAGACCTAACACGGCAAGTAAAATATAGGTGTGTTACACCTCTGCCTTCCATTGAAAAGGGAAAAGGCGTAAATTATACTATGTAGAATGTATGTATGATTTACCATTATCTTTATACCTAAAAAAAATCAAAATCGCTCCAACCATTTGGAAGCTACGATGCCACAGATACACACAAACTTACACGCACCCCCTGTTTTGTTAGTTAAAGAAACAACAAATCAATCCACTCCATATCTGCATTCAACGCCAATAAAGTTCGTTTGTTTATGCATATTACCCTAAAAACTGGAGTTGCATAAAACCCGACGCGATTGCGATATATTCCGTCCATTTGTACCGCGTATTTGAAAACAATGTTGCGCTTCAAATCCATTACTGGGCTCACTAAAAGCCGACGCGATGGTATCGCAAATATGCGAATGTGAATGACCATTTCGTTCTGCCTATTGGCTTTCTGTTTTAACTACATTGTAGAGTTGGTTGTCAGTGATTTTAAATTTAAAAACTTACAGGGGTAAACTTTATTTACGTAAAATTATCATTAAAAACAGCGGTAGTCTATATATAACTAATCTATATATAAACAGCGATAGTCGATAGTCTATATAGTTGGGATTGCCGAGACAAAGGCTTAATAGCCAAGGCACACACCTGGCACTTATATTTGGCACTCTCGGCATAATATCCACAACATTTTATATCAATACTAGCTTTTGCCCGCGGCTCCGCCCGTATTAAAAAGTTTTTCCGGGATAAAAGTCCCGCTTTATGTTTTCCCGGGATAAAAAGTAGCCTATGTGTTAATCCAGGACATGATGTACCAGTGTGCCAAATTTCATCGAAATCCGTTCAGTAGTTTTTGCGTGAAAGAGGAACAAACATCCATACATCCAAACATCCATACATTCTTACAAACTTTCGCCTTTATAATATTAGTAGGATATGAATTCGTTTTATAGAACTACTAGCGGCCCGCCCTGGCTTAGCACAGGTAGCAAAGCATAATACTGTATACCTACATTTATTTTTCTGTCGTACAAAATATTATCAATTATTCCTCTTGAATCACAACGTCAATTGATGAAAAACGTATGAAAATCCGCTAAGCAGTGTTTGAGTTTATCGCGTCGAAGAGACAGAAGCGATAGGGGCCTTTGTTTTAAAATAAATAGAGATGTAGGGTCATATCCTTAAAAATAAAAAAAAACGCGAAAAAAAAAAATTCCGGCATAAAATTCCCGGTGTCTGTTTTCCGGGATAATAGTAGCCTATGTCCTCCTTTGAATCACAGACTATCTCCATACTTATTTTCATACGGTTCCACTGGCAGAAAACGATTTTCCGGGATTAAGGTCCCGGTTTATATTTTCCCGGGATATGAAGTAGCCTAGATTCTTCCCAGAGTTTTAAACTATCTCCCTGCCAAATTGCATCGCCATCGGTTCAGCGGTTTAGTCGTGGCGGCTCCACTCGCGGGAAAATAAAATCCGGGATATAATTCCCGGTTTATCTTTTTCCGGGATAAGAGTAATTAAGTCCTCAACTGGATCTCGAAATATCTCTATACTTGTTTTCTTGCGGTTCCACTGACAGAAAACGATTATCCGGGATAAAAGTCCCGGTTTATATTTTCCCGGAATAAAAAGTATCCTATATCCGTCTCCTGGTTCTAAGGTACCTCTCCACCAATTTTCAGCTAAATCCGTTCAGCCGTTCTTGAGTTATAAGTGGTGTAACTAACACCACTTTCTTTTATATATATAGATTGTATAGAAATGATTATAGTGACGCGAAAGGCGCGATAAGTATCACCACATCAAAATTCTATGAATAACTGAACAAGTCAAAAGGCAGACCGTTTTATCTCGAATCTGGGCCTTTCAGTGAAGAGGTACTTGTAATAGTTTATAGTAAATTGACCTCTATATGTGGGGAATAAGGTCTCCTTGTTGTGAAGTCGTGTGTATGATTGCTCAGCAATATTTGATATTTGAGGTTAGCGATTTATTTGCTTCGATAGTTTTTGTGTATTTTCCGGTGAAGGGAAGTTATATGAACGTTTATGTGAATGTCATAGAAGGGATAAATATGGAAAATAGAAAAAGGTAGCAGTTACATTTATACTGAGTCTAGTTTTGTTTATATTAGTTACTTCATTACTCTTATATTCTATCTCAAATAGTTATTAGTCATGAGATACGGTCGTATCGGAGAAACGTTTAGGCATGGTAGTGTAGCTGGAAGCACAATTAACCTTTTTTTTAGTTAATTTATTTAATTATTTTTTTGGTTTCGCGGAGAAAGTACGTTACTACTACCGCCCAGCCTTCGTAGGGAGCGACTGAGCGTTTATGTTGGGTTCACCGTGGCTTATGACCTGGCGTTGAGCTGCCCTGAGAGATGGAAAACGTCGGGCGACCGCCGAGCGTAGTCCCTAACACAGGAAGTGTCTACGTCGTCATCCGCAACCGCCTCTACGCCGTGCCGCGTATTGCGGCTCGTGTCCTGCTAGTCTACCATGAAACGTCCATCCGAAATTGCGGACCCGAACGAAATTCATACGTTACAAGTTGGTTACGTCAGATGCTTTTCTTTCGTTCGGGTTCATAGCGTTTGTTTCGTGAACGAACCAAAGATGATAAGTGCGTTTTCGCATACTGCGCTGTCATAAATGCAGATATGTAAACCAACTCATTGTTAAGTTCATTCTTTGTTCTTTAAGCCTATAGTAAAACGTGTACTACTAAAATAAGTCAAATTATAATGTCAAATATTTATGTCATTGTCACAACGTTATGTCATTTTTTTGCAAAATACAATTAATGTTATTATACGTTTATCTACAAATTGTTTAATTATAATTACTTTGGATCATTCTATATCCACGCAGAGACATTTTTGTAGGAAAAAGAACATGGTTGCTTGTCATGGTAAGTAATTTTTATTGAATATTCTTTAATTACTTTTAAGTATAGTATAAGTATTATTTTGTAGACTCAATGAAGAACTTATCGTTTATGAAGTGTAATATTTGGTAATTTAATACGTACGTATTCATACTAACGCCTTTTATCCCCAAAGGGGTAGGTAGAGGCGCAACTAGTGCACCCACTTTTCGCCGTGCGTATTCCGTCCCATGGTGTGATAGGGGGCGAGCCTATTACTATAATGTTAGGTATTTTTGAGCATATAGTATTAGCGATTAATTATATTTATAGAATCACTCTCAATCCTCATTTTTACTAATATCAACTTATTATATTGTTAACTATGTAGATTTTTTCCTAAAGTTCGATTATTATATTTACAGCTAATTAGTGGCAGCATATCCACAGATATAACTATGATGGAGGGACTTGCATGTTTGCCGTAAGCAAGACGTAGATCCACGTTTGTTCCTCATAAAGAGAGAAAAGGTGGTTGCAGAAATATAATACGACAAAGACTAAGATAATAGTTTCAATTTTTATACATAATATGTTTTACACACTTATTGACGTAGCTCTTATAACTTAATATTATAATAAAAAATATATTTCAACATCTTTTACTCCACAATTTTCTTCTAGTCTAGATTTTTTTATGACGTTAAATGACGAGACAGCCTGCCGTTAGCCTGATCGTACCTAAGTGCTACTACCACCCATAAACAGTAGCAGCACCATCCAGCACCTTGAGTTACAGAGTACTGTGTGGCATTCCACTGCGCTCGTCATCCTGAGGCATAAGATGTTAAGTCTTTTTATGTCCATTAGTTACACTGGCTACAATATCCTTCAAACCGAAACACAACAGTGCATGCACACTGCTGCTTGGCGGTAGAAATAACCCAGATGGACATGTAAGAACATATGAGAGACTTACCACTAGATTTCCAACAAAAATAAATCTATAGAAGCACCAAAAGTATCGAGTTTATTTATGCAATAAAATGATGCCTGCCTCCGTAGCGTTGTTGCATGGCGTGTGCGGCATGACTATCGATATAAGGGACTTGCCTCACGGCCGCGCCGCGCCAGCGAGGAAGCGACGTACTATTATTTACCTCAAAACACTTAAAATAAATGTAGATTTCATGTTTTCCTTTTCTTTTCCTTATTTTATAAGTAAAATAAAGATACATAGACCAACTCAACGTTAGTATGTGTGTGTTTGTAAAATGATAATGGATGGGTTTCTGGGTAAACGTATCGCATACCATCTGGCAAGCGGTTTGCTCTTATCCGAAGATATTTTATTTTAATCAAAAATTCGCAGGCACCCAGTCAATACGCACTAAAAAGATTTCGGTTATCTCATATACGTAGTCCCAACAATTTTAAGTGTTGAATGTATGAAAACTTCCATCCGAAATTACGGGCCGACCGATACGCGTCCGAAATACGAAATGAATAGCTACCATGAAGTTACTTCGGATTTATTTCTTTCGTTCGGGTACCATAGAGTTTGTTTCGTGAATGAACCAAAGATGACAAGTGTGTTTTCTTACAATACCGCTGGATTAATAAATGAAGTGGTATAAACCAACATGTTATAAATGACTTTTTTGTAGTTCAAGACTATAGTGAATCGTATACTATGACAATAAGTCGAATAAAAATGTCGAGTATATAAATACTTGACATTGTCATAAGACAATGTCGCAATGCAACGTCAATTTTAGACAAATATTAAGGCTGCGGTTAGACAGTCGCATCGGCAAAGCGGGACCCGGGACGCGAAGCCAGAGATTATGTCGCCTTGCACTCTTACGGGACCAATGCACGGTAACCGCGTCCACTGAAGCAGCATGCATGCATCTATACTTTGTAAAATATAGATTAAACCAAATGACAGTTGTCATTGAAATCACGCCTATAAATGAGGGTCTTGCGACGCACTGTAGTCGTGCTGCTCTGTACGACTAAATTCGCAATGTAGACTAACCCGCTCCGTAACCCGCGTCCCGCGAGGCCAGCACGTCGGTGTGGCCGCAGCTTAATTACATATAAATTTTCTACAAAATCGTTTTATTGCTAAGTTGAATAAAATTTTGTTAGCAAGTTTTATGATTTATCAATCTTTATTCTATATATTTATTTATCCTTATTATAATATCGTATATAATATTGTATATTTATTAATTTAATACTTATAGGCATTTCTTATTGAATAAATTAATAATAATTACTAGCAATTTAGCTTGTGAATTGTCATTGTTAGTAATATCAACATATTTTATTGTTCACCGAGTAGAAATTATACGAATATTGAATACGGTAATTTAAAATACAGCTTTTCAAGGGCAGCGCGTGGTCGGCGTGGTCTACTATGACGAAAGGACTTGCATGTTTGGCGTGAACAAGACGTCCGATAGCGTAAATCCATAGTTCCATAGAGGAAAAGAGTGGCCGCTGAAGCTCAACGTGATTACAAATTAACACGTATAAGAGAAGGTGTACCATGATTTAGCAAAGCAAAAAATAAAATTAAGAGCATTGCAAGAATAGCTATTTGTACTTGTAGGAAGATATCGGCTATAAATTGCCGCTCCTCTTGTAACTCATCGTGTGTTAATTATATATTATAATAAAAAATGTATTTCAATATCTCCTTTATTTAATTTAAGTTTTACTTCAGTCTTGAGTGACTTCCTCGGTGGTGTAGTAGTATTGCATGCGCGGTGCGAATACCATTCTGAGGTCGCGGCAGGAATTTCGGGTCGGGCAAAGTGATATTGGGTATTCTGCTAGTTATGAGTTCAATGTTGGCTTCTCATAAAATCTCACTCATCATGAGTACGAAATGCAACAACAACGGGTCACGTCTCGTTTATTTTTGGTCAGACAGTAATACCCTGTCGTTACAGCCTATTCAAACCGTATGTAATAAAATACGCGGGCGTTTATGTATCCAGTCTAGCTTTACGGAGAGACCACCACAGAATTTTCTACTGATATCTTGAGAAATTGTGTTAGCGTTTGTAGTGTTTTACCCTTACGTGATATAATTATAAAGAAATAATACTGTGCTGCGATGATTGACTGCCTCGGTGGCGTAGTTGATTTACGCTACGATTAAAATGCTGAGGTCTTGGGTTGGATCCCCGGGTCGGGCAAAGTGATACTGAGTTTTTCTATTCAGTGTCAGCCAGGAGTCTGGAATTTGTGCCCGACATGGCGATAGGCTCGCCTCCTATCACATCATGGGACGGAATAACGGCGGAAAGTGGGTGCACTGGTTGCGCCTCTACCTACCCCTTCGGGGATAAACGGCGTGAGTGTCTGTGTGTGTGCGATAATAACGACCTAGATAATAAATAACTTTTTTATATACAAATGATGCGCTAGAAGATGCTCCTAGAATCAAGATGAATATTGAATAAGTATAATATTGTTGTCTGTGTTAGTTATGTAGGTACGCAACGTATGTTATAATTAGCGAAAAGTCATCCGATGCGACCATAAAAACACTTTTAACTATGATAATTTACATTTCCGAAAGTAAAAAGTTACCTTTTGAGTTTCGCGTCATTTGCGGTGAAAATCCGAAAGAAGTGTTGTCAAAATGCCGATATTTCGTTCGGACGGACCACTTCATGGTACCGTTTAGCACGAAGAAAACGTCAATTACGCGTTTTCGGAATGAACGTATATCATAATGCGAGTGAATTCATTCATTCAATCCGAAACTTTATAATTAAGTAGCATAGTAATGTGTATTATTATTTCTTATTTGGTTTATTAACATTTGTGGTTGTAATATATCAACATAATTGCGATAAAGTAATTTTAATGACCTTTTAAGCATAAAAAAGTAACGATATTTCGTTCGTACGAAACACTTCATGGTAGCCTCTAAATGTCACTTGCCCGTTTGCGGGACCGATTTCGGATAATACGTGTTTCATGGTAGGAATTGAACGAAATTTCGATCCGAAATTTCGTGAAGTCGTTTCATGGTAGACCTGCTGTTGTGGGAGGTTGAGGGCTCAGAAGCCCCAGCGCACTGAAGGACGCTCTCGGCGTCAACGGCAGCGTGAGGCCGTCCTGCTACGCTGCCGTCCATCACGGAGGTCGCATCAATGTACTAAAGAGATTATACATAACAAAAGGCGGACAGCCCCCTGCCGCCCGCCCGCTGCCCCCGATGGCCCCGAGTATTTTGTGTCAATTATCCCTCTACGGCGGTACCTAAACTCCCTAAATTCGTTCCCAATCTTGGACAGTAATGCAGGGCTGTTAATTACTCAATATTCTGATGTCTACCAGGTCTATTTTATATATTTTAAACATATTAAAACATATTAAAAATCGTTTATTGTTGTAACTTCTGCTAAATATTATTATTATTCAATATTCAACCCTTATATGAATTTTCTTCCAAATCAAATTCCAATGTCTATAACCACGTTACCTTTGCCACGTGTCCAGCAAATTGTGTATTAATAAAATTTAAAAGCAATCTGCGTGCAACAGCATCGATGTAAACCACAAAGGATCCATGTAAATGGTGTTACAGTGGTTTATTTGCGCGATATAATGGGTCTTCGACAAGCCGACGCTATTGTGTTGTACAACATAGACGTAGGAGGGATGTAGTGTTATTAGCATTAGGTATTAATAGTTATCACAAGACGAAATTACTTTCCAATTCTAATCACCTTTTCTTTCCTTGATTCTTTTGGAATGGAATATATTATTGGCGTTAATATCACTTAATGTTCAGTAACTTTACTTGTTTCCCGGTTTATGTAATACTGGTGGTAGGACTCTCATATGTAAGTTCGTCTGCTTCGTCATTCATTGAAAAAAAAACGCCATAATTGAGCTAATTACCACAATCGGCCTAAGTTTCTTGTCAGAATCTGTTGAAGTTTGTCGCCTAAAGAATGTTCGATAGACACATTATGACAGGCCGTAATATTTTGAACTTTCACGTGTCATATTATATCATGTCACTGTAATATTAAGTTAACTATGTGTGCGATGCATCGTTTTGAAAGCCAAGTGCAATATAAGTGCCTTAACTACATCTTTTATTAAAATATCATTGGTATATTGGTTTGATCCCAGGTCAGGCAAAGTGATATTGGGTGTTTCTACTCAGTATCAGCTCGAAGTCTAGAATTTGTGCCCGTAATGCCGATAGGCTCGCCCCCTGTCACGTCATGGGACCGAATACGCACGGCGAAAAGTGGGTGCACTAGTTGCGCCTCTGCCTACCCCTTCAGGGATTAAGGACATGAGTTTGTGTGATTTTGTGTATAGGGTATGTCCCCATAGCTGCTTCCAGTGCGATTGTCTAACTCCGGGGCGCAGTAAAACTGGACATCAATCAAACTCACAAATTGGTGTTCGCGATCCGACAGCTTTAAATGCAGGCGGTTTAAATCCGCCATAATAAACGCTTTGTTTGCGGTTATAATAGCTTTGTGATAAAATATCATTGGTCTTAGGTATTAAGGGTCGATTTCGCAGACTATTTGTCACATAAATGTATAAATACAACCAAATACAAAAGTCACATTCTAATCCTAGTTTAAAGTGATTTTGTGTTTGATTGGTTTATACATTCAGTACCTGGATGACCGAGCTTTCTTCGGTATTTTTTTTTTGGTAAATTGTGTCTTAGAAATTATATTTATATACGAATTACATACTGATGAAATATGAATAATATTTTTAGTGTTGCTTAACAACGCCATCTACTGGAGTAGTTTTAGTGTTGTTGTGTCCTTAAAGCAGTTAGTTGCTCCCAATGATAAAATAGTATTATTACTCGTAATAGATGTCAGGAAGAGTAATATTTTTCAGTTTATGTTTAAGTTGATTTACTGAAAACCGGGATAAAACGACATTTTCTAAAAATGAATCCTATCTCGATCAATTTATCGCCCATGAAATCCGCTGCATACGAAATATCATAAAAATCATTGGAGAAGTTTCCGAGATTCAGATTATATATGTACAAGAATTACTAGTTTAAAAATATAAGGTATGACAAATAGCGCTTATCAGCAAGCGGCGAAACTGCCCCTTAGACTATAGGCCCACTGTTTGGCTTTTCGGTGGGGTTAACAAAATTATATTTTATCAAAATATTCTACGAGAATGATTTTGTTGTCTAAAGATTTTTGTGCATTATTCGTGTATGACTTAGATTATAAAACTGGACGTCTTATGTTTGGTTCTCACTTCTCAGGAGGGGTAATTAAAAGACTTCCTATTTAACAATCTTAGCGATTGAAAATTAGTAGTAGATGTTCGAGCCTGTTGAATAAAATGAAAAAGTAGCAAAGAAAAAATAGGTATATTAACCATAATCACAAATAGGACACCAAACATTATTTACGCCAAATAAAATGAATATCGAGAGTAACTTAGAAAGGTAAAGTGGCTGCAAAGTATAAAGTAAGTACGAGTAAACGAGTAAAAAATAGACAGCCATCGTAGATGCTAGTATTAGGAGAAGTTCAAAACCCAAGGGCACACACCTCTGACTTTCCTAAAAATGTATATGTGTATTCTTTGTGAATTATCACTCGCTTTAACGGTGAAGGAAAACATCGTGTGGAAACCTGCATACCTGAGAAGTTCTCTGAATTTCAAAGGTATGTGAAGTCTGCCAACCCGGACTAGGCCAGCGTGGTAGACTACGGCCTAAACCCTCTCACTTATAGAGGAGGCCCGTGCCCAGCAGTGGGCAGTACATAATACAGGGCTGGTATGGTATGGTATGTAGTGTAGTGTGTGTGTCTAGTATATAAGTAGGTGTAACTCATTTACAATAAATCTAACATCTACTTATATACTAGGCACACACACTACACCACAGGTATGTTAATGTAAACCGATAGCAAAAAGCGAAAAGAGCGTTCTGGTGGATTATTAACACATTGTAAATTAATTATAACCGGCAAACCGAACGCGTAACCGCAAGCAAAATCTAGTTTATAAATTATAAATAGGTTTACATACGTCCCCACTCTCCCCCCATACACACATCAGTGTAATATCAAAGCTACATTATTCTCTTTAGCCCACGCTCAATTACCGAGTTATCGCGATAAAGCGTCAGCGATCACAAACCTTTGGCAACGATTAAAATTTTCAATGCGCCAAAGGTTGGCGAGGGGTGATCAAAGAGTGATAGCTTATTCATTTGAATGGAAAATGTTTCGTCGCATATTTATACAGTTGTATAAAAACTAGATGAGGCTATAAATTGTGGATTTTTTAAATTTGGAATTAATATTGTTTGTGAAGAAGTTTGGAGTTTGTGAAGATTTTGGTGCAATACATTATTTGTATCCACTCGGATAACGAACACCCAAGTGTATCCCGTTCCGGAACCAGTCTGTGCAAATCCGTTTTTTAATAGGTCGGTATAATTGTGTCGACTGACGATACTTGTCAATCGACACTGTATCTGGACTTCATTCCACTTACTGAGGTGCAGTGTGGTAACGTTGCCGTGGTCATATAAAAAAAAACTTTTGTTTCGTCAAATGTCTCATGCAAGTACGCAGCGCGTCACGTCATGTCACCATCACTATTATCAGGAAATCCACTATTGAACATTGGCAGTGCCCTGCATCCAGCGATCTTCTGCGACCTTTATGAGATCCTTTCTCGAATTGTAGGTGGAAGTCCAACACTGGACCTGTCCTAAGTGGTCTGAGGTCTCCATTTGAAAACGTTTTGCCCTATTCACTGTCAGTTCTGCGAAGTGCGACATCTTTTAGGTGGGCGTCCAATGCTAAGTCTGCAGTCATTTACTGCCAGTTCTGCGAGCTATATGCTCTGCTTTCTGCGATTTTCGCTCGTCAACGTGGCCCATATCGGTGGAAATCGTTTGAAAAAATCATTTCAATCTTTGCTGGGTTTTAAGTTGTCTCTTCTAGTAAACTTCATATCAGTAAATTGTATATGATTGGGTGTTTATTGAGTTACGCTTCCCGTTATTTTGTTTCTGTGTATGGTTTCTGTGGCTTTTTAAAAGCCTTTCAGGGTCTGATGGACTCTACGTGGATACTAAACGTACTTTGTACAGTTTGTTTTGAGTGAAACCGTATGATCTCCGTATTTGTTTACGTTTCATTTATTTATGTACAGTTTTTATGATGTCAATGCTCGTTTATTTATTGCGTAATGGTTGGATTGTATACTTTTCACCGTAAATGTTAGTATCACTTAAATGCTAGAATAACAGCGATAATACTATGGTTCTTATTATGAGATGTTAGATTAAGTCACATTCCTTTAAACCACAGTGTTTTTAAAGAAACAAAACAAAAACTTGTTCTTCAAATCTAAAGGATGGCTGGACAGCAGAGGAAGAAAAATGAGTAGTAGACGAAACTCTGGCCTACCACACCGTATGGAAATAATGTGTTTCAAATACACTAATGTTTAGATTATTTCATCATATACTATGTTGTAAACTAGGACCTACGAAGTTGCATAAGATTAAGCCTTGCATAAGGTGAAGCCTATAAAGAGTCCTTGTTAGACCGTTCAACACACAGACATGCATTACTAGAAAGGATTAATCTAAAATCAAAAATAAATAGTATAGTTAGTTATAGACCGGACATAAAGACCAAATTTTTCATTCAAAAGTTATTACTAATTGGCGATAAATCGCTGTCTTATCTGACACGACTGTGTGGCATGCATACTTTTTGTAAAGAAACCATTGATTTAATACATCAATGAAAGAAAGCTTTTTACATTTTACATTTTAGAAGGAAATATGCCAATCTGCGCATTACGATCATGTCGAAGTATTTTCTAATGCATTTATAGGTGTTTTGCTATTTCACAGTAGATTGAGTTACAGACAAACAGGCTCCAAATTGTTGTATGGCAATTTTCCCGATGTTCTCTCTATATAATCTTAGAAAGCTTCGTCTAAAATATTGTTAATTAATCCAAATTAATAGTAGAAGAGTATAATTTTTGACGCAAAAATCGACCTTATGTAAAACATACATACTCACGCCTTTATCCCATAGACGTAGGCAGAGACTTTGAGCGTCTCGTGTTACGCTTGAGACACTTCTTTATTCCCTTACGTAAGAATCCTTGTAAACCGGCTAACACTTATTATAAGCTTTATAAAGTTACCAAAACAATAACCTCAGGATAACCACTCATAACCTTTTCTGTTGTTAGCTTTACCGTAGGTCGTCTGGCCCCAAGACGATTGCAAGAAAAAACTGCGACATAAAAACCTAGTTCGACAATTGAGCGTGACTGTACCGTTTTGCATAAAAATGATCACCCATCCCTCGACAATCACAAAGAGTGGGGAGTGCACCGCTTGTAGGTGACGATCATCCACGTTGACTACTGTTTAGTATTCATACTTATACCTTGAACTTGGGACAAAATCTTTATTGTAATATTAATACGTGAATAAATCTGCGCCTTTTTGCGCAATCGGAAAAAATGTGAGATTTGGCATAATTAATGTTTATATAGAGAACAGAAAAATAAAATTGATGATGGTGATGATGACAAATTTTGGTTAAATTTCGGCCAGTGGGCGACCACTAACAACACTTAAAGATGAACAGTGCTTCTTTTGCAATGTAATGCAATGCAATTAGCCCTGTATTATATATTGCCCACTGCTGAGCACGGGGCTCCTCTACTGAGAGGGTTTTGGGCCTTAGTCCACCACGCTGGCCTAGTGCGGGTTGGCAGACTTCACATACCCACAAAATTCTTATGGAGAATTCTCAGGTATGTAGGTTTCCTCACGATGTTTTCCTTCATCGTTAAAGCAAGCGATAATTCACAGAGAATATACACATATTTTTTTAGAAAAGTCAGAGGTGTGTGCCCTTAGGTTTTGAACCTGCGGACATTCGTCTCGGCAGGCCGTTCCACTCCCAACTAGGCTGTCGCCGCTTTTCCAAGTTTACTAATTTAAATCTGAGAATTCAAACGCATTTTAACTTCTACCACTTTATGTCTAGCGTGATGATACACGAAAACATTTCAGGCGCGAATTCATCGTGGTGGCATGCCGCTTAGGATTTCCCTCTACTAGGGCTGTGGACAAAGCCACGTTGAGTAATTACAGAAAAATGGGGGAAATAACTAGGTCAGTGTGATGGTGTGCGGGATTATGGGGGACTAGGTATTACTCGCGGTTTTACCCGTGTGACAATCCTAGTTTAAGTTCTGGTATCTTTCCTGAGTTAAACAGCTTATAATATCCACTTTTGTCTGTTATATTTGGGATTCAGTAACATCCGTATTTCTGTATAACGTACCAACCATACCTAATTATGGTTGCGTGGTTAATAAGTAGGAAGCATGAACAGGTCATTTGAAGAAATCATTTAAAAAAAATTAGCTCATTGCTGGCTGGCATTTTGTTGTGTTTAAAAAGAAAAGTTTCGCCTTTACAACATTAGCAAGATAGTAATAGACTTCAATTTTTTTCTCTGACTGTACAGTAATAGTAATTTTTCAGTTCTATACCTATGTGCATTTAAGAACTACAAAGGGTAGGGAGAGGAAGCCTGCGCCATGCATATGTATGTTGGAACCGTAGAATGCAGTGTAAGCGTTACGCTCCCTCCCTATTGACTTTACCTAGAGGCAAGCCCTGAAAGAATAAAGATATTTTGCAGAATGGATGGTAATTATGACCTTTGTTTGCCCGACCAGGAGATGCCAAACTTTTGAGCTTTGAAGCGCGGAAAGCTCGCCACCCGGAGACTTAAGAACTTTAGCTTTTTAAAACCCAATTACCCTGGCTACAATGTCCTTCAAACCGGAACACAACAGTGCATGCACACTGCTGCTTGCTAGCAGAAATAGACATTATGGTGGTACCTACCCAGTCGGCCCCCCGCATTCGAGAGATTTTCCACCACAGCAAGGTTACCATTTATATGTTTTGAAATATTTGAGGCATTACACAGTTTCGCAGTAGACGGTCACGGGAGCATGAGATCGGTATGAGGGTGGAATCCTACTAATATTATAAAGGCGAAAGTTTGTAAGAATGTATGGATGTTTGGATGTATGGATGTAAGGATGTTTGTTCCTCTTTCACGCAAAAACTACTGAACGGATTTCGTTGAAATTTGGCACACGGGTAGATCATGTCTTGGATGAACACATAGGCTACTTTTTATCCCGGGAAAATATAAACCGGGACTTTTATCCCGGAAAAACTTTTTAATGCGGGCGGAGCCGCGGGCAAAAGCTAGTATTACCATAAAACCATTAATTACCCACAAAATATGAATAAAAATCGTTTGATTTAAGTATGTTTATTTGTAAATTTCACAGAAACCTACTGACATTACTGAATACTAATATTACCGTAATAAATTCAAACTTTGATATTTTCTGAACTCAACTTTCTCATTCTCCGTTCCCACTATCTTCGGTCACATATCTAGAAACGAAGACTCTATGGAAAGACTGGTGGTCCAAGGACAGGTAGAAGAAAAAAGAGCTAGAGGCAGATCCCCCGACCGCTGAACTGGCTTAATTAAAACGGCAACACAGTCCTTCATGGCAGAGTGTACACACAGTGTACTTAGTAGACCTACGAACATCGCCGAGAAGACTGACAACGCTGACAGCTTTCCATGTATTACCATCACGACAACCATGATGGGTGTGTGATTACAGAAGCCCATGATGACGTCGTTGATTTTAATAGTCGTAATGTTATTAATTTGAAGGAATCATTTTAACTAATAACCAGTTACAAATGACAAATACGGCTCAATGGATTAACTATGCCCTACTCGGGTTTCACTCCAAATAGCTTAAGGTCCAAAAGATTTTACGCAAAAAAGTCGATGGTCTCTAAATTTTCTGCCCACTGACGTTTGGGTACTATATTCACAGTCATCATGCTTTTAAAGCTGCCAAACTACATCATCAATCATGATTATCAATATAAACAAATTAATCATCCGTTTCCAATTCGTTCGTGCTACATTTCTTTTTCTAATGTTTTATTCAGTCGAAGACGGTAAATAAGTTCTGTTTCGGACAAAACGTTCCCATGTGACACAGATACAACTATTTCACCAAATTTCGTCATCACTTCGCTAAATCTATGCCAGACAACATGCGACTCTATTTCATTCACTAGAAAGTGATTTTGGAATTTGTGGTCAGTTTCGGATAGCAAATAGTATTATGTTTATATATTCTTTGCGGGGGAAGCTGGTCATCCGTCAAAGTCGGTTTTATTTATCGTTTTAGTTGAATTTTATCGAACTAATAGCTTCGGAGATAAATTTACGATTGGCGCACGAGGTGAACGGTGAAAAGGGTTGTTTCTGTCGAACAGAGAACCCGTCGCAACCATTACACGAACGTTTGTTTCCGATACGTACATCTGTAAATAAAATATGAAGTGAATTAACTAGGATGTAAAAAGCATTGAATAAAAGATTTTTATAACGTAATGGCATTACAGGTAATGAAAGGTGAATTGCTGTTTTTATGAGTTTGTTTCACGCATTTTCGAGTCATGGATATCACTCAATTCCAAAGGAATACGATAGCCATTGTAAATTTTGAGTGTTACGAGACGACCTTGTCGCTTGATCAAGTAAACAACTTTCCAGTGACATCTCGTCAATTAATCTAGTTTCATTTACTAGAAGAATATATATAACAGCTACTATTTTCATGTCACCTGCTTCAAATATTTCGAAATAAAAATTTCAGGCGAGTTAGAGTTACCGATACTTTAAGGAATCCGTGCTCAATCCATTTGTCAACGCTCTATGGCCATCAAATTAATGTCTACAGAGGATATTTTTCATTGCGTGATTTATGACTGCTAGCTCTAATGTTTATCGAGTTATAGATTTAATTTTATTTCGAATATCGAATGGCTTGTATTTTATTATCATTTTTATTTTTCATTATTTATAATTTTCACCTGCCTCCGTCTCTCTGCACCACCTTAAGGTCGACTGGGAGAAAAGCCTTTTGGCATTAAGTCCGCCTGTACTATACCCTTGTACAAAGTGTTTAATAAATAATACGTTCATACATAACACAAAATTGCATAATACTTAAGTTAAAATAGTTCATCCATTGTGAATGCTTTCAGCGCCACAAAGGCGATCACCAGACTGTAAAATATCCTAGTATTTGTCAACTGGCACAGAGCAGTGTAATTTTCAAATGGGAATGCGCATTAAGAATTTGGGAATAGAGCTAGAAGTTTTGGAAGTATCTAGATTAGAAGAATCGTTTTGGAAAATAGAAAGAGTTTTAATCATAACACCAGCCTTGTATCATATACTGCCCACTGCTAAGCAGGGGCCTCCTCTACTGATAGGGTTTTGGGCTCTAGTTCATCACGCTGGCCTAGTGTGGTTTGGCAGACTTCATACACATAACCCTCCAAATTCTTATGAAGAATTTTCAAGTTTGCATGTTTCCTCACGATGGTTTCCTTAACCTTTAAAGCGAATGATAATAATTGATAAAGATTACATGTGTAACTTCCAAGTCAGAGATGTGTGCCTTGGGTTTTGAACCTGCGGACATTCATCTCGGCAGACCGTTCCATTCTCAACTAGGTTATCCTTCACTTCAGATTCAGACTTAATTTGGATTACAATACAATAAATGCGGCAAGGAATACTTTTTAAATGTTAGGTAGTTGCTAATCTGGTAAATCGCACTCTCTTGATAATGTTATGATCATTATTAGAAGTTCTTATAACATGATAAACAAAAAGAAGATGAAACTTAAGACACTAAGAACATTCGTAGGTATCACACAAAATAAACCAGCAATAAAATCTTAGGCGTGAAGCAATAAGACAATATTAATTATTGCACCCTTATTTCAAGGGAGTAAGGTTCAAATTTGATTGATATTTAAAGGACGTCCAAGGGGCAAGGGACGGAAGTCCGGGTAATATATGGTGTTTTAGGTAATTAAACGTCACATACATCAGAGATTAATGATGTGTGACGTGTCTTCTCTTTGGATTTTGGTGGGAATTTGTAGTGAAAATGTCCACGATATGGTTAAAGGTTCCACCCCCATTATGAGTGAAGCGTGAATCTCTCCTCTGCCTTGCCTTTTTGGAAAAGCGTGAATTTATGTACATACAATAATAATATTTGGCTTTGTTTTGTATGATTAACATGAAACTGAAATTTCAACTAAATGGCAAAAATAATAAACAATTGATTAATTATCAGTAACTTCACTTGCTAAACTAAAAGTTATACTAAATAGCTATAGCATAATGGATCCTTCCCGCACTGAAGTCCGTCCGCATAGAAATGACGATAACTTTTCCGGATATCCGACTTTATTGAAACAAAATATATTCAGCTCCAAATTAAACTCTGATCATGTTAAAACTACACGAAAATTCCGTTCAGTAGTTGAGCGATCGCAAAAAAACACAAATGAATCCAAAACATCGGTGATTGGTGTTCTATTACTCTCCTGAAGTCACCCCCTTTTTTTACTTTTCTTTCGATGTACACACCATATTATCATTCTTCTTCTTCTTTTCCTTTTGTGGCTTCCACCGCTTATCAGTGATTTCGTGAACGTCAAGTGCCAGACTTTCCAGTTTCCGTTGCAATATTATGACAAATATATTGTATAGATTCTTTTCTGACTGCCTCGGCGCTTAGCCTCGGTTGCGTAGTTGTATTACGGTACGACTGCAATGCTGAGGTCACATCAAGGGACGGAAAACTGCGTGCACTAGTTGCGCCACTGCCAACCCCTTCGACGATAAAGGTCGTGAGTGTGTATATATAGATTCCTGTCTATAATTATGAATGCGAAATAATCAAAATTGTCGAAATGTGCAGTGTTTATCGGTTCGTTCGGCATCATAAACTGTGCATCGGCAATAACAGCCACCATAAACTCGGAAGCGCGTATCTCTGTAATTAAAACCGGGTATTAACGATGAGCTGTTTTGCTGTAATGGAAAATGCATTTTCGTTTGTAATTTGGTTATTGTAATCAATTATGTGGAGTGACACTATAAAATAATTACTTATATTATTAATGAAAATGTTAGATTTTGTATGGATTACAAACAGCAAAGTGAATTTGTTGAGTGTAATAAAGACTAACTGAAGAGATTTCCAGACGGACCTATCAAAAGCGGCCTGCATCAGCGTATTGCTACGACCTTTATCATGACCACTGGTGGTAGGTTTCTCATATGTATGAGTCCGTCTGGGTGGGTATCACCGCAATGTTTATTTCTACCGGCAAGCAGCAGTGTGCTTTTTTTTTTTATTTTTTTTTTTTTTTTTTTTTTTTTTTATGGCCATCTTCGGCTCATTAGGGACGGCTTCGGGCTTCCTCTGACTCACGTCTAAGTTGTCGTCCGCAACCGCCCCTGCGCGTACCGCTGTTGCGGTCCTTTTCCCTGTTGCGGGGGCTCAGAAGCCCCCGAAACACCGTACCGTGTCCACCTTTTGGTGTCCGAGGCAGCGTGTCTCACGCTGCCTCGGACATGTCCATCACGGGGGTCACAGAAGTTGGCTAGACTAATGGGTGGGCGGCACGTCCCGCCCACCCGTGACCCCCGGAGGCCCCTATTAGTCGCCTTTTACGACAGGCAGGGGATACCGTGGTGGAATTCTCCAAACGCCCCCAATCCACAGGGCGGGAGACGTCGGTCAGTCGTCCACCCGACGCCTCCTACGTCTCGTCTGGCGGCGGGAGGGATCACCACTGCGCTGGCGATCCCTCTCGGCACTCTCCTTCCGCGAGAGGACCGCCTCGCAGAAGTGGGCCACCGCCTGCCAGGCCTCCCGACCGCCGACCATGGAAGCGACCACGGCCGGCAGTGAGAGGTCTTCTCCGACGACTGTTCTGAGAGCGCTGCGCTCCTCATCCCAGGCTGGACAACACTCCAACGTATGTTGGACCGTGTCCATTGGGCAGTTGTCACAATAGTGACACACGGCCGACTCCTCTATCCGTACCACCCGAAACAGGAACTCACCGAAGCAGCCATGCCCGGTGAGCACCTGCGTCAGGCGGTATGTTGCCGCTCCGTGGCGCCTGTCCAGCCATTCGGCAAAGACAGGACGCACTGCTTCTACGACCCGGTGCCCCCACGACGGGGCCTCCAGCCTGAGACGCCACTCCTCCACGGCGGCTCGCCGTAAGGCGGCCCTCTTGGCCTCCACCTCCTTCAGGGCCGGACGCTCCCCACGACTGAACGCCTCCTCCCGCCAATGGAATACATCGGCAAGGGATTTGGCGTCCAAGTCCCAGGGCAGAAATCCGGCCAATAGGCAAGCCGCCTCGAAAGAGACCGTGCGGTACGCCCTGACCGCCCGCTGCGCTAAAGCTCTCTGCGGGGCGCGCAGAAGGGCGACGCAGGGGCGGCCCAGGGAGTCAGCCCAAACGGGGCTGCCGTAAAGGGCTATGGACCGCACGACTCCGTGATACAGCCTCCGGCAAGGGAAGCCAGGACCTTCCAGGTTGGGCAGCAGGCGGGAAAGAGCGCCCGCTGCCCGGGACAATTTCGTCCTCAACTCCTTAAAGTGGGGGCGGAATCGCCATCGGCTATCTAGGACTAAACCTAGATACTTCATGCTAGAGCCGATGGGGATCCGCACCCCCCCAACGACGATGCCGGCACCGGCCGGTGGCCCTCTCCGAGGTCCGTGAAAACACACGGCCTCGGTTTTCTCGAGGGCCACCTTCAACCCTAAACGTTTAATTCTACCAACTACTTGGCCGGTGCCCGCCGCCGCCAGAGTTGCGGCGTCCCGGAAGGAAGCAGCAGTGTGCATGCTGTTGTGTTTCCGTTTGAAGGGCCCTGTAGCTAGTGTAACTACAGGACATAATGAGACTTAACATCTTATGTCTCAGGATGAGGAGCGTAGTGGAATGCCACAAAGTACTAGGTGCTGCAGCTACTATTTATGGGTGGTCGTATCGCTTACCATCAGGCGAACGGCATGCTCGTCTCGTCATTCGCTGCCAAAAGCTGTCTGTCCACCTTGCAGGAGGACGTCCGCGGTCCGGCGCTGCGCTGGACAGGTCAGGTCCATCTGGAAATATTTAGGGCAGGTCTATGTTCAGCAGTGGGCATCATGTGTCTGATGATGTATGGGTTTAAATGAAATTTGAATTACACCTGAATTCGGTGGATACTGGTCTACATCAAAGTAGGTATAGTAAACATCTTTAAGAAATAAGAAACATTTAAACGTAATTTTCGCATTTGATTTACATTTTGTTTTTTCTCATTTACATTGCATTTTTTTAACAATTCAAGCTACTTTCCAAGACAACTTCAGATTTCCTGAGATGTTAATAATATTTATTGACGTTGCTCATTGTCCTCCCTCCAAGGGTCGTCACCGGAAGTGCCTCGCCGGAAGTCCCCGGAACTAGGTGCAATAATTATTAATTACCATTTCGCAAGACGGCACACGAAATCTTAAGGCGCCACGGGGAGTCCGCCGACAAAGCGATTCGATTTATGAATTTTGACAATTAAATTGTTTGTAATGTTTGTTTTGAATAAAGAAGCATTTTCAACTTTAGTTTATACTAGCTTTTGCTCGCGTTATAAAGTTTTTTCGGGATAAAAGTCGCGGCTTATACTTTCCCGCTATAAAAAGTAGCCTATGTGTTAATCCAGGACGTAATCTACCCGTGTGCCAAATTGCATCAAAATCCGTTCAGTAGTTTTTGCGTGAAAGAGGAACAACCATCCATACATCCAGACATCCATACATCCATACATACTTACAAACTTTCGCCTTTATAATATTAGTAGGATGTGAATTTAGATGTATTGAAAATATAATATCTTTCCTTTTCCGCTTACACAGATTACAGTGGGATATATAAGCCCATTGTAATCTAGGTTCTGCATAATAAAAAATCTTTAGCCTGTCGTAGAAAGGATTTGAATATTGATATAGAACTCATTTGATTAAAAAATGCGTGCAATGATAGAAAACTGTTGTAAATATAAGACACAGGTTTCAACATAATATTTTTTTCCACAACCTGGCTCTGTCCTTTAGGACAATTTTGCCAATATCAAGTGAGGAACATATTATTTTATTTGCCTTCTAGTTTGAAGTTTGGATATGGAAGTTGGTATTCCATTTTGTCAGATGTCAGGGACCCTTTGCCGGGCAAGTTAATGTCTTCTTTAAAATAAATTAAGACTAAGAAAAGAGAAATTAAAAAATAAAGTGTAACCTTCTAGGAAGCGATAAAATACCAAAATCCTAAATAGACCTTTCAAGATTACAACACAACCCTCAAACTCTCAACAGACCCTCGGAAGCTTAATTTATTCTTTCATTGCGTCTTATTATTTGCAAATGGTCTATTTGTCGCGACTTAACCCTTGCGCGCAGATGGGGTCCCATAGACCGCGGATTACTACCGCCTGCTTCTAACCGTCAAACGACGTCGTTCGCTCTAAACGTCCACAATTTATTGATAAGGACATTGACAGATATTGGCGTAGGACTCGTAAAATGCATGCAGATTAAGGGTTGACGAGAATTTGCAAATGGGACCGGTGTTGCTTTCCATTTCATTACAATTGGGAATTTTGGTTATGGGTTTTGTTGTGCAAATTTTACTATATACCTTATAGTCGGTAATAACAATTTCAATGCAGAGCGTGCAAGATATGTGAACACGTAGATATTCGAAGTTTCTCCAAGGGATATTTTTATCAAACAATTAGTGTAGGGCTTATGGGTCTTATCAAAATCTTCTAAAAGTATGTTTAGCTCATTTGCGATATTTTTTATGGCATTGAAGGACGAGACGATTATGCCATTCGCCTGATGGTAAGCAATACAACCACCCATATCGTCGTCCGGCATTCAGTACCGCGAATGTAAAATTGGGGCACTTTACAGGAGAGACAAAAAACTGAATTTATTATAATGTACACTTTACCTTCTGCTAAACTATTGTTTTAGAATGCTAAATAACAATAGTTTAGAATGCTAAATAACAATAGTTTAGCAGAAGGTAAAGTGTACATTATAATACAATCCGTTTTTTGTCTCTCCTGTAAATTGCCCCAATTTTACATTCGCGGTACTGAATGCCGGACGACGATATATAGCAGTTCTCACATTCAAAGAATTTGTTGCCTGGTACATGAACCTCGGACGAAAATTTTAAAATTAATGGCATATATTTACTGGTGGTAGGTCTCTCATATGTAAGAGTCCATCTGGGTGGGTACCACCGCAATGTCGATTCCTACCGCCAAGCAGCACTGTTGTGTTTCGGTTTGAAGGACATTGTAGCCAGTGCAACTACTGGACATAATGAGACTTAACATCTTATGTCTCAGGATGACGAGCGCAGTGGAATGCCACACAGTATTTGGTAACTCAAGGTGCTGGATGGTGTTGCTACTGTTTATGGATCATCGCTTACCATCAGGCGAACGGCATGCTCTTCTCGTCATTCAATGCAATAAAAAAATATAGCAATTCCAAGAGTTAAACTCGAGTCAAGCTACAAAAGAATATGTAAAGAACCAACAAAAATATTTTAGTTACATAGCTTTCATTGAAAGAACTAAATTGTAAATAATGATATAGGAGCCATCTTTGTAAAACGTCATGTTCCTGCTAATGAGGGCTTAATGAGAAACAAAGTCGCGAAAGCTCCAGACGGCATCAACGTATTAATTACATTTCCATACTTTAATGCACGTCAAGAACATGATTTATGTGTCCAAACACGACTGATGTAGCGTATACTCGATTTCTTCAATAGTTTATATTTTGTTTTTAGGTAAAAAGTTTTTTTGAAGTTATACTTCTTTAGGCGCGTTATGAAAAAATTATGAGAGTGAAATTTGACGATGCGCGCGCATTTCGGCATGTGTGATAGAAAATTCTCACGGGAAAAGTTGAAAAAAAAAAAAACGAAAAAGGTTGAAGCTGTTTAATGAAAACTTTTTGATAAAAATGAAATGTGAATATTAAATTAATAAAATAATATACACTTAAAAAAAGAAAAAAAAACTTCAATTCAATTTTTTCATTAATTATTAAATTTATTTATTTACTTTTATAATATTAATATAATAATAAATATTTTAAATCAAGAATCTTATAATATTTAGTACAAATTATGTCACATATATTTATTATTCTCTAAATTTTATTTTTAATAATCGTATATAATTATTTTTTTTAGTAAAAGTAGAAGGCAAAGGCGCTTAGCCATGCAGCTTAGTTTGTTGCTGTTTACCACATCCAAGGACTTTTTCAAAATTCAAAGGCCGAAGCCAAGACTGCAATTTTCTCAAACTATAAAGGTTAATGATGCCAAAAAAGTATAACTTTTCACGTGGGTACACGCACGGATTTTTTTTAATTCTGGCACAAAATGTGCCCAAGTCTTAAGAGTAAGTGTAGTGACTCCTAAATATTGAGTTATAATATCTTTATATTTATACGTTGCTGTTGTGGCTAAACGTGACGTCTCTACTGTAATTATGAAACATTTTGCATGCTCCATGTTTTTACAAATAAAAATATCTTATCTTATTATTTTTCTAGAACTGTATTTTTGGTAGTTGATTTGAAAATCCGAGTCAGTTTTTGATTTTTACATAATAGAACAATAAAATCACCAAAAAGAACTAATGTAGCATAAAAAATATTTATAGCCTCTATTTTCACAAATAATAACAAAAATCGAAAGGGTCAAACGCCTACTTACCATAATAGTATGAGTGCGGAGCATTATTCAATGGACAAACGGAAGGGTCGAATCCACCCTTGTGGAATGTTAAATTTACCGTCAACTCTTTTGTGAGGGTTAAGATGAAGACGGCGTGATATTTTTACCGCTGTTTCCTTAACACAGATTTTCTTACGGAATGAGGCGGCTTAATTCTCTTTCGCCCCCAATCGAGAGGCATATAAAAAACATTTATAATTGCGTATCTTTTATTAAACACAACATGTATAACCCTTTTGATAGGATAATTTTTACCCGACTGCGAAAGTAGGAAGGCTATGTTTTTCAAGTGTATGTATGTATGCATATTTTTTTGGCATTCCCTACAGGCACACAGGTAGTTTATAATCTGCATTAACACCTAAGATACTTCTTATCCCGGTATTCCCGCGGGAACGGGTAAAACAAGATTAAACCTATTTCCTACCTCAAATGAAAACTAAAAAGATGGAAATAAAAAGAATATATATTAAAAAAAAAACTAAAAACCCGACTGCGTCAATATCTGCCATCTTTATTAAAATCATTGAAGAACTGAAACGATAGAAACAAGATTTTAATTTGAACATTTTATTTTGATTTTGAATAATCTTAGTTGACAGTGTTCAGAAACGCTGTCGGAGGCATAGATTGTCCACGATACAAGCCTAGCTTAGTGTGGGAATCTTGGTAAACGCTAATAATATGAAAAACCTTGAAAAATGTTTAATGAAATCATAATTAAAAACAGTGTAAATTGTTAAACTATTGTAAACATTTTATCAATAAACTATTTTGTATTTGTATTTTGTATAACACGCTCAATTTAGTTGGTGATATAGGTAGAACAACAAAATCTCGGAGTGAGCAGATAGGTGATTTAAATATTTAGGTTCTGATCATATTGATTTATAGCATGTGAATTCTGCAAGGAATGTAGAGGATTTGGAATTTTATCTAAAATATTATACAGTAAAACAATTGTGCTACGCAGTTGCTACCTTTTTGTTAATAAGCATATTACCCGAGTCTTTAGAAATTACATCTAATAATCTTAATTTAAAGCAAGCCGAATACTCTAAAAATCTTTGCCTTTTTTCCTCATTTTATAATAAGCCATCAAATTCCTTACCTGCTGCTCCCGACAAATCCTGAATGCTCTTGTTTTACAGATTATGAACAATAAAATAGAAGCAGATCCAAGACCTATGAAGAACGTACCGAAGAAAGCTGCAACATGAAGTTATTTATTTAACTAGTACATATTATTAGTCTATAAAGCTGTGATTCCGCAGGACGCGGCAGACGGCAGACGGCAACGGCGGACATCAGACGGTATATGCCGCAACGGCAGACGGCACTACTATGCAGATTGTATGAGACTGATTCCGTCTGCCGTCGCGGCACCTGCTGTTGCCGTCTGCCGTTGCCGTCTACCGTCTGCCGCATTCTGCGGAATCACAGCTTAAGCAAGTTTCTTCAGCCTCAGTTTAAGTAAAAGCCGTAAGAATTACCGAAATACAAACTACTCTAAACTAAAACCCATAAAATTAGCCACTACACATGACATAATGAAAAAGTAACAGTAACTTTAACTGTTACTATCAATGAAGAACTGGCCGTATGGAGACGATGAGAAACTTAAGTTTCGAGATTTCAGCTTGTTGCCGAGAAGTACTACACTACTATGACACAGACAGTTACTGAAGTAAGTTTCTGAATTACTGTTCTTAATATTACTCATAATATTATACATGAAACAGTGTATTTAGAGCGAGGATTTTTATAGTACTTCTCTAGTAACATCCATCGAGTGAACTTAGATTGTTCAGCTTTAAAAGATAATAATTATGATCCCACCAAATATTTTCATGTATAATGTTGTCAAGACGAGATAATATGGCTCGCGCTGTCAAAAAGTTATCAGATCTCATGTAGAGCTAAGCTTCTAAATCTACAAGCCCTAATTTCCCAAACTCTACACCTTAGTCCAAATATGTGGCTTGGTCGTTTCGCTACCGTCACATGGCCGTAAGATGAAAAATGTAGTCACTGTTCTTTACTTTTCTGTTCTACAATAGTTCTTTTAGTAACATTTTAGTTTGTATGGGAAAACCCATACAAAACCCATCCCCTAATTTTAAGGGACGGGGGTGATTTACTATAAACGCTGAAATGTGTCTTTTATCTATACTAATATTATAAAGTTGAAGAGTTTCTTTGTTTGTTTGTTTGAACGCGCTAATCTCAGGAACTACTGGTTCGAATTGAAAAATTCTTTTTGTGTTGAATAGACCATTTATTGAGGAAGGCTTTAGGCTATATAACATCACGATGCAACTATTAGGAGCGAAGAAATAATGGAAATTGTGGAAAAAAAACGGGGAAAATTATTTATCCTTGAGGGCTTCCATTGCGTGCGCTGCGAAAACGGTTTAAGATACCAAAAATATATGTATGCAAGAATTATTTCTCTTGAAATGATCTAAAAAAATGTCCGCGACAGTATATGTCTATCTTTTAAGATTAACTCACTAGAACCGTTTTTATGGTAATCAAATTTGGTCGAAATTAATGCATTATTAGTTAAGAGTTCTATCAACGTCATAATATTAATCTTTATCCAAATAAATGTGTTGGATAGAGTGATTCAACGGGAAGGTTTTTATGTACTTTTAGCCCAGAAAAACTTATTAACGCGGGCGAATCCGTGGGCAAAAGCTAGTTATTTATAACAGAAGTCCCTATGTCAATTTCTATATCTCTAACATCAAAATTTGCGGAATTCTCATACAAACTTCCATCTCCTAATTTAACGGGTTGGGGAGTAAAAGATCAAATTTTTAGACTTTTTGTTGTTGTTTGCGGACTAATACTTATAGCTTTTATACCGAATTTTAGCTGTCTAGGATTTCGGGAAGTATGCTAAAAATGTTTATGATCTGTGAGTAAGTGAGTGACGAAATCGGGTTTTTTAGATACCTATTAATAAAATCTAAAGTATGAGAGCTATACAATTAAAACTAATAATATGTTAAATGAGTCCACTATTAAAATCTTATCCAAAAATTTTGTTTATCTGGTATTAACCAGATAATATTTTTTTTGGACAACTTTGCATAATGGATCATTCCAATCCCAAGATATGAGTGTTCAAAAAACGTCGAAGCGCATCTAGAAAACATAGGTAGTGCCCTTTCACTCCACTTGGCTCGTCTTGGCGTGGCACTACCGTACCTCCAGATGTATTATTGAAACATTTAAAATTAATTTTTCGATTATTTTCAGGTCTCAGGTCACAAATTTTACTAGACGTATGCCTACGGTTTTTAAAGAGGACAGGCATAATAGACGACTCGAAAAAATTGTCTCCGATTAAAATTATACCCAAAAGTCATCAAAACCATATTTTGATGTGAGTTTATTACCCTGCTCAGATCTTAATTACCTTTTTTTATAGCAATGAATGACGAGGCGAGCAAGATGATGCCTTATGGTAAGCGATACGACCACCCATAAACAGTATCAACACCATGCAGCACCTTGAGTTACAAAGAACTGTGTGGTATTCCACTGCGCTCGTCATCATGAGACATAAGATGCTCTAATTCTCATTATGACCAGTAGTTACACTGGGTATAATGTCCATCAAACTGAAACGCATGAATGTGTGCAGTGCATGCACACTGCTGCTTGGCGGTAGAAATAGATATTGCAGTGGTACCCACCCAGACGGACTCTTACATATGAGAGTCCTACCATCAGTAAACCTTCCTTTACCTTTTACAGTTTCAGATTTTCAGCATGTGTTTCCAATAGAATATTTATTAACCGACTTCAAAAAGGAGGTTCCGTATTCGATCCGTATGTATGTATGTATGTAAGTTTGTATGTTTGTATGTATGTATATAAATTTGTATGGCCGCGTGTTTCTCAAAAACTACTGATCCAATTTGAATGTGGTTTTCGATACCGAAATGTATTATTTTCAGGGAAGGTTTTACTATACATACTTTATGAAGATCTGATGAAGATCTTCGGAGATACACAATGGAACTCTTCTATAACTAACAGCAGATGACTCGCGAATGCTGCAATCGTATATCTATGATGTATTGTTTACACCATTCCATAATCACCCTAACTAATAAAAAAGTAACAAACAAAAACTTTTTTACAAAAAATAAACCGACTTCAAAACCACTACAAATCAAAAAATAATTAAAATTTGTACTCGATTAGTATATACGTATATTTGGAGTCAGTGCCTAATTTAAATTGAACAATGTTTTCGTATATTTGTTTGTGTATTTCCTTAACTTAGCTGGCAATTTAAATTAGGCATCGACTCCAAATATACGTATATACTAATCGAATACAAATTTTAATTATTTTTTGATTTGTAGTGGTTTTGAAGTCGGTTTATTTTTTGTAATTTTCATAATAAATTCTGAGGGCCATTTAGAGGTTCTCATGTCCCGGTGGAATTACATTTTAGGAAATAAGACTCGTTAAAACAAATTGCGCCCGACCCCGTACCTATTTCTTAACGCGTATCTAGAATCAATTATAGTCTGCCGCAAATTTACCAATACAATCAAATACAAAATTAAATGTTTAAGTTGTAGTAATTTGCACATATTTATAAAGGAAAGGCTGTTTTATAAATAATGCCACAGGTTTAGGAGTTACATTGATAAGTAACATATATATTGTGGTGAAACGAAAACAAAGAATATACGGCAGCAAAATAAACTGATTTTAGTTCTTCGCATGTCCAGCGTACAAGATGCTTTCGAACGGTATAGGGAACTCCTGATATCGTTTTATTTTGAAGGTTCCATTTTCGCCCCATGCGGCTCCCCAACTGTTGGCTGCTAGCCAGTAGTCCACACCATCCTCGACTCCATAACCGATGATTCTTACTGCATGCCCACCCCTTTCCTCACCAAATTGATGTTCATAAACGCCTGACTTGTACATAATGAAATCTTCATATACGGTAAATCCAGCAAATATGGGTCCATTATTAAATAATTCAAGTTTTATATCATTCTCATCAGATGATATTGTGTAAATTCTTTCAGCAAAATGTTTGTCATTGTCATAATTTAAACTCGAATTCTTACATTCATGTACACATCGAACTCTGTCCATTTCGTAAGGTCTGCACTCTTGACTAACCACTCCCTGATCACGCCAGTAAGGAAAGGAATCAACTGGGTTGCCACCCCAACAAAGCCCAAACAAAGGGTATAAGCAATCAAAATCTTGTACTGATACGCGAACGCTCAATCCTTTCTCAATACATATTCTGTCTGACGCTACAGTTGCGGTTCCGAAGGCCCAGCAAGAACCACATGCTCCTTGATCGAATATATCGTTTATGGTAGCACAATCAGGCCATTTTTGTCTCGCATCGAAATTTTCCGGTAATTCAGCATACATTTTCGGATCGTAGCGTTTAACTTCGATGTTTCCACGCTGAATGCCGTCGACTTTTAGACAATTGAGATAACTTTTTGGTATATACGGTTTATCTGCCATCTTCCATGTGTAGTTTTGGTTATTAAAGTAATGTACGAACTGGTCCCGCGGTAACTGCAGGTACTTGGCTTGCAGTTCTGGGTTAAACTCGCTCGCCGAGAGTCCTACTAGCGCCAACAGTGACACGATATGCAACATGGTCTAGGAGGACTGTGCATGCATGAGCTTTACTTCAATATTTATTCAAATCATCCGCAATTTGGCGAACGTTTGGTATTCTGAAAATTGTATTCTTGTATCTGGTAGTGATAATGTTATAGCACATGAATACTTATGTGCTCGAAGAATGTGGAGGTCTGGAATGTTATCTGACATAGTAGGGCAACAATGTAGTTAAATTAGTGCCATTGGCTTGGCTCGATAGAAAAATGACATCGTGGCTCTATAATAACAACACCAACAGTATATTATATATTATACTCCCCATAGCTGTTTAGGCCCATGTCCACTACGCTGGACATAAAGAATTATAAATTGATAAACAATACACAGGTAACTTCTTAAAGTCAGGGGTGTGTTCCTTTAGTTTTGAATCTATGGGCCATCGCCTTGGTAGTCTGTTCCATTCCCAACTAGGGTATTGTGCATATCATACCTAGTATTTGATATATTTTACATCATTTTCACCATATTACAGACACTTATAATTTTTTTGGGTTTAATGAATTTTCAGGAAAAAAAATTGAAGGTTTGAAAGTAACCATTTTAAGTATTAGATAACAAGTCTCGGTTGCGATGTATACTTCATAACGCCTGAAGTGCATAACGAAAATGGTCAGGCAGAGCGTTATTGTCGCACTTTATTGAATACTAGCTTTTACTCGCGGCTCCGCCCGCTTAAACAAGTTTTTCTGGGATAAAAGTTGCGCTTTACAATTTCCCAGGATGAAAAGTAGCCTATGGTCCTTCCCAGGGTCTCAAACTCTCTTCCAAAGAAGAGACTAAAGTATAGTAAGACTAAAGTCGTCCGCTTAGATTTTGATTATTTTTCTTTAAATGTACAGACACGCCGGGATCTACTGCTTTATTATAGTATAGATGTTGCGCATAGAAGATGGAAATAAGATTGCAGATGTTCCGATACATTTGATTAAATGCGACTTGGACTCAATTGAACGAACCATAAAACTACGCATATAGCCCCATATAGTGTATGAGTGACACCTGTGCTAAGGTCAGTAGTTAGAGTCGTGGCATTAAATGATTCACAATGTAAAAGAGAGGCTTTTAGAGAGTTATATAAGTAAAAACGTGCTTCAGAGTTACTTCACAAGAAAAAGAAATAGCAAAATAATTACGTAAGATTATGAGGAGTTTTAGACTTGGTGACAATGTCTTTTTAATCAAGTGTTGCTTGAACTGCTTATCTCAGTGTCTATGTTTATAGGCTTTGGTCAGCGTAGAGCTTGGAGTGTTTTCAGTGTTGGGATTTAATCTCATCTCTCTGGTTATATGCTAAGTTGGATCGATGTTTTCAGTGTTACTTTTTATTATTTTTACATTTCAAAGATTAGTTTTGTTTGAAAATTCCGTGAGAATTCCGGAACTCTGACTCTATAGTACCGGCATGTTTTGATGGGCGTCTTGACTGTTGTCCGCTCATCAAGTTTCGTATCTTTACTATTATTATACGATTGTTTGTTTGTTTGTAATGGATGAACTCAAAAACTACTGGACCGATTTTAAAAATTCTTTTACTAATAAGAAGCTACATTACTCCTGAGTGCTATAAGTTACTATTTATCCCGGGAAAATATTTTTATCCCAGAAAAACTTTTGGTGGAGCCGCAGCAGAATTCTAGTTGATTAATAACTACGTTGAAGGAGCTAATTGTTGTAGATTATTCTCAATACTGACGTGCAGTAAATATTATAGGAATGCATAGTTTTACGCCAAACATGGCGTTTCTTCTTCGAAATTCGAAAATTTTAAAATTAATATCTAATATGATCGTCACTTTAGGATCGCTGGTCAGAATATTTTTGTGATACTGAATTGAGATTTCACCTCACGCATAGCCGACATAGCCCAGTGGATTAGCAACATGGACTAATAAGAGTATAGACTGACGATCCCCATACATTGAAGCGTTCACCTGAAAAAGTGCAAAATCTCGGCTTATTGCTGATTTTTTTTTTTTTAAAAAAGGCCATCTTCGGCGCATTAGGGACGGCTGCGGGCTTCCTCCGACTCACGTCTAAGTTGTCGTCCGCAACCGCCCCTGCACGTACACGTGAGACACGCTGCCTCGGACATGTCCATCACGGGGGCCACAGAAGTTGGCTAGACTAATGGGTGGGCGGCACGTCCCGCCCACCCGTGACCCCCGGAGGCCCCTATTAGTCGCCTTTTACGACAGGCAGGGGATACCGTGGTGGAATTCTCCAAACGCCCCCAATCCACAGGGCGGGAGACGTCGGTCAGTCGTCCACCCGACGCCTCCTACGTCTCGTCTGGCGGCGGGAGGGATCACCACTGCGCTGGCGATCCCTCTCGGCACTCTCCTTCCGCGAGAGGACCGCCTCGCAGAAGTGGGCCACCGCCTGCCAGGCCTCCCGGCCGCCGACCATGGAAGCGACCACGGCCGGCAGCGAAAGGTCTTCTCCGACGACTGTTCTGAGAGCGCTGCGCTCCTCATCCCAGGCTGGACAACACTCCAACGTATGTTGGGCCGTGTCCATTGGGCAGTTGTCACAATAGTGACACACGGCCGACTCCTCTATCCGTACCACCCGAAACAGGAACTCACCGAAGCAGCCATGCCCGGTGAGCACCTGTGTCAGGCGGTATGTTGCCGCTCCGTGGCGCCTGTCCAGCCATTCGGCAAAGACAGGACGCACTGCCTCTACGACCCGGTGCCCCCACGACGGGGCCTCCAGCCTGAGACGCCACTCCTCCACGGCGGCTCGCCGTAAGGCGGCCCTCTTGGCCTCCACCTCCTTCAGGGCCGGACGCTCCCCGCGACTGAACGCCTCCTCCCGCCAATGGAATACATCGGCAAGGGATTTGGCGTCCAGGTCCCAGGGCAGAAATCCGGCCAATAGGCAAGCCGCCTCGAAAGAGACCGTGCGGTACGCCCTGACCGCCCGCTGCGCTAAAGCTCTCTGCGGGGCGCGCAGAAGGGCGACGCAGGGGCGGCCCAGGGAGTCAGCCCAGACGGGGCTGCCATAAAGGGCTATGGACCGCACGACTCCGTGATACAGCCTCCGGCAAGGGAAGCCAGGACCCTCCAGGTTGGGCAGCAGGCGGGAAAGAGCGCCCGCTGCCCGGGACAATTTCGTCCTCAACTCCTTAAAGTGGGTGCGGAATCGCCATCGGCTATCCAGGACTAAACCTAGATACCTCATGCTAGAGCCGATGGGGATCCGCACCCCCCCAACGACGATGCCGGCACCGGCCGGTGGCCCTCTCCGAGGTCCGTGAAAACACACGGCCTCGGTTTTCTCGAGGGCCACCTTCAACCCTAGACGTTGTATTCTACCAACTACTTGGCCGGTGCCCGCCGCCGCCAGAGTTGCGGCGTCCCGGAAGGTCCCAGCAGTCGCTGTGACTAACGTATCGTCGGCGTAACAAGTCACGCCGACGCCCCGGAGATTGGAACCACGGAGCACCCAGTCGTACCCGATGTTCCACAGGAGAGGGCCCAAAACCGAGCCCTGTGGAACACCGCACGACATCGCTCTTCGGTGCCACCCATCGGCGCCCGGATACACCACGTGCCTGTCAGACAGGTACGCGTGCACCAGACGCCGGAGATAGGGCGGCACCACGTGGTACCGCAGTGCCTCGTGGATGCAGGGCCAGGGCAGCGAGTTGAATGCGTTGGAGATGTCCAACGACACCGCGATTACAACATCGCCCCCAGCCACTGCATCCTCCGCCTGTGCCTTCACCCGCAGAATCGCGTGGACAGTGGAACGTCCCCTCCTAAATCCATACTGCTCGTCGGCCAGATTTGGTCCGACCCTTTCAAGGTGCTCGACGAGGCGGTTATGAATGATGCGCTCGAAGAGCTTTGCCACCTCGTCGAGCAACACGATGGGCCGGTAGGCCGACGGCGACTCTGCGGGTCGTCCTCCCTTCTTCAGCAGGACGAGCTTCCCGGTTTTCCAACGCACCGGGAAGACGCCCTGCTCCAGGCAGGCGGTGAATAAGCCGCGGAGCCTCGGGCCCAGGTACTCGAGGGCTAGCACCCAGGCTTTCCCGGGGATGCCATCGAGCCCTGGGGCCGTGTTTTTGCTCCGCAGCCGAAGCACTGCCGCCCGCATTTCAGCGGGCGAAACCTCCGGGATATCCCTTGCCGGATTCTCACTCGACGATGACGCCACATCCGGTGGCGCCATCGGTGGAGGTGTGAACTCCTCGGTGGCCGGGAACAAGGCCGCGACGACGTTGGCCAGTAATTCTGGCCGGAGACTCTGCGACAGCGGGGGCGCCGCTGGGCGAAGCTTCGTCATCACCAGACGGTAAGGGCGCCCCCACGGGTCCCTGTCGAGAGTCCCCACGAACGCCTTACGTGCCGCGACCTTGGCCCCATGAATGGCCACCCGCAGCGCTCTCTTTGCCTCTTTGTAGAGGCCATAGAGCTGCCGCTCCTGGTCTGCGTGGTTTTCGTCTCGGAGCCGGCGACGACGATGCCTGGCGTATCGGCGGCGCGCAGCAACGCACGACGCGCGCAACTGCGCTAGCTCCGCCGACCACCAGTACACCTGTCGCACCGGCGAACGGCGGAGAGCTCGGGGCATGCCGGCGTCGCAGACATCCGACATTGCCACCCCGAACCACTCCGCCTCCTGCTCAACCCGTACCGGCCCGTCCGGCACGGGGAGCCACGACATGACCAGAGCGGCCAGCACTAGGGCCTCCCCATCGAGGCGACGAAGCGCCCACCGCGGGCCGTCCTGATTTGGGGCACTCGGTACACCACCGGACTGGACACTCGGGGACGCGGAGACGCCGAACCTGATGTAACGATGGTCCGACAACGTCTCCACGCCCACGAGGACTCTCCAGTCCCGGACACGGCGTGCGACGGCGGCACTCGCCAACGACAGGTCTATAATAGACCCGCCGTTGTGCCGCACGCACGTGTCCACCGACCCCCTGTTCAGGACGACCAGGCCGACAGAGATCGCCCATTCCTCCAGGACCCGACCACGACCGTTCGTCGCCGGCGAACCCCAAGCCACGGATTTGGCGTTGAAGTCGCCGGCGACGACCGCCGGGTGAGGTTGGCCTTGTTCCACCAAGGCCCCCAGCCGAACGAGGAAAGACTCAAATTCGGCGAGGGGTCTGTTGGGAGAAAAGTACACTCCTACTATCCAAATGTCTCCCAACAGAACCGCCACGCATCCCCTATCCTTCGCTACTTTTTCGAAGGGTGGGGAGCCAGCGGCGCCCCGGCTGATGATGGCCACCAAGCCGTCAAGGTCCCCCGCCCAGTTATCCCGGGGGGGGACAAAATACGGCTCAGCGACCACGGCCACTTGCACCGACCACTGCGCCAGGCTTTGGGACAACAGGTCCTGGGCACTGGCACAGTGGTTGATGTTCGCCTGGAGGAAATTTAAATCCATTATTGGGCGATCTCTACCACGTCCATCGCGGCCCCTTGCGGTGGGCTCGTTGCCTGCGGCTGGGTCGAAGCCCCAGCGGCAGCAACACTTCGTCTTCCGTCGCGACGCCTATCGCGACGGGAGGGGGCGGGACACGCCTTCCCGCCCACCGGATGTTTGGCGGGCCTCCCTGCGGCCGCGCAGACAGCGCAGTTCGGCGCGGCCTCGCATTCACGGGCTTTGTGGCCCGGTTTACCGCAGCGATAGCACAAATCGCTGCGGTCCGGTCCTCCGACGCAGGTACTCTGCGTGTGACCGTGCTCCAAACAACGGTAACAGCGCATCGGGCGCGCCCCGAGCACGGTCACCCGGGCCACAGTCCACCCTACCATCAGGCGGCCCGCCTTTATTTTTTGTGCCGCCCTGGTCGGCACCTTGGCCCAAACTGCGCTCAGGCCGGAGCGATCAGACCGGATTTCTCCGACCTTCACGGCATCAGCTGCGCACTCGCCAGCAACGCTGAGGGCCGCTGCGACCGTCTCGGAAGTGGCTGCCGGATCCAACTCCGACAGCCGCAGCTCCGTGCATTTGGTGGGCCGGGAGATTTGGACATCTTCCGACCCGCCAAAGCATTCCCTCAGCCTTGCGGCGAGGGAGTCCGCCTTCCGCTCCGACTCAGCCCCGGGCACCTCATAGAGCATGGCACCCGTGGCTGCCACCTTGGGCCTCAGCCTGTCTATGCCGAGGCCGGCGAGGTCCACGCGGTGCTGAGCGTCCGTCAGCACCTTTGCGTAGGTGAGCCCCTTGGCCACCGCCGCCGGCGTCAGCGACAGCACTATGGCCGCCGAGCGTGGCTGACGCAGTTTGGGCTCTTTGCGCCTCTGCCTCCTCTGTTGCGTCTGCGGTATTACTGCGGGCGCTGCGGCGGGGTTGGACTTCCCCCGCTTCTTCTTGCCCACCACCACCGTCCATTCAGCGTCCATGGACGCTGGGGCTGGCGGTAGTGGGCGAGGCTCCCTTGGAGCAGTCCTCGCGACGACGGGGGCAGCGGGGGTGGCGACTTTCCCCCTCCCTTTTTTGGGGACCCCAGACGGTCCAGCGACCGCCACGGCAGCTGAGGTGGAGGGCCCGGCCACGATGGCAGGAGCCTTGAGAGGAGCAGGCTGCACTGCTCCTTTCCCCTTCCCCCTCCCCTTCCCCTTAGAGGAAGGCTGGGGAGCTCCCCCAACGAAACCACCCTGGACGGGGAGTGGTATGTCCCCGGGGGTGGACCTTCTTTCGTGGGCCAGCGGAGGCCTCTGGGCCGGCCCTAAGAGCACCGACTCCATCCTGGCCTGCCACTTGGCCTCCACTGCTGCCAGCTCCTCCAGACGGCGAAGGAGAGAAGCGTTTTCACGCTTCAGCTCCTTCACCGCCTCCTCTAGTTTGGCGCATTTATCGCGCCACTTCTTGGCCTCGCCTTTAGGGCGAGCACTCGGTGCCGGTTCCGCCGCCGCCGCGACAGCCACCTCCTCGGCGGGCACCTTTGGGTTGGCGGAGCGAAGGACCATGCCTTCCCCGCTCTCCACCCTTCTCGCCCTTTGGCGGGCCTCCCTGCGCTTTATGAGGTCGCGCACCCTCTCCCTTGGCTTCGGTTCGACGAATACGTCGACCGAAGCTGGGCCTCCCCTGCCACGTCCAGCAGTCGTCTGCGACTTCGGAGTTGGCTCCTCCGTGTCGCTTCCCAGGGACGACCTGCTGCCCTTGTCCAACTCGGAACGTTTCCTCCAGAGCCTATGGCTCCGAACGGAGGAAACGCTCCCACTCGACTCCGAGTCGACGCCTGTGGACATCTTGTCCGCGCCGACTCTTCGTCCGCCATCAACGGGCTTTCGCCCACCAATCTCCGCCTCTCCAGCCGAAACTGGGGTAGGCACCCTCGTCAATATAATTTTTGGGTTAAGTTTATCATTCATAATGAATCCCACGAGTATGGGGGAAATAAAGAGTCCACCCAGGCAGTGCCCCCTGTACCTGGGTAAGCCTAGCGTAACCCGCCAAGAGGGTCGGCCGGTACTCTGGCGGGGGTCGCACTAGTGACCGAACTACCCATCGGCCATGCATCCCCTCGCGGTGCGCCGCCGCTTGGGATTCGGGGAACTTTTTATAGAGGTTTTCTCCCTCGTGGTCCGGGCGATTAAGCCAAGACCCTCGGTCCAGCAGGAGCGCGAGACATGTCCACGGACCTCCATACTAGATTACGATCTGCAACGGTGACAGCGGAGAGGAAGGTTCCCCCCCGCTGCCTGCTCGGGGCGGTGTTAGCGCACACCGAGCCCGTCGACACTCCCGGATGAACCGGGAGCCGCCCGAATAAACGGGCCCACCATCTAAAAAAATGCGGCAGCCACCGCAAAAAGCGGCGACGACCGCCGAGACCACTGTTGTCAGGATATTGGCCGTAGCGCCGATCAACTCGACCGACGCTCCGTTGCCCAGGGTGCACCACGTGGAGGTTTCCTGACTTTGCACCCCGCTTATTGCTGATGGCGCTGATAATTAGCCTGGAAACTTCAACATCTGCCGGGTTTCAAAAATGTCCCGTTAGGGGGCATTGTACCGTAAAACAAAATAGTTTAGCATTAGAATGGACATACAACAGATGGCAGTAAGGCGCTTCACACACTGCCCCGCACCACGCGCGCGTGTGAGTGTGTGAAGTCAGGGACGATGTCAGAGCCACAAGCTATTTTATCAAGGATCACTTGTTTAGCGACAACCGGGGATCAACGTGATTTTGTTGATTTTTTACCAAATATTTTGCATGTGCGGTGCATCAGCTTACAAAAGTCAGTTGGTTATGTTAAGTTTATATGATTATTATAGTATTTTTTTAGGCTTTTAGGCTTAAAGGGCAGATCCAATGTTAGAATTGAAGGAAGTGGCCGCCATTTAGAATTTCTTTGTTTTAAGGCCAATTGACCTCAAAATCGATAGCTGGGTACATCTTTGGTTACAAAAGACGGATCCAAGGCTAGAATTGATAAAAGTGGCCGCCATTTTGAATTTCTTTGTTTTAAGGCCAATCGACCGCAAAATCGATATCTGCGCATATCTTTAGTTACAAAAGATGGATCCAATGTCGGAATTGTAAAAAGAGGCCGCCATTGTGAATTTCTTTGTTTTAAGGCCAATTGACCTCAAAATCGATAGCTAGGTATATCTTTGGTTACAAGAGACGGATCCAATGCTAGATTTGAAAAAAGTGGCCGCCATTTTAAATTTATTTATTTTAAGGCCAATTGACCTCAAAGTCGATATCTGGGCATGGCTTTAGACACAAAGGGCAGATCCAATGTTAGAATTGAAAACAGTGGCCACCATTTTGAATTTCTTTGTTTTAAGGCTAATTAACCACAAAATTGATAGCTGGGTATATCTTTGATTATAAAAGACAGATCCAATGTCGGACTCGAAAAAGTGGCCGGCATTTTGAATTTCTTCGTTTTAAGGCCAATTGATAATCGATATCTAGTAATTTTTTAGCTTTTGTCTATAAAAGGCAGATCCAATGTTAGAATTGAGAAGGCACCGCTATTTTGAACTTGTTTTAGGGCCCATTAGCTTTAAAATCGATATTTGGGCATGCCTTTAACCACAATATAATGATTCGTTTTAATTGTGATAAAAATGAGCACCATGTTGGATTAATTATTTGTTTTCAAAGTCTTCCATCAACCATACAGCCTGTAAAGTGTAGAAGTTTCATAGAAGATTGACTTCCAGAAACAGATTTGTTTGAAATAGCAACGGTAGCTTACTATTGAATATTTTCAAGTTAGTTGAGACCACAACTGTGAGCTGTTAACACTTCTTCATGTGCATTTTAATAATTTATTTAATAATTTATTATAACTAACTGTTGCAGAAACCAGTGTTATTGTAAAATCAAGCAAACTTCTGGCTTTCAGAAGTGTGGGATATTGAAAATTAAAAAAAAAATCTTTCTTGCTTGGCTCACTTCTGTTCATCCCACATTATGTTAATAATTTCAAAGTTATGTCAATAGTTTGACTTTATTCAACTACATTTTACACTATTTTAATGGATTAGTGTTTAAAAATTAAAAGAGAATGAATAATTAGAATAGCAATAGATGGTGTAATAACAGATGCTACATAGCAGGGACACCAAACTGTATCCCCTGAATTTATGACATACATTTTTGGATTGCCTTCCATTATAGAAAAAATTTAAATATATTTTCACATCGAAATTAAATACTTTTAAAAATCAAAAAGGTAATCAACCTAAGTAGCCTTTTAAGTCTGGTGAAAAGGGGTAAGTTAAATGGGATACAATAATTAAATAGTCACCTAACAAGGCAAAACGATATGGGGGACGAAAAATATGGTAAGATCATTTTTACTACGTGGTTACTTATGCTTATAGCAATATTTCAAATGAAGGTTAACGACTCCCTAATTTTGTTACCAATTTTGATGCTTTCACAGAACCATTTACTTTATTTCCTGTTTGCTCACAGGCCACGCAGACTTTGAACTTCGTCTTCTAAAATTCGAAGACAATTTATTTATTTTGCGATATAGCAAAGCTGTGATATCGTTATTGAAGAGAATTGAATAAGCTTTGATGGTGGCCATATTACCTACTATAGTTTATAGTCATGTCCAGCGTATTTTGATTTTAAAACCAATAGCCCTTAAATAACAAAATTTAACATGAAATGCAATTTAAAAAAAAAAAAAACCTCGATTAATTATTCTATTTGGCTAAAGACAAGCCCAAATATCTATCTAAATCCAATCAGTCTTAAAACAATGAAGTTCAAAATGGCGACCACTTTTCTTATGCTCAAGTATCGATTTTGACGTTAATTGGCCTAAAAATAAAGAAGCCTAAATATTGGCCACTTTTTTCAATTATAATATAGGATATGCCTTTTGTGCCCAAAGCCATTCCCAGAGGTCGATTATGAGGTCGATTGGTCTTAAAACAAATAAATTCAAAATGGTGGCCTCATATTTCAGTTCTGACATCGGATCCGTCTTTTTTAACTAAAGATATGCCCAGATACCGATTTTGAGGTCAATTGGCCTTAAAACAAAGAAATTCAAAATGGCGGCCACTTTTTCAATTCTAACTTTGGATCTGTCCTTTGTACCTAAAACCATGTCCAGGTATCGATTTTGAGGTTGATTGGCCTTAAAACCAAGAAATCCAAAATAGCGGCCACTTTTTCAATACATATATTTTTTTAAATATCTAGTATCCTTTTTGGTGTAAAAAGATATTTAGACACGCGGTAGCGTGCCAAGCCAAGTTCAAGCAAAGTAACTGGCTAGCCAGCGCCGAGTGTAATATTACACGAACGGAACGTAATTGTGTGTAACCGTTGGAAAAAATCTAAAAATAAAAAAAAGTTTAAAAATAGGGGGAGTCCCCATACAAAAAAAAACCATTTTTTTGTAGCGTTGGAACCGTTACAAGCAGATATTTGAAACTATCGCAATATATTATGTATTATTATATTAGCTATATAACAAATATATAAAAATAAAGTTCAGTCAAAAAAGAAGTGGTGTCCCCATATAAAAAACTTATAATACGCGCTAAACAACCGGCCAACGATGTGTCGTAGGCGGCGCGTGGCACCACATAACTTAATACCTGCCTAGTTTTATTTACAAAAAGTAATGATATATTTAAGTGCCAATGCAGTCCATAAATACTCAAAATAATTGTAGTAGTCTGTGAGCTAAACAGTTTATAGCGCCATCTAGGCGTAATAATAACTATCGGAGAAACCGATAGTTGTTTATTTTATCCATCCTCTCATTTGCGCGTGCATTTGCGCCATTGAAATAACAATTTCAAATGATTTTATGGATCTTAGTGTCATCTAGTTGAATTCAATGTACTAAACAGCGAAGTACGCTTCAATGTATGGGGATCGTTAGTCTATACTCTTATTAGTCCATGATTAGCAAGCTCAATTGGCAATGAGCAAGGCACATATCTCGTAGAACTGAAAACAGATGGGGTAGAAAAGTTTAAGGGTTGCGAACGCCTTCTGCACTCACCGAAAAGACCGGTGTTCTTTCATAAGCCGACCCTCGTCAGGCTAGAAAGAGTTTAGTCAGGGTCGAAAAAAAAAAAAGGGGGTAGAAAAGTTCTCGAGTGGAGGCCACGTACTGGCAAGCGTAGCGTGAGACGTCCTCCTATAAGGTAGACGACCTTGTAAACATCGCAGGAACCCGCTAGATGCACGCCGCTTCTAACAGGTTGGTCTGGAAATCTTTGGGGGAGGCCTATGGTCACCAGTGGATTTCTAAAAGCTGAAGAAGAAGAGGAATAAAAAGAAGATAATTAATGATTAAACGAACTTACCTGTAAGTGAAGTTCTATCATAATTATACGAAGCGCTTCTTCCGAAGAGATTAGTACCTAGTAAATTATAAATTAATTTATTAAGACTTGTAGTACCGCATATAAGTGGCCCCACTCTGCACTTTAGTTGAGAATCGTTTTTTTTTTTTTTTTTTGTTTACCTCGCGCCGGCAGTCTACTATTTCTCTTCAGTTAGTTCAGAGATGTTCAATCCTAATCATTGACATTTTTCTAATCGCTCCTTTAAGGGTCGGTCAGCAGGACATGGGTAGGGAGGGAGTATCGTACTAATCTCTTCGGAAGAAGCGCTTCGTATAATTATGATAGAACTTCACTTACAGGTAAGTTCGTTTAATCATTAATTATACTCGCGCTTCTTTCCTCGAGATTAGTACCTAGTAAATTATAAATTAATTTATTAAGACTTGTAGATGTTGAGAGTTGTAATCAGGAGAAAATAATGTCAATGATTTATATGTCATTCAGGTTATTATGACAATAAGTGGAATACATAATCAAATAATATCATTTATTTATCACTATGACAAAATCTAGTATCAACTAGTATTAAGCTTAATAACATAAGAACTTTAATGATGCTTCTCAATTATTATGGTTTAGAATTGCCCTAGCCAACGAATCATTATCAATGTGGAGAATAGGCCTATTATAAAACCTTGCAAATGTGTTAGAGTTGCCACTCCAACCAGCGGTGTTGCGGATTGAGTCTATGGAAACACCGAGTGAGAGAGCGCGCGACGCCGCTGCATGTCGCGTGCTATGGGCGCTGAATAATGCAACGTCGATACCACTCTCATTCAAAGTACGCTTAATCCAGCGACTAAGGCTCTGTGTGGAGACTGGATTATGAGGTTTATTTAAACCTAGCCAAAGGGTATCAGTTTTACGTATCGACTTAGTTCTATTTATGTACGCAATCAAGGTCTTGGCAGGGCATATAGATTGATTAGAAATAAAAAATGGTAGCAGAAGCATTGGTTGCTTGACGCCTAGCCGTGAAGTTTTAATTTGATCTGGGATTTTTATCACAATATGATTATCTAAGAATTCTACATTTTTAATCAAAATTTTTGAAAGTGTTTGTATTCTGTGAGCGGTCGTCAGAGCAAGGAGTGTTACGGCTTTTCTTGATAATCGTTCTAATGATAGATTTTCATTTGGATACCAAGAACTTAACTTATCTAGTACAAGATTTGTATCCCAGGTGGCATTATACTTAGGTAGGGGAGGGCGAAGGCGAGACACACCTTTAAAAAATCTTTGTATTCTATCATCATTAGTAATACTTTGTCCGAGTAGTAATGATAATGCTGCTCTACATGAATTTAAAGTCCCGTACTGGGCGTTATTATTAAATTGTTGAGTTAGGAAATAAAGAACGGTTGGGACTGAAGCTGTATAAATGTCTATGGAGCTTGCTTGGCAGAAGGTCCACCACTTTTTTATACATACGTTGTATTGTTTTAACGAATTATTTGATAGGGAGGCCATCATAATATCTAATGACGAAGGTGGTATGCTGCGTCTGGATAGTGCTTCCCTGATAATACTCCTGCCACCAGGGTAAGTGATGACTGGATCCGACGTGAGCTATAATGAAAGATTATAGGGTTATCAAATGGTGAGAAAGTCACGGTTTCTGAAATGAGTAAAGATATGAAAAGAGGATACCATGGTTGCGTTGGCCAGAGAGGGACAATCATGATACCTTGCGCTTTATCTGAAATAATTTTCCTAAGAGTTTTAAGAATTATAGAAAATGGGGGAAAGGCGTAAAAATACAATGATGACCAGCAAACAGTGAAAGCGTTTATAGCACACGCGTCGGGATCTTTTTGCCAAGAGATATATGTCGAACATTTTTTATTTATTCGACTGGCAAATAAATCTATTTGAGGTCTACCAAAATGGAATTTTATGGTATTGAAAGCCTGATCCGATAACTCCCACTCTATGTCCGGGTGTACTTTTCGTGATTCTGCGTCAGCAACAATATTATCACGTGACATTATGTAAGAAGCGAAAATGTAAAGCCTTCGCTTCTCACACCACTGCCAAATTTCTCGAGAGATTTGGGTGAGGTGAGGAAACTGAACCCCACCCATTCGATTGATGTAAGATATAGCAGTTGAGTTATCAATACGCATAAGAACTTGGCAGTTATAAAGGTTTTTAGCAAAAATCTTTAGTGCTATAAAAGACGCTAGTAATTCAAGATAATTTATATGTTGTGTTTTTTCATTATTTGACCACTGCCCGCTTGCAGTCTCTCCGTTGCATGTTGCCCCCCACCCCGTAGTTGAGGCGTCAGAAAATATTACTGTGTTATAGTTATCAACCCTAATACGATGTGTCGTATCGTCTATATTCTTAAGCCACCAATGAATATCATCATGTATATTTGATGGGATATTCAAGTATTTATCATAATCGTTATGATCTTTTAAACTGAGGTATTTACAGCGTTCTAAACGTTTTGTATATACCCAACCATATTCAACGGCTGGGCATGCTGAGACTAATAAACCCACTAATTGTGCAAATACTCTTATTTTACAGCGTTTAAGTTTCAAAAACTGTCGTAACTCTGCCTTAATTCGTGTTTTTTTTTCATTAGGCAATGATACCTCAAACCTATCCGAATTTATTATAACGCCCAGGAATTTACATCGAATGGAAGGCTTAAGGACGCTTTTTTCCATATTTATTATGAAACCTAAGGAAACAAGTAACTCCTTGGTAGTAATTACATTATTTTGGCAATCTGTAACTGTTTTTCCCAGCAGTAACCAATCGTCTAAATAAAGAGTAGATAGAAAACCAGCCGATCGTAGTAATTTAGCAACTGGTTTCATTATTTTTGTAAAAATCAGGGGTGCTGTATTTAAACCAAATGGCAAGACGTTGAATTCGTATAACTTTTTATCGAACATAAAACGTAAATATTTCTTTGATTCTTTAGCAATACTGATTAAAAAGTACGCATCTTTTAAGTCTAAAGTGGACATAAAACAATTTGGAGTAATTAATTTTAAAGCTGTGCGTAAGTCTTCCAGTTTGAAGTGTTGTGTCGTAATGAATTTGTTTAAATTTTTTAAATTCAAGATAAATCTCATATTCCCATTCGGTTTAGCGACTAAGAATATGCTAGATATGAATTGTCCCTGACATGGTTGGCATTCAGATACGGCACCAACATCTAACAGATGATTAATAGACTTATAAAAGTTAGATCTTTCAGAATCAGAATATGCAGGGGATGGAGGTATTACAGTTTGGACGACTGGGGTGCTAAATTCGATTTTGTACCCTTTTATCCACGATAAAACAGTCTGATCAGTAGTGATAAGAGACCATTGTTTGTAAAAATTCGATAAACGTCCTGCATACTTTACCGTATCTATGGACGTCTCCTCTGAGAGTGCCGAGGAGCTGGCGCCTGGTGACGATATGACTGTCTCGATGAGTGTGCGGGCGGTGGCGGCGGAGGCGCCGGCCGCGTCCAATGTGCAGGCTCGTAATTCCTCGACGTGCTCGCTGCTGGGCCCGGCGGCCTGCGTGCCGGGGGAGCTCTGCGGTTTAAAGGCCTCGACATTCCAGGTTTAGAAGATCTCCCATGAGTATTCTTGTTTTCCGAATCTGGCTTGAGTTCTGCACCAGATTTTGTAACTGCTTTAGCCGACTTTAGTGTTTCGGATAACTGTTCGCCAAATAGGAAACCATCAATTTTGGTCTTTGTTAAGTGTTCTTTCATTTCCTTTTTTAATGCGAATAAGATAAAATTTCTCCTTGTATTAGAATCACTATGTTGTAAATCACAAAGTATGCGAATGGCGTCCATTAATTTTTGTAAATTAGTCTTATCTCGTTCTGTTGATTTGATTTGGTCCGTTATAATTTCTGCTAGGCACGATATAGCGCTGGCGAGCTGTTTCTGTTTAGCTTCAATACCCTTATCCCGAGTAGCAATGTTTGTTGGAATAGCTGCTTTTATCTCTGGGTTCAAGGATGGTGCACCTATTAGAGTGCAATTTGCGGGTAGGAGATACTTCGTCATTAATTTTTTGAGATCATCCTTGTTCATGCCTTCTGTTGATGTATGTTGAAGTCGTGCTGCTAGTTCAGCTCTTAACTCTTGTCCATATTTCGTTGTCTCAGAGGGATCTGTGCCTAATATCTCTAATATGTCGTCATCAAGCTCAGCAGATGCCTGATTCTCAGGAGGTAGAATTATATCCTCCACTGGAGTGTCTATGATGATCTCCTCAGGTGGGTCATCAGTTAGAGCAGGAGCTATTGTTGATGGCACATTATCATGTACATCACCGTTTATATTGTGAGGTTGATCTGAGCCGCCTGCTAGCCAGCCGTCAGGGTCCCCTGTAGGCAATTGTATTTCTAGAAGCCACATAACGATCCTGTATTTCCGAATTTAATGATATTTTCGGCCAGTAGGTATTACACAAAATATTTTTATAAGTTTGTGTCGAGATGGCCCCAATGACCACTCTGGTTACATACTTATTTTATTTACACGTAAAGACATGTAATTATTAGTGTAATACTTTTTTAAAAACTAAGATGAGTTTTTGGAAGAGCCCCAATGACTTTCCGATTAACACATCATAAGGTAGGCTACGCCTAGTTATAGTGACTTTGTTTTTGACTAGCATAACGCATATTCTTCCGAATAGCATGTCTAGTGCTTCAAGATAAGCGTCTTGCAAATCTTCGTACATTTACTCCAATACAAAATACACATAATGTAAAAATTACTCACCTGCTGATTGTTCAGTTGGAGATTGTTCCTTTTTTCGCAATCGTCGTTTGAATTTTTTAATTTTCTTGGATAGACTAGCCAAATCTTCTTCCAGAGTGCGCTTTGGCATTGTAAGTGATAACGTGTTGAGTGGTCGAGCACTAAAATGCGACTGGAGAGAAATAGTAGACTGCCGGCGCGAGGTAAACAAAAAAAAAAAAAAAAAACGATTCTCAACTAAAGTGCAGAGTGGGGCCACTTATATGCGGTACTACAAGTCTTAATAAATTAATTTATAATTTACTAGGTACTAATCTCGAGGAAAGAAGCGCGAGTATAATTAAGAAATCACTATGTTTTTAGATTTTGGTGTCAGGATATGTAAAACATTAATTACCCTGCTCAGTTCTTAATTACCTTTTACAGTTTCAGATTTTTAGCACGTGTTTACAATCGAATACTTATTGTCATATAAATTAAACTATTTTTACTGATTTTATCGCGGTTTTTTATTTTATTTTCTTCCGACGTTTCGAAGGCTTTACAGCACTTCGTGGTCACGGGGCGGACTGAGGTGAATGTGGTCCGAAAAGTTAGTGTTACAAATCTACCTTCAATTTACAATTATCTACAATAATCCAACATTCGCGTAAACATAAGGAATCAATATGCTTATTGTCATCATAAATTCTGAGTTCCAGTTAGAGGTTATCATGTCCCGATGGAATTAAATTTTAGAAAATAAGACACTTTAAACCAAATTGAGACCAACCCCGTATCTATTTCTGAACGCGTATATAGAATCAATTAGAATCTGTGGCAAATTTACTCGCCAATACAGTCAAATACAAAATTAAATGTTTAAGTTGTATACTACAACATATTTGCACATATTTATAGAGGAAAAGCTGTTTTATAAATAATGACACAGACTTAGGAGTAATATTGATAAGTAATATATTATTGTTAGGATAACAGTTTTGTGAGGGTATTTGTAGCGTACTGACCAGTTATGAAAACCAGTCTAAATGTCATTCGAATAGTGGAAGTGGCAGTTGGGTCTACAAAAAGGGTGCCATATCGATGCTCACTCTCATTCGCTCTCTTTCGCACTCAGTCTCGCAGTCGATCTCAGTGGCAGTTTAGTAAGTTGAACATAGACTTTCATGCTGGTCGGTTAAGTTACTGATACCTTTGTAAAAGTATTTCTGTTAAAAGTGCTTATGTAAAATCAGTGATAAATGTGTTTATGTAACTTCAGTAATAAATCTTTTTTATTTAAATCAGAATCGCTTCAGTTCCTAACAATATATATTGTGGTGAAACGAAAACAAAGAATATACGGCAGCAAAATAAACTGATTTTAGTTCTTCGCATGTCCAGCGTACAACATGCTTTCGAACGGTATAGGGAACTCCTGGTATCGTTTTATTTTGAAGGTTCCATTGTCGCCCCATGCGGCTCCCCAACTGTTGGCTGCTAGCCAGTAGTCCACACCATCCTCGACTCCGTAACCGATGATTCTTACAGCATGCCCACCCCTTTCCTCACCAAATTGATGTTCGTAAACGCCTGATTTGTACTTCTTGAAATCTTCATATACGGTAAATCCAGCAAATATGGGTCCATTATTAAATAATTCAAGTTTTATATCATTCTCATCAGATGATATTTGGTAAATTCTTTCAGCGAAATGTTTGTCATTGTCATAATTTAAACTCGAATTCTTACATTCATGTACACACTGCACTCTGTCCATTTCGTAAGGTCTGCACTCTTGACTTACCACTCCCTGATCACGCCAGTACGGAAAGGAATCATGTGGGTTGCCGCCTATACAAAGCGAGTGTAAGCAATCAAAATCTTGTACTGATACGCGCACGGTCAATTCTTTTGCAATACATATTCTGTCTGACGCTACAGTTGCGGTTCCAAAGGCCCAGCAAGAACCACATGCTCCTTGATCGAATATATCGTTTATGGTAGCACAATTAGGCCATTTTTGTCTTGCATCGAAATTTTCCGGTAATTCAGCATACATTTTCGGATCGTAGCGTTTAACTTCGATATCTTCACGTAGTATGTTGTCTATTTGTAAACAGTTATGATAGCTCTCGTCTACATGCGGATTATCTGCCATCTTCCATGTGTAGTTTTGGTTATTGAAGTAATGTATGAACTGGTCCCGCGGTAACTGCAGGTACTTGGCTTGCAGTTCTGGGTTAAACTCGCTCGCCGCGATTCCTGCTAGCGCCAACAGTGACAAGATATGCAACATGGTGTAGGACAATTATACAACTACAGGCCTCACTTCGATATTTATATGAAACATCTGGAATTCGGCTAACGTCTGGTATTCTGTCTACTGCATTCTTGAATATAGGGGTAGCGATAAATTTTATGGCATGTGAATTTTTGTGGTGCTCGAAGAATGTATGGTGTTGGAATGTTATCGGACGTAATAAAAATTATCCGACAACAATTAAGTAGAAGGTCACGCTGCGGTTAATCTCGAGTGGTTCTTTAGCGTCATTTTATGTTTCAAAGATATCAATATAAGCGGACGCACTTGCGGTATTTTTTCGCGACTGATTTAAAAAGCGCAGCTACTTTTGGTAGGTCTCTCGTGTGCTAGGTGCCGTCTGGGTGGGTACCACTGCAATGCTTATTTCTACCGGCAAGCAGCAGTGTGCATGCACTGTTATTTCGGTTTGAAGGGCATTGTAGCCAGTGCAACTACTGGACATAATGAGACTTAACATCTTATGTCTCAAGATGACGAGCGCAGTGGAATGTCACACAGTACTTTGTAACTGAAGGTACTGAATGGTATTGCTACTGTTTATGGGTGGTCGTATCGCTTACCATCAGGCGAACGGCTTGCTCGTCTCGTCATTCAATGCCATGAAAAAAAACTTAGAAATTAAAATGTTATTTCATATTCTACCTCTATATTTGAGTATGTAGGTTGTGTTATTTTTATGACGAATGCAAGCTATTCACAGCTTAATAAATTAAGTTAGGATCTCACCATATTTTAGTGATGCTATTACGTTATCAGCATTTGATTATTATGACCTACTAGTGATGCTCGCGGCTCCGCCCCCGTGTATAAGTTTTACGGGAGAAAAATATTCTCCCCAGATAAAAAGTAGCCTATTATAGCACTCAGGATTAATGTAGCTTTTTATTAGTGAAAGATTTTTCAAAATCGGTTCAGTAGTTCCTAAGATTAGCGCGTTCAACTAAACAAACTCTTCAGCTTTATAATATTAGTACCTATAAATTTATTACTTAGTTAAATACAACAAAGAATCATCTCAAGAAAAACTTAATTTTCATCGATGTTTTTTATGTACAACTAATGCCCGCGTGACATGTTTTTCCGGGATAAAATTCCGGCTTTATATTTTCCCTGGCTGATCTCCGTTGAGATTGGCCGCCGTGGCCGAAACTGGCTAGGAGGATTTTCACACCAAATTTAAAATAAATCGGGCTTGTGAAAATTGGAAATGAGCTGATAATCTTCAAACGCCTGAGGAGATTTTCATAAATTATAGCTAAGCACCATCTCGATGACATCAGCTTTCAAACAAAAAAATGCATCAAAATAGGTCCATTCATTTGAGAGCTACGATGCCACAGACAGACACACAGACACACAGATACACAGATAGACACCCTAAACTTATAACACCCCTCTTTTTCTGTTGGGGATTAATAATAATGGGAGGAAAGCGTCGCGATCCTCACCGTTAAGGACACTACAGGCTCTAGCCCAGCTAATCTACCAGGCTACCACCCTTTCACTAGGTACCTAAGCGATGACAACCCGAAGAAGAAAGGCAGAAAGAAAGTCTGGTCTTAATTTTTTGGTCATCGATTGTTCATTGAACTTTTTTTTCCATTACCTTTGTGTTTGTTTAAATTATTGGTTATCTATATATATAATATTACTTGAATTGATACAGATGTTACACTGATACATATATTATAAACTATGGGTTTCTTTTAAGTATAAAAATACATAGGTATACCTAAGATTGGGAATTAAAAATGAAACAAAAAAAATCGCTGCATTAGAATACTTTATTGAAACAAGAAAATAATATATTCACATCCTACTATCCTACTAATATTATAAAGGCGAAAGTTTGTAAGAATGTATGGATGTTTGGATGTTAGGATGTTAGGATGTTTGGATGTTTGGATGTAAGGATGTTTGTTCCTCTTTCACGCAAAAACTACTGAACGGATTTCGATGAAATTTGGCACACGGGTAGATCATGTCCTGGATTAACACATAGGCTACATTTTATCCCGGGAAAATATAAAGCGGGACTTTTATCCCGGAAAAACTTTTTAAAGCGGGCGGAGCCGCGGGCAAAAGCTAGTGGTTAATAAATATGGTCCTGTGGAGGAAAGCAATTTAACTTTTTGCCAGCCCGGTATACATGTTTTTTTCAAATCTCAGTATGTCTTGGTTTCGTTTTACTTTAAAGAATCCCTTCTCTCCCCAACCCGTGCCCCAGCTGTTGGCCACCATCCAGAAATCTAAACCATTTTCATTTCCATATCCAAGTACTTTTACACCATGTCTCCCCACTTTACCACCAAATTTATGTTCATAAACTCCTGGAGTGTAAAGACTGAAGTCCTGATATACAATAAAAGAAGCATATACAGGCCCATTAGTGAATAATTCAGCTCTAATATCATCCTCGTTAGATGATACAGCATAAATTTCTTCACCATAATGTTTATCTTTTGCGTAATCTATACTCTTGTCTATACACTTTTCTTCGCAAATATTTTGCTTCGATATATTGTATGGCCTGCAGTCTAGAGTAACCAAGCCTTTGTTTTTCCAAAAACCTAAGGCTTGAGTTGCATTTCCTCCGGTACAAATTGATTTAACACAGGTCAAATCTTGTTCAGATAGTCTTACGACCAATCCTTTCCTGATGCATGTTCTGTCCGATGCCAAAGTAACAGCAGCGAAGGCCCAACACGAACCACAAGCTCCTTGATCATAGATTTCTTTTATAGTTGGACACTCGTCCCAATGTTCTCTTGGATCGAAATGATCAGGAAGCTGTGAGTATATTTTAGGATCGTATCTTTTGATTTCTAAATCTTGTAATGTATTGTCTGTTGTGTCGCAGTTGAGATTGATGTTCTCTAGATATGGGTAACTGGCGATTTTCCAGGAGAAGTTCTGTTTGTTGAGTACTGGTCTCGGGGCAGCTGCAGGTACCTGTAGTGCTGGTCAGGCTCAAACGTGCTTGATAAGAGACGCGCCAGTACCACCAACAAAAACACGCGAAACATGATGCCAGACACAAACGACAGCATACACAAACGACAGATGATGACGTTCGTGGATGATTGTACTTCGCTACTTAATTTATACATTTCATTTAGATATCAAAACATTTTGAAATCTACTTGATAATAGAATTTATAAAAAAAAATACTAACATTCCATCGTTTCTACAACGATAACATTCTTTAAAATCTTTTACCGACTTTATTCGTCATCAAAAAACCTTTCCTCATTTACATGCGCATAACTAATTATTTATCCTGCAGTTGTCTTTAACTTCTTAACCTAATAAAATCAAATTAAATAGGGCTTCCTTTCTATTAGTACATCAGTCATAATTCTAATATAGCATTAGGATTAGTATCTATTTTACAATTTTAAGAACTGGTTTTAGTTTTTACTGACTGCTTCGATGGCCGCGAGTGACGCCCTCGATGGCATTGTCTTCTTGCGTACACAGTACAATTACCTAATGCATTGAGATGTCGGGTTCGAATCCATGGGTAAAGTGATATGCAAGTAGCTTTTTTTTCAGTATCAGTCGGAGTCTAGATTATAACTATAGGCTCGCCCTTATCACATTATGGGACGGAATACACTTGGCGAAAAGTAGATGCGTTAGTTGGAATACAACAATGCATGCATGCATGTCTGGCGGTAGAAATAGTCATACATTTCTAAATTTTTCATTATATTATGTAAAAATGTAAGGATACCGGTTTACTGAACGTTGATAAGCTTTGTCAAAAGTAATGCAATAAAATTAACTATTTTTAAGACGCCAGGATTTTGAAGTGGTTGGTATTTCAGATGTTCTGTTTTCAAGTATTAAATAAATAATTGTTGTGATAATTTTTACGGCATCTGAAGCACAAATATTTTAAATTATTTTTTGTGGTTATAGCGTTGGACACTCGACTAAATGTTTTCTTGGATCGAAATGGTTTGGAAGCCGTGAGTATATTTTAGTGATTTTTTATTCTAAACGTTCAAATGATTCGTCTGTTGTAACACAGTTGAGATCGATGTTCTCTAGATATAAGTACGGAGTGATTTTTTTTAGATGTTCTGCTCGTTGAAATATTATATGGAATAAATGGTCTCGGGGCGACTGCAGTTGTCTTCAAGGTTTCAACTAATTAAACAGGGTTTCCTTTTTTTCTTTTGATATAATTGTCAGGAACTGTTATTAGGCTTGGCTGCCTCCGTGGCGTTGTTGTATTACGGTACGACTGCAATGCTGAGGTCTCGGGTTCGATACCCGGGTCGGGCAAAGTGATATTGAGTTTTTCTATTCAGTATCAGCTCAGAGTCTCTGGAATTTGGTTCCCCGTATGGCGATGGGCTAGGAGTCTATCACATCATGGGACGTAATAGGCACGGCGAAAAATGGGTGCATTAGGTGCGTCTTTGCCTACCCGTACCCCTACCATTCACCTCTTTGGAGATAAAAGGCGTGAGTATTTTTTTTTTATGATATAAATTTTTTATGATAAAAATTTATAATATTTTATGATTGGCAGGTATTTATTTTTTAATATTATTTGCTGTCTTTAAACATATGTTATGTGCACTAGTATAATTAGTACTACAATTTGAATGTCGAATTTCAAGCACTGGCCGTACACTAGTAATTATAAAAGTATACGATATTATGAAATATTTTAACAACTATAAGAGCTGTATGGGTCACTTAAAAACAAAGTCACTATCCCTTTTATATTATGTATACGTAATTCCACACTTAAAAATATCTTTTCAATCTGATTCATTTTGTCTAAAAGCCTGTTTAATTATTCATGCGTTTGTTAATCTGCTCGGACACAGGAGCTAACAATAGGCCCCGATGTCCACTAACAAAAACTCAGTTAAATGAACATTATACATGCAGATTGAATCTTGTTATCCTATTATGTGTTGTGTTTATTCAGTCAATGATGGTGGAGGGTCGTTAGGCATTAATTTACCTCTTTGGTTGTCTTTCTAATGATTGTTTAAGGGTGCCTTACTATTGCTCAGGTTTCATCATCTATCTGTCTCTTTAGGGTATGCAGGGTACTAACAAAACCCTAATAATAAGGTTCGACGTCTGGCCGTGTCTCTGATTGAAATCAAGCTAATTAAATTGATCGAACAAATTATGTTTATATTCCCGCCAAAACGAAACAAATTTATCACGATAAAATCCGTAATGTTGTTTCATAATGTAGTAATGCCAAGATATTTTTTATGGCAAATAATTGTAGTAGGACAGAGCTTGTCTACATTCAATGTGAATTTGCGTACACCTCCGGTTTGGTACTGTTTCAAAGGACTAGTGGAAACTGAAAGAAGTATCTATCGCTTTTAACTTTCATATATACTGCATAATAATTTTTAGAGGTAAAAAAACCGGACAAATGTGAGTTGGACTCGCGCGCCGAGAGTTCCCTACTAACTTGCTTTTTTGTTATAAAAGTATATATTTACAGTTATCAGATATTTTCCTTAACATGTGCTGTAAGGCATTGCTTCTTACTAAATCTCATGATTCTAGGTCAACGGAAAGTAGCCTATAGGCTTTGCTGCCTTCCTGAAATCGCAAAAATGCGACATAAATGGTCATATCTTTTTATAGCGTTAACTTACAAGTTTGATTATTTCACAGCTGAAGGAAACCACAGACCAGAGTATCTAATATATAAAATTCTCGTGTCGCGGTGTTTGTTGCCAAACTCCTCCGAAATGGCTGAATCGATTTTGATGAAATTTTATTCTCATACTTGGAAGGTCTGAGAATAGGTTCTTATCTATTTTTCATCCCCCTAAGTGATAAGGGTGGCCCACACCAATTTTTTTAAAACTAATGAAAGGATTTCGACGAAATTTGGCATACACATAGATCATGTCCTGAATTAACGCATAGGGTACTTTTTATCCCGGGAAAATATAAAGCGGGACTTTTATTCCGGAAAAACTTTTAAGGCGGGTGGAGTCGCGGGCAAAAGATAGTTTCATATAAATTTCATCTTGATACCATTACGCGTTCCTGGGAAAAAGGGTCTTGACAGACAGACGGACTGACGGAAAACAAAGTGATCATATAGGTGTTCATTTTTTATTTACTGAACTTTAAGAAATCCCTGAGTGTAGGAAATTAACCAAAGATTCCTCTAGTAACGAGTCAATGATCTGCTTCTTTGCATTTGCTTACTAATAACAACTAACATAAAAGTATCTAATTCTCAATTCAGATGCCCATAAAAGCTCCAATTTGTGGTTATTTCAGTAAGGCCTTTTATAACCTGTAATGGTTTGCTCATGTCCATTCCTGTATTTCTAAAATTGGACGATAGGCCCCTGCTGGGTCGTACTGATGAACTTACCCCGAATGTAAGAAATTCGTGACTTGAAAACATTTTAGGAAGGTAAGTAGTAATTGTTTTCAATAACTCAAGGTTTTTATGTACTCGTACCTACCCTTTTCGTCGGTAAGAGGTTTTTTCGTAGAGGATTCTTATATTCAGTATCATCTCGGATTCTGGAATTTGTGCCCGATATGGCGGTAGGCTCGCCCCCTATCACATGATGGGACGGATTGACGGCGAAAAGTAGGTGCACTAGTTGCGCCTCTGCCTACTCCTTCGGGGATAAAAGGCGTGAGTGTGTGTGTATGTGCGTGTGCGTGTGATATTATTCTTCGAGTTTGGATTTCATAAAGTACAGAGTAAGCGGTGCTTCAAAAGTTTTTTTTATGGCATTGAATGACGAGACGAGCATGTCGTTCGCCTGATGGTAAGCGAAACGACCGCCTATATACAGTAGCAACACCATACAGAACTAAAAACAAAGTACTGCGTGTCACTGCCCTCGTCAGCCTGAGACATAAGATGTTAAGTCTCATTATGTCCAGTAGTTACACTGGCTACAATGTCCTTCAAACCGAAACACAACAGTGCATGCACACTGCTGCTTGACGGTAAAAAAATGTGTGGTATTAAAAAGTAGGTGTTTCTGGCGACTTCAATTCTTTCCTATGGGAACAAGTTACCTGGATGAAATTGTCTACGTGTTAATCCAGGACATGGTGTAACAGTGAGCCAAATTTCATTAAAGCCCGTCTTGCTGTTTTTGAGTGTACCTTTAAAAACTTCCAAACGTACAAACATTCGCATTTTTAATATCAGTAAGCGTAAGATAAGAAGTAAGATTGTATTTTCCTATTTCATCTAACTCAAGACTTATTTAAATATAAAAGTTACAAGATAACCAAATATGAACAAGGTACCCTCATATGCAATGCACAGTTATGATTTTGCGCTTAGGTCTTATCTTAGGTACTACGTTTGATACTAAGTCTAGCTTGCTACAGCCAGTGATTAACGACGTGCTGGCGATGACAGCCGGGCGGAAGGTAAAGCCTCGCATTTATATACAGGATGTTTATTATTTCGCATTACGAAAATTGATGAGCGTTGGAAATTGAGCAGCTGTTTTATAAGATTTTTATATATTTCTTCAGTGATGAGAGAAATTTATCAGTTTCGAGTGGGTAAACGAATATTTTAGTTACTAGGATGTAAAAAAAGTCTGTAAAAAATATTTCTTTCTCCAATGAAGTGTGTTACGTTACAGTGCTTGCGTCCTTATATTTTAATAGATTAAAAGTCCATAACTAAATGCCGGCAGTGTGTTTACACAAGGCTTTATCACTACTTAGTATAAAACATAGTCGATTCCCGTCTGTCTGTCCCTATGTATGCTTAGATCTTTAAAACTACGCAACGGATTTTGTTACGTTTTTTAATAGATAGAGTCATTCAAGAAGAAGTGTTATATTATGTATAATACTTGCATAATGTATTAGAGAAACACTGATAATTTTAGAGGTTTCTAACGTGATGTAAATAAACACATCTTTTTCGCTTACATTGCAAACGCTGACTAAACCCTGCGAGATGATTGATATGAAGCGGGACTTTCATCCCGGAAAGACTTTTAACGCGGGCGGAGTCACGGGCAAAAGCTAGTAATAAGTAAAATGTGTCCTAATGTTACTAAAATAAAAGGATTAATGGCGAAAAGTGGGTGCACTAGTTGCGCCTATGCCTACCCCTTCGGGGATAAAAAGGCGTGAGTGTATATGTATATGTATATGTATATGTATATGTATATGTATATGTATATGTATATGTATATGTATATGTATATGTATATGTATATGTATATGTATATGTATATGTATATGTATATGTATATGTATATGTATATGTATATGTATATGTATATGTATATGTATATGTATATGTATATGTATATGTATATGTATGTATAGTTACTAAAACACTACCAGTAATATTTTGTTATATAAAATAAAGTCTCTGTGAAACTAAACACCCTGTATATCCAAGGTATATCTAAGATGAGTTGGCATGTCTGCCCTGCGCAGCGCCACTTGAACTGTCAATTAGAAGATATTGAGAACGGATGATTGACGAGTTCACCTTACAGTTAACAACCACTGCGATTTATAACACAACTACTATGTGAAACTCGAAACTGAATTGACAATTATTAGTGAGTTACACAATTTCACACACACACTCAAGCCTTTTTATCCCCGAAGGGGTAGGCAGAGGCGCATCTAGAGTATCCACTTTTCACCGTGCGTATTCCGTCCCATGATGTGATAGGGGGCGAGCCTAACGCCATGTCGGGCACAAATTCCAGACTCCGAGCTGATACTGAATTTAAATCCCAATATCGCTTTGCCCGACCCGGAAATCGAATCCAAAAGCGCAGCATTGCAGTCGTACCGTAATACAACTACGCTACCGAGGCAGGCAGTATTAAGAAAGCATCTAACATTATTGCACTAATTAAAAGACTAAGTTAAAGGACAAACTTAACTTTGCCGTTCGATCCCTAGACACAGTTATTGCATTGATATAAATTTCAACTTGATATCTCTTCACTTTCCTGTGAAAAAGGGTCTTGACAGACACATAGAGAGACAGACAGACAGACAGACAGACAGACTGACAGACAGAGAGACCGATAGACAGACAGACGATAGACAGACAGATCGACAGGCAGACAGACCGACATACAGACAGAACGACATACAGACAGATCGACAGACAGACAGACCGACAGATAGACAGACCGACAGATAGACAGACCAACAGACAGACAGACCGGCAGACAGATAGACAGACTGCCAGACAGATTGAGTGACAGACAGACTAACAGACAGACAGACGGACTAAAAAGTGATCCTATAAAACTCATATTATGCTTGAATAGGTAGGAAAAGACATAACTAAGGTAGGTATTATATTTTATAATGATTTAACCTGTGACAGGGGTGACCTTTCACACAAGCAAAATAGTTGTTATATGTTACCTCGTTTACAATCTATCATCGATAATAAACGTCTGTAGTAATATATACCAAAAATAATCAAAATGTCCCGTTAATATAAAAATCCATAATTTGGTATAAATTGTTGTCACGAAATTCAAATTCGTTACAAATCATAGACACTCCAAGTATGAAAGAGCTCAACACGGCCCGTTCGCAATAAAGCGATAAATAACAATTCGCGGAGATATATCGCGCTGGCAGGCGATACACCAAACGACGATTAACAGATCGGTGGTTAATAGCTCACGCGTTACTAGGGTTGTCACGTCATACCGATATTAAAAATGCGAAAGTTTGTGAACATTTTTATAGAAACGCTGAAACCGTTAAACGCATTTTGATGTTTTTTACACACTGGCTCCTGAACAGGCATAATACTTTTTATCTCGAAAGAGTATACAGTGGTGCTTTTAAGATCTTTCAACGGAAGGAAACGCAAAGCCGGGGTTGCTAGTTTAAATCAATATTGTAAATGCACTTTTTGAGTGTGACTGGATGTTTGTGTCAGCGATATCGCGAAGTGTCAAAAACCAGCCGTGAATAGTTGGTTAAAGCAGTGTAAAGGTAATATACACCAACGTGATGGGTTTACGCCAGCAGCGTATTAATTATACTTTGAGTAAGAAAGGTGGATTGGGCAATGGCGATCACTTAACATCAGACTCACCTGCTAGTGTACAGTGATTTCTATAAAAAAGATTTTATTCTAATCGTGACAACCCTGACTAATAATCAAATTGTATTGCGTGTATCGGAACAGCTTTATGACCGTAAAGGCGTTTTAATCACGCATCCATTGTTGATATTGTAATGAAGGATCGTTGGTTTGTTTTGTTTTTTTTATTTAGAGTTCAGCCGTTTTTTTGTTTTGGGGTGGTATTTTCCATTAGTATTTGGGATAGGCATCCCCTAAAGATTTCCACACAGACCTATCAAAAGAGGTCTGCATCCAGCGTGTTCCCGAAACTTTTATCAAGTCATCTGCAACTGTCCGACGATCTTTAGGGGTCGCCTATATTTGGCAGTGGACATTATGTGGCTAATGATGATGATTTAGGATAATATTTGGTATTGCGGTTTCGTTGGAAACCAGCTAAGGCGGCTCTTTCCAGGGTTAGCCTCAGCGCATTAAGGTAAGCTGACTTCATTTTAATTACCGTTTAGATGTATAACATTATCCCGATAGTACCTTGAACTCGAGTTTAACTATACTGTTGAATGTTTACTTGAACTGAATTAACAAAGATATAGTAATCATAGTATGTCCGAATAAAGATCTTTAACTATATAGGTAAGCAATTCTTTTTGTGACCATAATATTATGTTACCAACTTAGGCTACCAACACTACTTCCGTTGGAGTCAAAATATTTGATGACAAATAATGACATATAATAATCATTCTCCAAGTCTACTTGAATTGAAAATGTAGAATTAAAAACACAAAAGAAAACTAGTAACTACATTTACATCTTTGATTCCCAAAATCCAATATCAAACCTCCATTATAAAAGTAACATCAAAGAAATAGATTCGAACAGTAAAAACTGTCATTAATTACCGACGCCGAAGGGGCCAAGTCTTAACCCTTTCAATGCGGGGGCAAAAAATACCCCCGAGTCATTTTCATGCACTCGTAAATTCTTTTAAAGTTATTGTTTCCTTGGAAAAAAGGGACGCAGAAATATTGCAATATTAGCGTTTGATGTTTGCCAGACACCGGTTTCTTTTTTGTTTTTTGTCAGAGTTATTGAAGTGTTAACGTTTGAGGGTTGAACTATAAAAAAATCAATAATAAGTGACACAGTGTAATTAAATGTCTTTGGCGGAGCGAAAAAAAACTCTAAAAGGGTTTTTATTCTTGGCGACTAATAGATTATCTGATTTGACTTAATGATCGGTAACGGACAGCTTAATGAACGACAACAGATTACAACATTTAACCTAAATCTTTATTTAGCAAAAGTTTTACTTAGAAAAAAACAATTCGATGCTACTTCTTCTTGTAGTGCCTCTCCAACTAGTGAAGGTTGGCAGTCAACTCAGCAATCAGCATATCTTTTTTGTCCATTGGAAGGCGATATATTTCTACAGCGTTTATAATCTCCGTCCACTCGCGGATGTTCCACAACCACGATTTTCCGTTTGCCCGCTACTTTTCCCATCATTATAAGTTGATATGACTTAAGCAATCGCAATTTGAAGACTCGATAGTAACGCAATTAGTAGTAGAATATAGTTTTATACATGACACGTAAATGACAAATACTAGCTGTCTTTTTTCTTCGTACTGGGTTAATATGTCAACTCTTTCAGCCGACATTTCAATGTCATGAACGTGTATGTGTGCGTGCGGAACACTTTTTTCATTTGATTTAGGGTACGACATATATCTTATTAAAATAAATCTTTGCCTACAACTAAATCTAGCCACGACGTGGTCGATAGCCTAGTTGGGAAGGGAACGGTCTGCCGAGACAATGTCCGGAGGTTCAAATCCAAGGCACACACCTGTGACTTTTCAAAGTTACATGTGTATTGTTTATCAATTATCGGTCGCTTTAACGGTGAAGGAAAACATCGTAAGGAAACCTGCAAACCTAAGAAGTTCTTTATAAGAATTTCGAAGGTATGTGAAGTCTACCAACCCACACTAGGCCAGCGTGGTGGACTAAGGCCTAAATCCTCTCAGTAGTAGAGGAGGCCCGCGCCCAACAGTGGGACAGTATTTAATGCAGGGCTGGTATTATTATATAAATCTAGCCACTGCAAAATTTTGAAAATTATAATATAATATCATATATCCATTTTAATATTAACATTAGCTGACATTTCATTTTTTCGTTAAATAAATCTCAATAATCGAACTTAAACCTCAGCGAGAAAAACTAAGCACAGCTCAATACTTACTTTTGAAATGAATCTGTAACTAAAACAATTCAATTATTTTGTCTATTTTAAAGTAAAACAATTGCATGTCGCACGTAGAGAGAGAATGTCCACGTCTGTTCTCTTACGTGATCTAAATTTATACTGAGTTTAATAAGCAATGTCTTGTTTCATTTAACATGAGCATTGGGGGGTTATTTTCTAAACTTTATTTTACTTATTTTAATTAAATTTTCTATAAATCCTTGAATTAATACAGTTTGTGCATCTAGTTTACTAAGGTTTATTATTTGTTTTAAGAAAATCTATCAGTAGTGCAATCGTGTGATTATTTAATTACTAGCTTTTGCTCGTGAGTGGCGTTAGCCTAGTTGGGAGTGGAACGGACTGCCGAGACGAATGTCCGCAGGTTCAAAACCCAAGGGCACACACCTCAGACTTTTCTAAAAATATATGTGTGAATTCTTTGTTAATTAGCGCTCGCTTTAACGGTGAAGGCAAACATCGTGAGGAAACCTGCATACCTGAGAAGTTCTTTGGATTTCGAAGGTATGTGAAGTCTGCCAACCCGCACTATGCCAGCGTGGTGGAATAAGGCCTAATCCCTCTCAGTAGTAGAAGAGGTTTGTGCTCAGCAGTGGGCAATATATAATACAGAGCTGGTCTGGTATGATATGACTCGCGGCTCCGCCCGCGTGAAAAAGTTTTTCCGGGTAAAAGGCCTGCTTTATGTTTTCCCGGAATAAATAGTAGCCTATGTGTTAATCCAAGACAGGAACCCGTGTAACAAATTTCATTGAAATCCGTTCAGTAATTTTGGAGATGTGCAGTAACAAACAGACAAAAAGGGCAGACTGACAGACAAGTAGAAAGGAATTACAAAAATCGCTGATTTGTGTTCCATCACTCTGTAGTCATCGCGTTTCGTTTTTATCAAATTTCTTTAAATGTACAGAATAGCCGGTTCTAATGTTTTATTAACATATATATATATACATATACACGCACGCCTGTTATCCCCGAAGGGGTAGGCAGAGGCGCAACTAGTGCACCCACTTTTCGCCATTATTCCGTCCCATGATGTGATAGGGGGCGAGCCTATCGCCATATCGGGCACAAATTCCAAACTCCGAGCTGATACTGAATAGAAAAACTCAATATCACTTTGCCCGACCCGGGGATCGAACCCGAGACCTCAGCTTTGCAGTCGTACTGTAATACAACTACGCCACCGAGGCAGTCTTCTGTTTTATTAAGTACCGGATTAATCTGTTTGTAAACCTTCTAAGAATATGTAAGAACATATTATTTAAGCAACCATTTTTATTATGTTATTTGGACTGACAACAAGTGACAACTTACGAAAATTAAGTGGAAACAATTTTGTATTTTATTTACTACGAAATTGAATACAAATTTGTTTACGTGCTGAATCCCACATTTCATTTTGATATATTTCCTGTCGATGTGGGACGAATGATGAATGGTGCAGCGTCCTTTATAAAAAATTAAATTCCTTCTATTAGAATATCCATTTCGATTATTATTATGGTGTCTTTAATTCATTTATGTATTTATGATTTGGAATTCGCTTTGCCAAAGTAGGAATAATCCTAAACCCTTTTATTGCATTTATTTGTTACATAAAACTGTTTTAAAATAATATGACATTAACAATATTTATATAAATGCCAAAATATAAATAAAACACAATCTCATTTATTTAAGTGCTGTAAATTTTACTGAAGCAAAGTTATTTATTTATTTGCAAGAATCGTTACACCTTTTTTACGGCATGCCAATTTATACGTAGGTACAGATAACAATGCTAATTAAAGTCTTACCATAGTTCTTATGTAACATCACGAAGCATCCATTTAAATAAATTTTATATAGGTAACATTTTCAGTATTAGGAATAATAAAATATGAGCTACTAGCTTTTGCCCGCGGCTCCGCCCGCATTAAAAAGTTTTTCCAGGATAAAAGTCCCGGTTTATATTTCCCTGGGATAAAAAGTAGCCTATGTGTTAATCCAGGACATGATCTACCCGTGTACCAAATTTCATCGAAATCCGTTCAGTAGTTTTTGCGTGAAAGAGGAACAAACATCCATCCATCCAGACATCCATACATACTTACAAACTTTCGCCTTTATAATATTTGTAGGATAATGAATAAAAAAAATAATACATATACTCAACTTATCTTATATTCATTTAAATAAATAAGTTTACTCTCAGCTAAACAGGCAGGTGCTAGGTGGACAGACATTATCACTATTTCCTAATTGCTAAATACGATTAAAACGATTAATTTTACCTCCTTTTTGTATAAACTGGATCAGTATCCTTTTAAATAATCTTTAAAACCACAGAAGACAATTTCCACGGACAAACACGAGTCTTTTTGATGTATCAATTTAAAGTATATCTTTCCTCGCCCTTCTATACCTTTATTATAAGGTACACCGAATAGAAATCAAAGGGCTATTTTGACATATTGACAAATAATATAAAAATATTACGATTTCCACATACAAAATTAAACTTTATTTAAATGAGATAAGATTTATAATACGTCTGCTTTGGCGAAGGTTTTTTTTTGTATTATCAAGGGATTGGACCCGATTTGTTGTGAAATCGGAAGCAGCGTAGTATGATTGGTAAATATCAATGAAAAAGTTTTGGTAAGCGGCTTATTTGACATTTACGGACCAGTGGGTACTGTTAACTGTGGGTTTTGGAAATCAATTGAAAATATTTTTGTTTGTCCAATGAGTAGATATGACGATTAGGGAGAACTAATGCTTATTAGTAGAATGTCACATTATCGAACATGGATGTAAGATGTGTTAGGAGAAAAATGTTTCCGAAACACTGACTAGTTTCTTGAACAATAGGATTTGTTTATGAAATGGAAAAATGCGTAATATTACACATCGAAATCGAACTTGCTACATTTCAATACCAAGCCCAAATATCTGAAGAAATTTAATCACATTTATAACAGAAAGGTGACATGATATACAACCGGGGAATCGAACCGCGTATCTATTCATCATGTCGACGAAATAAAACGGTTTTCGATACAACACGGTCTAATGTTTTAAACATTATCATACGGTGCGCTTTGGGGTTCCGTAGGGAAAAAACCTTAGGTAAAAAAATAAAGAAGAATTTTATTAGATGACAGGTCTTTCGTATGTATCTGTCAGGGCAGATTTTGCCGCAGTGTATATTCTTGCCGTCAAGTAGCAGTGTTGCACTCGGTGGCGTAGTTGTATTACAGTACGACTGCAAAGCTGAGGTCTCGGGTTCGATCACCGGGTCGGGAAAAGTGATATTGAGTTTTTCTATTCAGTATCAGCTCGGAGTCTGGAATTTGTGCCCGATATGTCGATAGGCTCGCCCCCTATCACATCATGGGACGGAATAATTGCGAAAAGTGGGTGCACTAGTTGCGCCTCTGCCCGCCCCTTCGGGGATAACAGGCATGAGTGTATATGTATGGATGTATGTATACAAAGTGTAACTTACTGTATGGAACCCTGAAAAGTTAGGTTTGTGTTAAACCGCTCCCTACCCATGTCATCGACCCACGATGAGCGATCGCGCGCTGTTTTTTTGACGGATGACTGGATACACAATAGTGTGTGTAGTGTATTGCTTTATGCTTCAAATACTTGCTAAAAAAATTGCAGTATTTAAGGCTTGTTTCGTGATTTTTTTTATGCGTCGAACGACGAGACGAGTATGCCGTTCGCCTGATGGTAAGCGATACGACCGCCCATAAACATTAGCAACACCACCCAGCACCTTGAGTTACGAAGTAATATGTGATATTCCACTGCGCTCGTCATCCTGGGACATAAGATGTTAAGTCTCATTATGTCCAGTAGTTAAACTGGCTACAATGTCCTTCAAACTGAAACACAACAATGCGTGCACACTGCTGCTTGGCGCTAAAATAGACATTGCGGTGTTACCCACCCAGACGGACTTTTACATATGAGATACCTACCACCAGTGATGTTTGAGGCAACGCTAATAATTTAATATAACATAGGGTGACTACATACAAAAGTCAAAGTCCCAAATAAAAAGTAAACAACACACACACACACTCACTCACGTCTATTATCCCCGAAGGGGTAGGCAGAGGCGCAACTAGTGCATCCACTTTTCACCGTTATTTCGTCCCATGATGTGATAAGGGGCGCGAGCCTAACGCCATATCGGGCACAAATTCCAGACTCCGACCTGATACTGAATAGAAAAACTCAATATCACTTTGCCGGACCCGGGGATCGAACCCGAGATCTCAGCATTGCAGTCGTACCATAATACAACTACGTCACCGAGGCAGTCAGTAAGTCAGTTGGAGGAAATATTATAAATCGACGGTCCCATAGAATAAGTCGTATATGTAAAATGTTAGTTTTTCAGTAGAGCGCTTTGAAAGTCGTTAGTTTGTATTCATGTGCGAATTAGTGCTATTTTCACACATTAGGCTCAAAGTTGTTACCGAGATACCCTTTAGATAATGTTTCCTTCATGTATAACTTGTGATTTTCACAATTAACTTAAACTTTCAAAGCGCTCTACTGAAAAACTAACATTTTGCATACGACTTTGTTCTATGGGACCGTTTAATGATCAAATAGTTATTTTATGATTCCTGAGATGGTTGTGCACTCAAATGGAAATTAAAAATGTATTAATATGTAAGTAAATCTGCTCTAAACAAAATAGAAAAACTACTTTTATGTTTACCTATTACCTACTTTCTGCCCTTGAACTGATTTTGAAAAGTGCTAAACTAGAGTTTCTTGCTCGTTCTTCTCTGGTGGAAACTGCTTTCCGAAGTAGTGGTAGTGTAAAACTTTACTGCATCTGAGTAGTGTTTAACGTTTAATGAATTAGAATAAATTGTTTTGTTTCATTTCTTAACTGGCAGATAACATTAACTTGGACATTATAAAACAGTGACTTGATTGACTTATTTGTTCATGATTAGTCCGGATTTTAGAATACTGCCCCGTAAATGATAATTGACTTGCTTCGTAGTGCCTAGGACCTAAAAAGCTGAAAATATGATGAAAAAAAGTGCGATAGTATTGTATGTACAGTTAGCGTCATAAGTAGCTGAAAAAAATCAAAATTTGAAATCGACTATACGTTTTGAGTTTAATCCGAACTTTGTTTTTATTTCTGTAAAGTAAAATAACCTATTTTATTTATATCAATGTAAAGAGAAAAATATTTTTGGTAAGAAGACCAAAGTATATAGGCGATTTGAAGTTTTCAAACTGTTCAGATAATTATGTGGCTGAGTGTACATTGTACATAGATATGTTTTTAATTGCAGCAATATTAGTAAACACAAACCATTGCTGAGGACGTGCATCGATGACTGCAAGGCATAGTCAAAGCAAATCAAAGACAGACTCCAGCTCACTGGGAAATCATCAGCAAATAGAAGCCTTGAGGGCATTTTCAGGCGGCGTTTGACTGGCGCTGAATTGCAAGGTATATATTATGTAATTTCAAATCAATAGGAGTCGATGTGTGGTCTGTTTTTAGTTAGTACTGATTGATTTTGAGATGAATTTGCAACTAATTTAAATGTATGTGTTTCAAAACCACGAGTTTCCCGATGCAAGGATTGACGTATTAAGATGATAAAGTCACCTCTATTTTGACGAAGTAAGTACTAGTCAGAAGGTATATTCTTATATAGCTATTTTAATTGCCCCGCGGATTCAAGCACATGGAACCTTTGCACAATAAGATTATTATTATGTAACCAGTGTTGCTTCATATAATATTTATATATTATAATTACATAACCATTGACCCGTTAAGGTAATATTAATACACTAATTACGCACTAATTGGCATAAGCTAATGACGCGAAGCAGTCGAACGGAATCTTAACATTTGACTCATTACGACATGTGCATACGTAATGATTGGGTAATTGCATTACACGCGTGGTAAATATTATATCAGCCACGTGTTCCGAATTATAACGGTTAATTAGACACAGACTAAGACAAACAACATAATTATATTCTATGTTTAGGCGTTTCGAGCGTAGCTCGTAGCATGTCTACGTGTCGTAGGTCGTAGCAGCGTAGTTAATGGTCGTAGTTTCGTAGACCGTAGTCGTAGGATCGTAGGTTCATGTCAAAAGTGATGAGATATTAAGGTCTTACTTCAGTTTTCGGTGTAAGTTGAAAAAGATTGCCAGACTAAATATTAAGCCTGCCAGCTCGATGCTGGATATATATAGACCGATCTTGGGATGTGAACCAATTGGGTAGCTATGGTGGGGCGGGTTACCAATTTATGTCCGATGTTTGCTATCCAAATGCTTTCTTTTATAAAACGCTCTGCTATAAAAAAAAACTGTACAAAACAGTTTGAACTCTAAAATATCAGTTTATTTGTTTCTCTTTACATTTTTAATTTACATAGTCTAGTCAGAAAATTAACGAATGCAGAAAGGATGGCAACCCGTAGCTTACACGGTCATAATGAAATTCAAAATCAAGGCGATACGAAACAATTGCACGTTGCAAACAATTTTATTCCAATCGCATAGAGTAAAGGAAGTAACGGAAAAAACTTTGCTGAATACAGATGAATCTATTAGTGACATACGGGTGAAAATTACAACGAACTTACTTTTTTTTGGGGGCAAAGTCATCTATTGTCATCTATTGTTCTATTTATTGTTACAGAGGATTAATGATATTATTATACTTCTTTTTTAAGTTAAGTATAAGGTGTTTTGAAATTTGTATTTTATTTATTCTTTTAAATTCCTTAAGAGTGATTGATATTGACGTATCATAACAATAATTCAAAATCTTTACAAATGAGGAAATACTTAATTGTGGTGGAATTGAATTGCTGTAATACAAAAAAATCTAATAAACTGGTAAAACTACTTTAAAGTAATATTATTTATAAATATTACGCATATGTACGCAAACACCACTAAATTGTAATACAGCATGCTTGACGAAATACCGTCCAGTATGTCCCCAAAGCAATCCTCTGCCAAAAGCAAACAGACAGACTCAATTGTAGTCGCGTCGTTTACATACTGTTTACAGATACGAACAAAAATGCACGATATTCAATTGCAATACTGTATCTTCATTGTCTTATTGTATTGCACGGGACTTTGTTCCCTATGACTATGCTACGTGGCTCTGTCATATGCATTGCCGTTAGCTTTTCAAAGGGTTTTTAATAAAGTTGGTTTTCGTATAGCAAGAAATATTTTCGTGTATTTTTAACGATTGGCATTCTATGTTCGAAATCATGAAAAAAAATCTCCTATATATTTCTGCCGCCAAACAACAAGTTCTAACAACATTGTGTTGTAGCCAGTGGAATTGCCGGGCATTATGAGATTTAGGGCTAGTTTCACTGGTTCTTAATAAAATTCCAGATAACTGACATATTAACGCTATGTTACAAATAAATCTGACATATTACTAGCAAGTTTTTTCCCAGATACTTATTTTCGAGCCATGTGAAACCAAAAGTAGTTTATATGGCGGATAAGTTTCGAATAGGTTACCAGGGACTTTATCATCTTGTGGTGAAAGCGGCTTTTAATATTTAATGTTTCAGGGTGAGAAGCGCAGCGTTTTGGCACGCAGTCTCTTGTAACACACTTGTGTTCTATTTTAGGTCTTTTATACAGATAACAAAAAGACAAAGTACTGTGATATTTTTCTCTTTAAGACTGCCGTGTCAAGTACATTTATAAACAAAAAAAATATGAGGGAGAGAATCTGTGTAAACGAATTATTAGCGGTGACATTGAGACTTCTCGGTCTGCCGCCTTTTCCAGCGTATACACACACGTGTCAGTGACTAATGAATGTTCAAGAATCCATTATGAGATATCGTTTACGAGCTCTTCGAAAAGTACAAAACAAAAAAATGAAAGTAAAGTTATGATAAGTACTTGAGTCTTTATTATTTATTAGCTACTAGCTTTATACTTGTGATAGGTGTTGATTTAGATAAGATGTTGATGTAGATTTTAAAAATTAATACACAATAATTTTCGCATTTAAAATAAGGCTTAAACATTAGCGGAAACATCTACTACGGACTACGAAACAAGTGCTACGGTAATTCGTAGTTCGTGGTCTAGTAATATTTTGTGCATTCGAAATACGTAGCCCTTGAGTAGTATTAATCGTAGCAGATATGGGTAGCGGGCGATTCTGTTTTACGGCGTATGGTAATTTAACATCAGGCGGATAGCGGTCAAGAGCGAGCCCATTAAGAATAATTTTTTTTTGCTAAAAATAAAAATGATCGTAAATAATCATTATTTATCTACAAAAGTACCTTATATAATCATGCAGCATAGTATAATCAATACAAAAAAGTACAGAATACAAACACAAAAAAAAACAATTGAAATAGACCGGTAAAATTCGAGGATGCAAGCAAGAGTTTGATTTTTTGGAATTTCTTTTTTCATTAATTTATTTTTTTCACGGGGCGTATACAGAGATATGTAAATTTTTAAATATAGCACATTGAAGTACATAACTTGTGACGTTACTATTCACTGAGAGTTAGTTCTAGACAGTAGACTGGTGGTAGGACTCTCATATGTAAGAGTCCGCCTGGGTGGGCACCACCGCAATGTCTATTTCTACCCCATAAGCAGCAGTGTGCATGCACTGTTGTGTTTCTGTTTGAAGGACATTGTAGCCAGTGTAATTACTGGACATAATGAGACTTAACATCTTATGTCTCAGGATGACGAGCGCAGTGGAATGCCACACAGTACTTTGTAACTCGAGGTGCTGGATGCTATTTCTACTGTTTATGGGTGGTTGTATCGCTTACCATCAGGCGAACGGTATGCTCGTCTCGTCATTTGATGCCATAAAAGACGTATTTGTTTTATAATGTAGCTTTAGCACCTTTTTATTTCTTGTATGTATTATAGAATATGATTTATTTTAGAATAGTAATAAAATAGTCATCATTGTTAATAATTAATCAAACCTAGGTTCATTAGACCAAAATGAATCTAGAAATAACCGATTCAAATGTAAATTATTGACGAACAAAGCAAAACTTTGCATGGCAATAAACTTGAGCGTTCACTCAAGCTGTGCTGTTCTCAAATGGGACTAATCACTTAATGCAGGTAAATCCATCGCTCGCAAACTTTCAGCCGTCTGTAAAATATTGAGAACTCTGCCAAAGACTGCATATTGGACTCTACTATTTGTTAGGTTTCTAGATTTAGGATCTAAGTCGATTTATATTTAAGTACTAAATTTGGCTTGCGTCTCCGACCGCGTGAATAAGTTTTTCTGAGGTAAAAGTCCCGCTTTATATTCTCCGGGGATACTGAACACGCATGAAACAATTTTAGTCTTGCTCGTTTTGTATGGGAGATCTTTTCTAGAATATAAGTTCTACTGTATATCTCTTCCGCATAAAAGTAACTTATGTTAATCAGTGCAGCGACTTCTAAGCTATTTATAATGTTAGCAAGATAGTAAAAAGAATAATTAAACACTGTCTATTTATTGCTATTTCAAGTCAAATAATTGCATTATTTAGAACTTCTTTTACAAAGTCCCAGTAGTAGGGGACACACATAATCTTTCGGATAAAATCTCAATGGATTCGACAATATCCGAATCGGGTCCCGAACGTAGTAATATCAAGTGGAACTCGCAATATCTTTAACATTTCTTATGCATTGTATTACTTGAGTGAAAACTTCTATTGTAACAGAATGTTGCATTTCCATTCATTCGGTATTAGCTTTTGTATAAATGAAGTAACATTGAATAATCAAAATTCAACCGATATCCGCTATTTTGTTAGTGCGGGATTTAGGAAGTCTCAATGTTAATTTACTTTTTTACATAAGTCTGCCGTTAACGGTAAATTTAGGAACAGCTTTAGCTTTATTAATATAATTTTGTGCTGCAGAACCACGGGTCAACTTTAAGTTAATCTAAAGTATTGTGAAGTCTGCCAATCAGCACTAGGCCAGCGTGGTGGACTAAAGTAGGCCTTAGTCCACTACGCTGGCCTAGTGTGGGTAGTAGAGGAGCCCGTGCTCAACAGTGGGCAGTATATAATACAGGGCTGATTGCATTGCATTGCAAAGTATGTGAACACAAATATCCCTTTGAAATATGTGCCCTTGTTCTCGGGTCTTCGACGCCTAACAGCAAAAATCTAGACTGTTCTTCCGATCTAGATAGACTCTCGTAGACGAAAGCATAATAATAATAATTATATGACTCATAGTACTTGTGTGTGGACGATAGACTGTTTGGGAATGGAACGTTCTGCCGAGACGAATAACACACCTCTGATTTTTCTAAAGTTGTGTGTGTATCGCTTGTAAATTATTTCTTGATTTTACGGTCAAGGAACATCAACCTGCATTGAAGTGAAGTAAGTATGTGAAGTCTGCTAACCCGCACTAGGCCAGCGTGGTGGGCTAAGGCCTCAACGCTCTCAGTAGTAGAAGAGGCCCGTGCCCAGCAGTGGGGTATTACACAATAGGGCTGGTATTATTATATACATATATTCTTCTACTCTTTCTGGACTATCACTAACAAACTATTATTATTTACCGACAATATAACTTCAAATACCCACAATTCCTAATATAATCGTATTTATCAGTAAACAAAGTCGCTCGTGCGCGTCCACCATTAAACAAGGGAGAATGCATGACAATTCAATTTGTGCCCCAATAATATCGGCTTACACAATAATGGACAAAGAAATCCGACGGTCGCGCGGCAACCTGCCTATAGCAATATGAGCTGTGTGTGTGTTCAAACTTAGCTACTTGATTTTTTTTGCAGTATAGGCTAGGTCAATAGTACCCTGAACCGGCGGGATTGCTTGAAAATATTGATGAAGGTAGAGCAAGCGAAAGTAGTGTGCCAGAATCGAGCAAAGTGATACTATACTGTACATGTAACCTATATATGTATAGGTTGATTTGAGCGTGCCGCTCGCCTGATAGTAATCGATATGACCGCCCATAAACATTAGCAACGTCGCACATAACTCTGAATTAATAAATACTGCGTGGCGCTCGACTGCGTTCGTCACTTTGGGGTATTAGATGTTGTCTCATAATGCCTAGTATTTACACTGGCTACAATATTCTTCATACTAAAACACAACACTGCATGCCCATGCTGTTTGGCGGTAGAAATAGACATTACGGTGATACGGGTACGTATATGACCCTTCGCATTCGAGAAAGGTTAATTTACACACACCTTTATCCCTCAAGCGATAGGCAGAGGTGCAACTAGCGTAGTCACTTTTCGCCATGTGTGTTACGTTCCATGATTTGGGAAAAACATATAACATAGTAAATGAAACATAAAATGGAGTCTATTAAAGTTTCCACCTAAAGCTTTTTTTGGAAATAGCCAAAAATGCTTTTGTTTCTTTCGTCATATTTTATTGTTGAATTTTAAGTATTTTTTGTTTAAGTTTTGTAAAAAATCTATGATATTTGTAATAGTATAGTACCTTTTTTTTTTGTTTTCGCGGAGAAAGTGACTTATTACTACAGCCCAGGCCTCGGTTTTCTCGAGGGCCACCTTCAGGCCCAAATAGTGTCGTACCTAGTTTGTGACATTGTTAAGGATTATTACTTCCAGAAACTATCTTAAACAAAATCGATGCATACCATTCTGTAACTAAAATATGTTTTTTAAAAGAAAATCACATCTTGTAACAAAAAGAATATCTCCCATTAGGAACATCGACCCACGATAGCCATAATAACTGCGGCAACAGACGCATCAAAGCGTAAATCCACGTCAGTAAATTGCACCCGGTCACCGCGATAATAAAAAAATAAGTTTTTTTCTACTGCGCTCGGACACGCGAACTTATGTGGTTTTGGGTATACGTTGATCACTGAATACTGCGATGTGGTTAGAGGTCGTTGAACTTTTTCTTGTTTATATTTAAGGTTTTACAGTTATTTCATGTGTTATGTAAAATTGATAAGCATTAGCGAAAATAGTTTGCGGTTTTAAGAAGAAGCAAATTGTAATATAGTGACTGCCTTGCTGGCGTAGTTGTGTTGTTCAGTTGCAGTGCTGAAGGTCTCTGGCTCGATTCCCGGGTCAGGCAAAATGATATTGGGTTTTTCTACTTAGTATCAACCTGGAGTCAGTATATCTTACTACCTATAATCGCCCGATGGTAATCAACTAGTTGTGAATGGCACTACGGACATTACGTCCGATTCTTATTCTACTTAAAGTTAGTTAATTCTTCTAGAATGGGTTGTTTTCTATTTTACATTTTGTATTTTATATGTAACAGAAATTATAGTGTAAAATCAGCATTACAATTGGTTGAAAAATAAAGCAGTTATTCAAATTGGAAATATTGTGAGCAAAAGTGCGGGCGTGGCGGGGATATCGCGCTATCTCTTTCACACGCACGGAGCGTTATGTCCAGTGACATCCGGTGACGTCACAGTCTCATATTACTTTATTTGACAATTATCCCTTCCACCAAACTTCATAGCTTTGTAACTTACTTATTATTGCGCCAATTTTGAAAAATCTTTTTCCCTTATATTTTGGATGGCATAGGCACATTTTTGAAAAATATATAAAAAAAAAATTGTCAACCCTATTGTGAATGATTACATGTCGTAGCTATCCTCGATTAATTCCGAGATATTACTATTGCAGTATCTTGTTCTATAAAGGCGAAATACCTAAATCCTTTAGCACCTAGTCACTTTATATCGTACATTAGTTGTAAAGCGGATCGCATTCACATGTCCGTAAACCAAGGCATTCCAATTTCACTAACAAGAAACTACTAAATCCAAACATCTGACATAAGGTATCGTATCGGCCATTAAGGGCGCGTTCCACCGTTCCCAATTAAGCAGATTGAACGAGAGTTAACGACGCGCACATTAAACTCAGTTTAAATGGTGAATCGGACGGTTTATTGCCGTAGATGCGCAGTTCCTGGTTGTGGTTATGTGACTTAAACGCTGGATTAGTTTTTTGTCTTCTCGTAGTAGGGTTGATATTTTTAGGCTATAAATAAGTCACACACATTCATGTCTTTTATCCCCGAAGGGGTAGCGAGAGGCGCAATTAATGCACCAACTTTTCGCCGCGCGTATTCCATCCCACTATGTGATAGGGGGCGAGCCTATCGCCATATCGGGCACAAATTCTAGACTCCGGGCTGATACCGAATCGAAAAATCCAACACCACTTTGCCCGACCCGGGGATCGAACCCGAGACCTCAGCATTGCAGTCGTACCGTAATACATCTACGCCACCGAGGCAGTCGGGTTAGAAATATCGGCATGTTTTCGACGTATAACATTCATTCAAATGATGACGTGTTCTTAGTTTGGCTTGAGGATGGTTTATTATATTATTGACTGTCTGATATTTCCAGCCAAAAACAGCATAAAATACATTTTGATAAACTTTAAAAAGAAGATTACCCGACACTTATAACTACAGCTTGCTTTGTAAGATGTAGATTATGGACAGTGACTTAGAGAACCTTAATCGAGATTTTCTGTTCTTAATCATCTCTTCATCCCTGAAGCTCGTGTCCTGAAACATTTTGTTGGAGTTGATGAGGAGCCGCCTCTATGTCCCCTATCATCGGCTTTCCTCGAAAGCTTTACTTTCTCTCCTTTCCTTAAGCGAGATATCCTAGTTTAAAAAAAATACGTGAAACTCACAATAAGTACACTAGAATCGATTGTAATTTTTTGTGACTGTATTTGTCATCCGGTATAGTTTATCTATCCGTCTTCTTTTTGAATTTGTTAAGCATACACCAGACATGTTTCATACAACCTCAGCATCTTTAAAATTAATCGAAAATATCGCAGCGCGACAGCAATAGTGTATTTCTTACAAAAATTCTCACAATGTCTGCACGTGTTCTGCCTGTCACGGCGTGACAAATTACATCTCTGCTCTGCACCACTATTTCACCGTGATTTATTATTGTTAATAACATTTTGCGGGTTTTCTTGTGTTAAAGTTATGTCTTGGACTTTGCCCCAAAACATATTTGCAAATGCCGAAATTATTATAAGTAAAGGATTAGTATTTTTTGGTTATTTTTTATCTGTTTTATAGTATGTATGCTACTGACTAAGTAATATAGTACAAGTTTTGTTTTGTTAACATTATAGTGTAATTATTACGACTTTATAAACAGATTATAAGCCTATTTTAGTTACACTCGTCCACACCACTCGTCAACGTAGTAGAATTCATTCCCACCACCTAGAGTCGTACGGTTCCAGCGTTCTTTTTTACCATGTACGTGTAAGCTCTGGAATGAACTACCTGTGTCGGTGTTCCTTGAGCGCTATGACCTGTCCTTAAAACGAGGCTAAACAGAGTATTGTCTCGACGGTAGGCAGCGGTTTGTCTGCGTCCCCGCCATTGCCGACTCCATGAGCAGCGGTGGCCGTTTACCATCAGGTGGGCTGCTCGTCGGCCTATACTCGCAATAAAAAAAATTAAAAAGTCATAGAATGTTTTGTCTTCTTCTTGCAAACTCAATTAAAAATTCGTTAGAAGAAGACAAAACATTCGATACCTAAAATAGATTCATAAACTGTTTATTAATAAGGTCGTTAGTATTTATAGGCATTATAAGAATTACATTTAGGTGATTAAGGTTCGATTACAGTGCTTGCTGATAAACGCTATGTGTCATATAATATAAGCCGACCAACAACAGGTCTCACTCTAATCTAGGAGCATAAATTAATGTGGCTTTTGTATCTGGTAAAATAGGCCTTCAATATTATAATGGATGGGTAACGCAATGAGACTTGAGTCTTACCTCTCGTTGACTAATGTACTAAGAATTTCCCTTTCAAATTCAATGTTTTGACCTATCTTTATATTCCACAGGACTTTGAAATACAATTAAAATATTTTCATCATTCACAGAGTAAAGTTGCCTTTTACGCCTTCGTCATGGAGGCAGTGAAAACGCACTAATCATGACTACACCCTTAATAATCATTAAAACTGCCTGTTTCGGCGATGAGATAAAACACACGCAAGTTTACAACTCATCAACGGGAGATGACTCTAAATCTTGGGATGCTGTTAATGAGGATTGTGGGGGCGATTAAAATTTCATCACAGATGTTTGTGTAATTACGGATTAACTTTGAGAAATGTTGAGTTTGTTTGCTGGTATTTTGTAATACAAAAAATTTATGAATGAAAAATAATTAGTATTTTTTATCAATTGCCTTTTTGGGATTATTATAAAACTAGCGTTTGCCCGCGGCTCCGCCCGCGTGAATGATTTTTCCGGGATAAAAGTCCCGATTTATATTTTCCCGGGATAAAAAGTAGCCTATATGTTAATCCAGGACATAATCTACCAGTGTGCCAAACTTCAACGAAATCTGTTAAGTAGTTTTTGCGTGAAAGAGTAACAAACATCCATACATCTATACATTCTTAAAAACTTACGCGTTTATAATATTAGTAGGATATATCGTTTATTACTTTTTTAATGATATAGGGGGCAAACGAGTATATTAATATTTATTTCAGTCATAATATTTTTAGCTCGACCTAGGATTCAAACCCAGGGCCTCAGCGCGCAAATCGTACTCGTAACGCGTACACAATACAACTACACAACGGAGGCAGTCCTATATTAGTATAGTATATATTGTATAAAACAGCGAATGTAGATAGTACCTACTCATTGTATGAACATTTATTTAGGAGAGTAGATTAGAGGGACACTTTTGTATTTGGTCGGCTTATTTCATTTATGTGACGAGTAGTATTTATCAGCAAGCTGTGAAATCGGCCCACAAAATAGTTAAATATGCTATTTTTTGTATTTATTATAAACTGACCCTCTTGTTCACTTTCTTGCGTTCTGCAACGAAAAATATGAATTTATTTTACTACATAGTTCAAGTGAATAAATTTAAACTAATATTATAAAGAAAATAATTATTTTTTATATGTTTGTAATGAATAAACTCAATAACTACTTAAACAATTTCGAAAAATCCTTTACTAATAGGAAGCTGCGTTACCTCTGTGTGTTAAACACTGATTTTTATCCCAGGAATGAACGTTTACGCTGGCGGCGCAGCGAGAAAAATCTAGTAAGTTTTCCTTGATTTTGACCTCTAGGCTCTTATCCTAGCGAATTGCGAGCGAATTCACAGGATCATCGCTCTGTAATTCCCCAGTGTGATATGTCTCTTAATGTTATATCACTGTTAGGTAACTACGAACAATAATCATAACACCATCGCACGCGTGGCTTTGATAACGTTAACGCGCGTTTAATGCTCGCTCAAAGCGCTTTTTACGCTCGCGCGGGATTAGCGCGCCATTTACGCTCGCGTAAACTTTACGCCCGCAGTAAGTGCTAATGAGTTTGTTGTTTGACGACTCAAGTTATGGTGAAGTCGATTTGGAATGATATTGTTGCGAGATTGTGATGAGTAGTCGACTTATTAAACAAAGTAGGTATTACTCAGTGACGTAGCAGTATTACGTGCGTATGACTACCGTTTTCGGGTCTCATGTTCGAATCCCAGGTCGGGGAATGAGATGTTGGATGAGCCAGGAGACTGGAATTTGTTTCTGATATGGCGTTCCCTATTACATAGTGCGATGGAATATACACGGTGAAAGTGGGTGCACTAGTCACAATTCTGCCCACCCCTCTAGGGATATAAGGCGTGTGTATGTGTATTACGCGCCCTCGTGATTGTACTATCCTGGAACGGAAGTCCTATAAACGATCGTTTCTTAAATATATAAGCTGCGGCAATTCTTCCTAAGTCTGCGAGATGTGCTGTGAAACGTGGCTGTGAAAGGATATTATACATCAAAACGAACAACTTTGCATTGGTTTGGCCATGAAGTTGTTTTAATATTTAGATGTTACTAATGGTAGGTCTCTCATATCTAAGAGTCTGTTTGGGTGGGTACCACCGCAATGTCTATTTCTACCGCCAAGCAACAGTGTGCATGCACTGTTGTGTTTCGGTTCAAAGGACATTGTGGCCAGCTACTACCAGTCCTGCTTCCAGTAACTACTGGACATTATGAGACATAACATCTTATGTCTCAGGATGACGAGCGCAGTGGAATGCCGTACAGTACTTTGTAACTCAAGGTGCTGTATGGCGTTGCTACTATTTATGGGCGGTCGTATCGCTTACCATCATGCGAATAGCATGCTCGTCTCGTCATAAAATGCCATAAAAATGACCTGTGTGAAGTTGGCAAGTGAGTTTGAAATATCCTGTTTTAACTATTTCCATAGGATTGTACTAGGTTTGTACCGGATTGTACCGTTCTTTAATTTGTTTGTACCTCATGGGGGCAAGAAATATGGTATAATTAAAGTTTGGTCAATCAGCGCCTTGGGTGCACTTACATGAAATCGCGACATATTAAAACCTACCATCATTTTGATGATTTTATAACCGCATACGATACAAAAATATGTTCCGCAGAAGTATAATCCCAACCCATCATTGTACTAGCCGAAATCAACGAGTACAAATGATGGAAATGCTCGAAATTCGTACAAATTGATTAATTTTCCAAAAAGTACGGCCATTTTCAAACAAATCATCACTGTGATGATTTCATGGCTGGATTTAATTTATAAACATGTTCCTCAGAGGTACAATCCCTCTCCATTATAAAGCAAACCTGGGAGTACAAACAATGGAAATGTACGAAACTCGTAAGAATTTATTAATTTTCCAAGAAGTAGAGCCACTTTGAATCAAATCATCATTCTGATGATTTTATTACTGAATATGATAGAGCAACATGTCCCTCAGAGGTACAATCCCTCCACATCAGGGTACAATCCGAAACCAGTGAGTACAAACCTTGGAAATGCACGAAATTCGTAGAAATTTATTGTTTTTCGATAAAGCGCAGCTTTTCTCAAACGAGTGATAAAAGTAATAATTTTATTTTTGAATATGATAGAGCAACATGTCCCTCAGAGGTACAATCCCTCTCTATCATAGTGCGATCCGTAACCAGTGAGTACAAACGACGGATGTGAAGGAAAATCGATCTCAATAATATTATATTTCGATAATGTCAATTTTTTTTTAAAACGAGTGTTATAGTAATGATTTTATTTCTGAATACAATAGAGCAACATGTCCCTCAGAGGTACAATCCCTCCAGATGATAGTACAATCCGAAACCAGGGAGTACAAACGATGGAAATGCACGAAATCGGTAGAAATTTATTGTTTTTCGATAAAGCGCAGCTTTTCTCAAACGAGTGATAAAAGTAATCATTTTATTTCTGAATATGATAGAGCAACATGTCCCTTAGAGGTACAGTGCCTACAAATGATAGAACAATCCGAAACCAGGGAGTACAAACGATGGAAATTCGTAGAAATTTATTTCTACGGATTTTGTGCATTTCCATCGTTTGTACTCCCTGGTTTCGGATTGTACTATCATCTGGAGGGATTGTACCTCTGAGGGACATGTTGCTTTATCATATATAGAAATAAAATCATTACTATAACACTCGTTTTGAAAAAAAATTGACATTATCGAAATATAATATTATTGAGATCGATTTTCCTTCACATCCGTCGTTTGTACTCCCTGGTTACGGATTGCACTATGATAGAGAGGGATTGTCCCTCTGAGGGACATATTTCTACATTGAATTCAGCCATTAAATCATCACAATGATGATCAGTTTCAAAATGGCTGTACTTCTTGGAAAATTAATAAATTCTTGCAAATTTCGTACATTTCGATCGTTTGTACTCCCTGGTTTCGGATTGTACCATGATGTGGAGGGATTGTACCTCTGAGGGACATGTTGTTCTATCATATTCAGAAATAAAATGATTACTTTTATCACTCGTTTGAGAAAAGCTGCGCTTTATCGAAAAACAATAAATTTCTACGGATTTCGTGCATTTCCATCGTTTGTACTCCCTGGTTTCGGATTGTACCATGATGTGGAGGGATTGTTCCTCTGAGGGACATGTTAGTCTATCATATTCAGAATTAAAATAATTACTTTAATAACTCGTTTGAGAAAAGCTGCGCTTTATCGAAAAACAATAAATTTCTACGGATTTCGCGCATTTCCATCGTTTGTACTCCCTGGTTTCGGATTGTACCATGATGTGGAGGGATTGTACCTCTGAGGGACATGTTGTTCTATCATATTCAGAAATAAAATCATTACTATAACACTCGTTTTAAAAAAAAATTGACATTATCGAAATATAATATTATTGAGATCGATTTTCCTTCACATCCGTCGTTTGTACTCCCTGGTTACGGATTGCACTATGATAGAGAGGGATTGTACCTCTGAGGGACACATTTCTACATTGGATTCAGCCATAAAATCATCTCAATGATGATCAGTTCGAAAATGGCTGTACTTCTTGGAAAATTAATAAATTCTTGCAAATTTCGTACATTTCGATCGTTTGTACTCCCTGGTTTCGGATTGTACCATGATGTGGAGGGATTGTACCGCTGAGGGACATGTTGCTCTATCATATTCAGAAATAAAATGATTACTTTTATCACTCGTTTGAGAAAAGCTGCGCTTTATCGAAAAACAATAAATTTCTACGGATTTCGTGCATTTCCATCGTTTGTACTCCCTGGTTTCGGATTGTACTATTATCTGGAGGAATTGTACCTCTGAGGGACATGTTGCTCTATTGTATTCAGAAATAAAATCGTTACTATAACACTCGTTTTAAAAAAAAATTGACATTATCGAAATATAATATTATTGAGATCGATTTTCCTTCACATCCGTCGTTTGTACTCCCTGGTTTCGGATTGTACCATGATGTGGAGGGATTGTACCTCTGAGGGACATGTTGCTCTATCATATTCAGAAATAAAATGATTACTTTTATCACTCGTTTGAGAAAAGCTGCGCTTTATCGAAAAACAATAAATTTCTACGGATTTCGTGCATTTCCATCGTTTGTACTCCCTGGTTTCGGATTGTACCATGATGTGGAGGGATTGTACCTCTGAGGGACATGTTGCTCTATCATATTCAGAAATAAAATAATTACTTTAATAACTCGTTTGAGAAAAGCTGCGCTTTATCGAAAAACAATAAATTTCTACGGATTTCGCGCATTTCCATCGTTTGTACTCACTGGTTTCGGATTGTACCATGATGTGGAGGGATTGTACCTCTGAGGGATATGTTGCTCTATCATATTCAGAAATAAAATCATTACTATAACACTCGTTTTAAAAAAAAATTGACATTATCGAAATATAATATTATTGAGATCGATTTTCCTTCACATCCGTCGTTTGTACTCCCTGGTTACGGATTGCACTATGATAGAGAGGGATTGTACCTCTGAGGGACACATTTCTACATTGGATTCAGCCATTAAATCATCACAATGATGATCAGTTTCAAAATGGCTGTACTTCTTCGAAAATTAATAAATGCTTGCAAATTTCGTACATTTCGATCGTTTGTACTCCCTGGTTTCGGATTGTACCATGATGTGGAGGGATTTTACCTCTGAGGGACATGTTGCTCTATCATATTCAGAAATAAAATGATTACTTTAATAACTCGTTTGAGAAAAGCTGCGCTTTATCGAAAAACAATAAATTTCTACGAATTTCGTGCTTTTCCATCGTTTGTACTCCCTGGTTTCGGATTGTACTATCATCTGGAGGGATTGTACCTCTGAAGCACATATGCCTACATTGGATTCAGCCATAAAATCATCACAATAATGATCAGTTTTAAAATGGCTGTACTTCTTGGAAAATTAATAAATTTCTACGAATCTCGTACATTTCCATTGTTAGTACTCCCAGGTTTCGGATTGCTTTATAATGGAGAGGAATTGTACCTCTGAGGAACATATTTATAAATTAAATCCAGCCATGAAATCATCACAGTGATGATTTGTTTGAAAATTGCCGTACTTTTTGAAAAATTTATCAATTTGTACGAATTTCGTGCATTTCCGTCATTTGTACTCGTTGATTTCGGCTAGTACAATGATGGGTTGGGATTATACTTCTGCGGAACATATTTTTATATCGTATGCGGTCATAAAATCATCAAAATGATGGTAGGTTTTAATATGTCGCGATTTCATGTAAGTGCACCCAAGGCGCTGATTGACCAAACTTTAATTATACCATATCTTTTGCCCCCATGAGGTACAAACAAATTAAAGAACGGTACAATCCGGTACAAACCTAGTACAATCCTATGGAAATAGTTAAAACCGGATATTTCAAACTCACTTGCCAACTTCACACAGGTATAAAAATGCCCCGTGCCGCTCAAAGCCCGCGCCCTTTTAGTGTTTACCAATATTCTGCGCATAGTTGGACAATTAAACACAATTTCTAGCGTGTTGAAAAGATGTTAAATAAACATTGATAAATAGTAGTAATAATTTGTTAAATTAAAATTAATTCAATACAAGAAATAACTCAGGCATGTCCACAGTAACATTCCATAACAAATAATTATTAATAAAAATAAAGCATGTAAATATCCAACAAAATTGAACGCGTCGCTATCAAATAATTAAACCAATAGAGATACGGATGAAAAATAAAATGACAGCGCGCGGGGTCAAAGGGACAGGCTCTTTGTGCCGGTCACGTCGCAAAATTTTAATAATTCCCATTCTCTGACAAATGTACGCGTTAATTTCGATAATGGTGTTATTTGATCTTTTTAGCGGAAAGTTTGAAGTGTTTGCATATTAAATCTGGAAATTAACGCTCTTTTGCTGTCTCAGTAATTTTATTTTGTTGTTGGACAATACCAATTTTTTATACTAAAAAATGTTTCTGATGTCTATTTCTTATATAGCTCTGAAGTTACATACATACATATACACTCACGCCTGTTATCCCCGAAGGGGTAGGCAGAGGCGCAACTAGTGCACCCACTTTTCGCCATTATTCCGTCCCATGATGTGATAGGGGGCGAACCTATCGCCATATCGGGCACAAATTCCAGACTCCGAGCTGATACTGAATAGAAAAACTCAGTATCACTTTGCCCGACCCGGGGATCGAACCCGAGACCTCAGCTTTGCAGTCATACTGTAATACAACTACGCCACCGAGGCTCTGAAGTTATAAAGCAAATTAACTTGTGGTAACTATAAAGGCCTGTATTTACAAACTTTACTTAGCTTATTACGGGGCAATGCAATGATATGATATAAAAAACAATCTATATATATAAAAATGAATCCCTATGTTCCTTGGTCACGGCATCACGCGTGAACGGCTGGACTGATTTCGTTGTTTCTTTTTTTTGATGTGTTTGGTATTGTCAGGAGAAAGTTCTTATGAAAGAAAAAAATAAGAAAATTGCGCGGAAAATTAGAAAACTTAAGAATACTTAACCACCATATTAAACGTGCATGTCACTGAACTCCTAAAGGGGTGGACCGATTTTAATGTAATTTTTTGTGTGTCTTCAGGTGGATTCCAGAATGGTTTAGATTACAATTCTATCCGGTAGGTAGCGCTGTACTCGGGTTCTAGGATTTTATTTCCTTTTTAGGGCAGGACAACGTCTGTCGGGGCCGCTAGTAAATAAATAAATATGGACGATAGCCTAGTTGGGAATGGAACGCTCTGCCGAGGCAATGTCCAGAGGTTCAAAACCCAAGGCACACACCTCTGACTTTTCGAAGTTACGTGTGTATTTTCTATCAATTATCGTTCACTTTAACAGTGAAGGAAAACATCGTGAGGAAACCTGCATACCTGAGAATTCTCCATAAGAATTTCGAGGTTATGTGAAGTCTGCCACCCCTGCTCCTAGTAGAGGAGGCCCGTGCATAGCAGTGGGCAGTATATGATACAGGGCTGATTGCATTGCATGGCTATGATAAATATGTTTCTCAATGCTCTCGGCATAACAGCCTTCGCAGTGCGTAGGCATAGGATATCGAAGCGCTGTGATTAGTTAGTATTGAGATACAATTGTACTTCAGTTGGCTGTCAGATATAAAAGAAAATTGAAAAAAAAATCTTATAAATACATGGGTTTTATTTATATATCGATGACAAAACCAAAGAAAAATGTGGAATTGCCGACACTGTGCGTTCATAACATTGTTTGTGATTACGAGTGAAGGAGATATTTCTTTAGTAGTAGTTACAGTTAATAAAAATGTTGGTACACGGTAAACAAAAAGCATTTATTTTATATACAAACTGTTTGGACAACAGTAGACTTTTGTTTGTCAGTGTTGGGATCATCGTAAAATGTATAGCAATAAATGCTCAAGAACCACCCGCATACTGCTTACAAGGTTTGACCAAAGGTATTTTTTCTAAAAGCGATGGAGTATAAAATGAGTGAATCTGTTTGAAAATATTTATATCACAGTTTCCGCATGATTGCATGCTGAAACAAACAATGTCTCTGCGGAAGTGGATCCGCTACGTGTATTATCATCGAGTCAGTTTTAACTCGAGTATTTTCACGGAAGCAGAGAAACTCCCTAAATTTTGTGTCTTCAATATCGTACACAATTTTACGTTTGACATATTAAAAACAAAAATGTAATCGGAATAACTTTTCTTATAAACAAAGGACCTATTAAGATCTATGTATGAACACCATAATAATGTAATAATGATGGTGACGTCACCTGAAAGTTGTATCGTTGACATTCGCATCATTATATTTGGTAAAATTTATTTACTATCGAATATATTTCAAAAGTCTTTTGTTCTAGATCTTGTTTATTAGAAAACTATATAATTCAGTATTAGAAAACACAAGTTTAAAACCCTGCGACATAAATCCTATCAATTTATTTTAAAAACGTCCATCAAATTGGGTAAAAATTCGGACAAACTAAGCTAATATCAATAGAAACGGATGGTATTACATCAAAGCTTTGTATTTGTATCGCGTTCAATATGTTTTGGATTTCACTGTCCTTTGGAAAATCAAATTGCGTATCCCTAGGGGAATCGTTTTAAGGTCTTCCCATGTCCATTTTTTCTTTTTAAAATATCGCGTTTCATGCCGGTTTGTTTGTCTTATTATATTTTATTGCTTTCCGTAATAAAGGAAACCCTAGTATTTGGGGTTCGTTTTTTCAAAATTCGTGCACAGAATGCATTCCAATTTGAAGTTTGTTTACTTGTATGGGTTTTTGGAATGGTTTGGTCGGCTTTGTTTGTATTTATACAAGCTAAGGATATTATAACATGTCTTAGTGTAGCTATTTTGTAAACTATGTAGTTTTTTTTAAATAAAACAGTAGAGAGTATCAGTCTTTATTTCTCCCTTCCTTTTTATTTATAATTGTAAAAAAATATTTTATTTTAAACTTTAAGTTCTGCCAAACAACAGAAGATATTATTGTGTTTTTGAGACAATATGTTTAACTACGGCTTGGTGGCGGCACGACTGCAATGCTGAGGTCTCGGGTTCAAAACCCGGGCCGTGCAAAGTGATATAGGGCTTTTCTAATCAGTATAAGCCTAGAGTCTGAAATTTGTGTTCGATATAGTGAGAGTTCTGACGTTTTGTACATGGTGTGAATCACCGTACTTTAATCACGTAATTAAAAAGCTTCGTTAAAAACATAAATAATTAAATTGACCATCAAACAATAACCTAACTAAACGAACAATCCCAAGGTAAACACTATAAACAAAAGTTCATTCGCATTCAATAAAATCTAAACAAGAGTTGCGACGGCCGTGTCTACAACCCTTCACATTTCACAAGCAATACACTCACCGTGCGAACAATACTCGTATTTCGAAGCCCAACACCACCAAGTCGAAACCAAGTTAAATTCACTAATCAATAAAGTTCAACCACATCCTTACGTTCACGAGAATAGAGATCAAAGTGAAATTGATGAAGTTTCAGCAACGGTAGATGGAAACTTGCATAACGACAATTAACCCAACGAATTCAACTTCTATTTGCAAATGGATTGGATTGCTTTGCGAAATGGATGGTGCGGAATTGTTCTTGTGTCTCCGAGTTTCAAGTAATTAGACAATACGTGGTGGATGTTATTTTATTAATAAGCATATATTATCATGTGGACGTTCAATTAGAAACCTTACGTCATAGGATTCACGATTACAGAACTAAGGAATGTTTTTAGTTTTTTATTTTAATTTTTGTGGATAGACTTCGTATCAGATAAAGAAAGTTGAAACTTAGTAGGCATCTTAGGAGAAAAACTATAAGGAAGAAATTGTGTCATACTAAAAACGTAAGAAAAATAAAAGTTAACTAGGTAGGCTCTATCACCAAGGTTTCGGGATTGATTCAAGGTTGGTTTTGATATTTAAGAGGCTGTCTATGCAAAAAGGCTCTTATATATTCGTTCTTTAGACAGAAATAACCACGGAGAACTAAACTCTAATTGCACTCGTATTTGAACATATTATATACTAATTCTATATTATGATTTTTATACATGTTAATGGCCATGTAGTGCCTGGACAATGTTTTTATATTACATACTGGTTGTTCTTAGCTAGTATAGATACTTCAAATGTATTTTGGAATATCTGAAATATTTTGAGGACATTCAGTGACTATACAGTCGACCCTCAATAAAATTACATAAAGGAAACGATAGCCTTTGAAAGTGATTGATCGAGTGAACATCGGATTAACGATACAAAAGTTGACAAAGTTCTGTTGTACACTTCGTAGCGTTAAGGACATAAAAGCAAGTGTTCAAAGAATATGACACTGATTATCAAAATTTATGTTGTATTTGTTTTTTGTAGAGGTGATTGTATTTTGTATCCATTTATTTTACTTTCAATTTCAAGTATAATATATATTATTATTGTCTTCGGAAAGTAAAATTGAATAATAATAAAAAATCTGGTTTTCTTAAATTACCTTTTTGAAGATTAAAAATATCTGTTTCATGTTAATTCAAAATATCGTTTTCTTTCCTTCTCTCCTTTGTCTATCACACAGCATCATAAATAAACTATACGAAGGCACGATTAATGTAGTACTTAACCTTTGATATGAAGTTAACGACCTGAACAACAGTTTCGATACATACCGCTGATTCAGCATGGTGTTTAGCAAAATGAGCTGTGCATTATACATCGTCTAGACTGATAGTTCCTGATGCTATTAATCACCGCTTTTTGTTCTGAATGAAGCACTTTGCATAATTGCAAGTACTATAAGTATTGTAGTAAATGAGGCTGCATCTTATATCACTATGTGGGTATATTATAAGTTGTTAATTACAGCTTTGTAAAATGTTAATACCTACTAATATTATAAAGGCGAAAGTTTGTAAGAATATATGGATGTATGGATGTTTGTTCCTCTTTCGCGCAAAAACTACTGAACGGATTTCGATGAAATTTGGCACACGGGTACATCATATCCTGGATTAACACATAGGCTACTTTTTATCCCGGGAAAACATAAAGCGGGACTTTTATCCCGGAAAAACTTTTTAACGCGGGCGGAGCCGCGGGAAAAAGCTAGTACTTATATAAAGTACAGAAAACCTTATTTAATTAACATTAAAAATCGTAATTGAACAAGATTTCTTTAAAAAAGTGTAACCCAATTCAAGAACAATAATCAAATAAATAATGAGCTGTAGAATCAACTAAGGTATCAAATACAGGGACATTCTATATACGGACGTTGCTTCACTCTTGTGATTGCGGCTCCAGCCGTGTACCAGTAAGGTAATGGAAAATGAAATAAAAATGGAAATAAAGTTTCAATAATAGGTTAATTTATTAGGGCAAGAATTTTAGAGGATTAGAGAATTGTCCTAGAGGTTGTTCAAACAAAATTTCAGCTTAAGTGGTACTTTTAATAGTTGGAGTTTCAAGCATGAATTGTGCCGCAAGCAGTGGCTAGTCAGCTATATTACTCCTAACCAAATTAGACTCCTAGCATTTCTTTCATCAATTTATTTGCTCATCGTCCAGCTTTCTCAATAAAATAACTAATGCGTCTGCGCGATGCCTAATTCATTTTTATTAAAGATCAAGATCTTATAGAAATCTCTAACACAATATGAAAACCCGCATTCGTTTTATCTTGAACAATATTAAGGAACTCAGTTTTCATAGCGCAATATCCGGGGTTCAATGTACGTTAGTTTCATTATATACTCGTGTAACGGCTTCCTTATCGGCTCACTTTCTTTTCATGTTTGTTTTATAAAGTTTCATTATATTGCAGTAGTTTTAAGCTTTGGATATTTCGTGATAATGGAGTCTGTTTATTGTATCTTTTCTTAGGTATACATATTATTGTGTAGCATTAAGAATAGTTTTTTTTATTAGGTCCTCACCTATGAAATTGCCGTTAAGTTTTCAGAAGGTCAGTCAATAAAGGTTATACTTCTGTCAATCAAAATATGCACCCATACTATCGATACATCTCTGCCAGCCCAATGGTAACTTTTATTGCCTTTCTTGAAGAAGTCATGTGTACGGGTGCCGAGAAACTCTCCAAAGGCATTTTGTACTATCTCAGATATTAGACAGAAATCCTACAACAGACGGTCTCTAAGCTACAGAGTTAGGGGTTGGAAGTTTTGCGTCATCCACCATACTCACCAGGTCTTACGCCGACAGACTTCTACTTTTCCCAAAATTTAGACAACTTTTTGGCAGGAAAAATGATTACCTGAGTAGCAGTACGAAATGCTTTTGAAGAGTGTGTTGGCTCCCGCGTACCTGACTCCTCCTAGAAGGGCATTGAAAAATTACCACTGCGTTGGCAGAGATGCATAGATAGCGTGGGTGCATATTTTGATTGATAGAAATAAAAAATATTAAAAAAAAGATGACTTTAACTTTTTGTATACTAAACGGCAATTTCATAGGCAAAGACCCAATAATTCCATAGATACTGCAACAAGTATACAATATGTTATATCTAATGTATAATTAAGACTTTTCATTTCATATTTAATCACATTTAAATTTATATACTTATATTTAGTAAAAAAAAATATTACCTCACGTTACTCTTTATTTCTCCCTTAATTTTTACACTCACAAGTTTTATGGCACTATGCAAAGTTGTTGACCATCGAATTTAATATAACTTTAACACAAATTATACATACAGTTTAATTTTTTACACTCTACATGAACGTTAGTTATGCCAAATCACTTACTCCTCTGTGCAATGTGCTTAAAAAGGGGTACAAAGATTTTTTCTTCACGTATTATGCATATTTCTTTAATAAAATATTTTTTTTATTCGTACAAATGCGTGAAATTTCGTAAAACCAACACGAAGTTGACGCACAAATTGATCAGGTCTAATGGCAGGCTAATATTTACTGGTATTATTCGCCAGATCTTGTAGTTAAATGACCTTATTTGTATGTACTTGATGAACAGTTCAGCGTCTTCTTTCGTAACTGGATCTGGAAAAAAATTATAATTTATATGGTTGAAGAAAACGAATATTTTGGACAGTAGGATAACCAATATTATTCTGTTCCTTTCTTATCTTTGTATGTACATGCACATGCACATATACTCACGCCTGTTATACCCGAAGGGGTAGGCAGAGGCGCAACTAGTGCACCCACTTTTCGCCGTTATTCCGTCCCATGATGTGATAGGGGGCGAGCCTATCGGGCCATATCGGGCACAAATTCCAGACTCCGAGCTGATACTGAATGGAAAAACTCAATATCACTTTGCCCGATCCGGGGATCGAACCCGAGACCTCAGCTTTGCAGTCGTACTGTAATACAACTACGCCACCGAGGCAGTCGGAAAAATTGCATCCCCAAAAAAAGTAAGATAGCAATATAAACCCACCTTTTTCGTCGATCACTTTATGTATAAGAAATAATAGAATCTTTTCGACTTCGATCGAGTAAAATTCCACTATGAGAAACGGCGTGAACAGAAATGATATAATTTGAAGAGTGTGCAACACAACAAGTCCACAAACGAATAATATAGCTGGTTCCTGTAAAATTCAACTATATTATTGTAGCGGCCAACGTCAATCGCGTTCAGGGTTCAGCCTGTGTAAAGTCACCAGTATAAGTAGCTGAACAAAATCAAAATTTCAAATTGCCTACATACTTTTGTGTTCTTACTAATCTTCTTTTCTCATCACAAAAATAAAATAAAACAGGATTTGCTTTACTTATTACGAAGATTTTTTTTTCAGTTTAATTAACCGCGTATATAGGCGATTTGAAATTTTGATTTTGTACAGATATATATGCTACTGACTGTACATCTGGTCTCAAACAAGCCGGCATAATTGTGTCGACTGGCGAGGGATACATATCTGTTGCTAGTCAACACTATCCGGGCCCTAATACATTTACCATTGAGTATAGTAGGGTCAATTAGCTGTACACCTATAAAATATTAACAGATGATACCCTGCATTATGCATTTAATGCATTGCAGTCAGCCCTGTAATAATACAGGCAGGCAGTATATAAATACTGCCCACTGCTGAGCACGGGCCTCCTCTAATACTGAGAGGGGTTAGGCCTTAGTCCACCACGCTGGCCTAGTGGGTTGGCAGATTTGACATACCCTCGAGATTCTTATAGAAAATTCTCAGGTATGTAGGGTTCCTCACGATGTATTCCTTCAACGTTAAAGCCAACGATAATTGATAAACAACACACACGTAACTTCGAAAAGTCAGAGGTGTGTGCCTTGGGTTTTTACCTCCGCATATTGTCTCGGCAGACCAATAGGCTATCGTCTATTTATATATTTACAATAAAAAAAAAAAAAACACACACACACACACACACATATCACATTTATCCCAGTATGCAGAGGCGCAACCAGATATCACAGTTCACCTTGTATGTTCCGTACTATGATATCGTGCGAGCCCATCTTCATATCGGGCACAAATTCCAGACTACGACAGAAAATATAACATAACTACGCCACCAAGGCAGTATAAAAATCTAATGTTTGGGTTTTTTCAATGCTAAGCTATCATCATCAGCCACATGATGCTCACTGCTGATCATAGACCCCTTAAAGACTAGATGATGCTAAGCCATATGATATGTAACAAATGATTGCTTTTCTATGCAAAAGCGATAAATAATAATACATATATACATATACACTCACGCCCTTTATCCCCGAAGGGGTAGGCAGAGGCGCAACTAGTGCACCCACTTTTCGCCGTTATTCCATCCCATGATGTGATAGGGGGCGAGCCTATCGCCATATCGGGCACAAATTCCAGACTCCGAGCTTATACTGAATAGAAAAACTCAATATCACTTTGCCCGACCCGGGAATCGAACCCGAGACCTCAGCATTGCAGTCGTACCATAATGGCGTAGTTGTACTACGCCACCGAGGCAGTCATAAATAATAACACTTATAAATAATAACATAAAGAAATATATATTTACATTTGATTTATAACAGATTTAAGGTGAATGTACCTGCTTCGTTTAATACCCGTTAGAATGTTACTTATAATAAGACATAGATGTATTAATTAGTACTTACGTGCGTCTCTATCACCAGTAGAACGTGGTAGACGTGAGATATTAACGTTGGCACATTGAACAAGACGCTTAGGAACAACTGGAATTACATAATTTCTATTAAGATTTTTTTATTGCACAAATCAGCAAACGATTTCTATCACTTCTAAACACAATTGCGATATGCCAACTCTTTAGGAAAACTAGACTTTAGCTTACGTCTCCGCCCACGTGAATGAGTTTTTACGGGATAAAAGTCCCGCTTTTTATTTCCCCGGGATTAAAAGTAGCCTATGTCACTCGCTAATAATGAAGCTTTATATTGGTTAAGAATTTTTAAAATCAGTCTAAGTACTAAAATTAGAGTTTATTCGTTCCACACATAAAAAAATACAAATTCCCATTAATTTACGTTTTAAAACCACTAATTGACATCAAAATTTTAGAAAAATATAAAAATAATACTTACTGTTGCACTCAATTCCGGCGACATCAGCGCAAGAACATCAGCAATCGTTCTATAAATAAACAGCAGAAGTTTTAGTTTGTTCTCCTTAAGCGTTTTGTTGTTATTCACATACAAATAAAAGTTATTTTCGGGTGATTCCTCCAATCTCATTCGGAGGACCTTCAATCTATATCGAATGACGTCAAAGATCACGCAGCGCCACGCGCCGTTAACGTCGATAGCGATCATGGTGTACTGACTGATTAAATACAAGCTGAGGATGTCGTAACAACAATGCTTCTCGCAATATAGGAACACATAACTGATCCTCAAAAGCCACAAGGCGATGGTGAACACGATGGTCTTGTACACCTCCAAAGTGTAGTGTCTGTAATTGATCCTTAAATACATGTCTATAAGCTTCAATTTCTGTAAGAATAATTGCATTTTCGTTCTATACACCAGTATTATTAAAGCAGAGAAGACGTATTCTAGTAATAACCACGTTTGTGGTCAATCCTGAATGTTGCGACATGCAAATGTCGTATATATCATAACAAAAACCAGAGTGATGCAGTAGAATTTAGCAGCGATTCTAAAGAACACATTTTTATCAAAGTAATTGTAATTGTAGCCGCACAATAAGAGAATGAAGAGCATGGCTTCGTAGCAGCGGGATCTGGCTTTTATATTATTTATTTTCGGTGCCATTGTAAATGAGGTGTTAATTGGGAATGCACACAAAGTCGCGTCAACACGATCGTCGTTTCGGTGCTGGTTTATGGACAATTTTGACCGAACGCACAAAGCTAACGACAAGTGTTTTCACGTTAATGTTGGAGAGTTTACACTCATGTATTGATTGATTAAAAAAAAAACAATTCGCCAGTCACGTGTTAGTCTCTCAACCAAACGCAATAAAACGAAACTGAATCGTGTCGACTTCCGAGGCCATTATGAAACTTGGCAAGGATTATCTACACAATAGTAGCTGTTTATAAAAGAAAAATAAAGAAAATCTAAATATGCTAACTTTGTGAAATTCAAGTCTGAAATATTAAAATATGCTTATCATCTAAAAAAAATCTATTTCCAAATATGCAATTAAAAAGCTCATTAAATGAAGTATACATTTCACTATTTTATTTATTTTATTTTAACTTTTAAAAACTCGAAAATGGGATTCGAAGTGGCGCATGCCAGTCGGCCAGTCAAAACTTCAAAGTCCTTTAACTCGTAAACCAGACCTTATGCATTAAAAATATTTTGTATCTGGATCGAGGACACATACAGGTATAACATAGTCAAATATTACTAGAATCGGAAACATTGTCATTTTTTTCGTGCCCGCTTCACGTGTAATGCCCCTTATGCCAAATCTCACACGCCTCCGTGCACGCAATGTGCTTTAAAAGGGGTTCAAAGATTTTTCTTCACGTATTAATATTCTAATATTGCTTATTAGTCTTATAGACTGGATTGTAATTTATTGGTAAGAACCTAGTTCTTACAACAAAGGATAAAATAAAAGTAGTAATATATCGATGAGGCAAAATCGTCATCATTTACAGGAACATTCAAAAGCTGTCAAAAGCTTATCGAATGTCAGGTGAAAATGACGTAATCTGACCGCAGCGTTCACAAAGGCCTTATTTATTATAACTGGACTCGACATTGTTCACACAAAGCTCGTTTGAATAGTGTCAAAATGTGGTATGTACTAGCTTTCACACCCGATGTTGTTTATGAAATGTATTGAATTTTGATGTAACAATATATAAATGTACAAGTTCTCGAGTGGAGGCCACGTGTTAGCAAGCGCAGCGTCAGCCGTCCACTTGCCCGGTGGACAGAGGACTTGATAATGGTCGCAGGAATCGGTGGACAGTGCGCTTTTGACAGGTCCGTCTGGAAATATGAATCTGGAATCCAAAGAACATAGGTTCAGCAGTGGACGTCATGAAGCTGATGATGATGATGATGAATACATAAATGAGAATCTGGCTCACCTTCAGCGATCTTCATTTGAATACTTAGGCTGGCTTTCACAACAAATCAACATATGCAACAATGCTGAATTATATTTTAATCATAGTGCTGTCTTTCTCTAATTCTATTAAATGACAGTGACAGCAAGAGGTTTTAAATTCGTTTAGCGAAACATATTTAGGAAATCGTTAAGCCAGTAATAAATTCTACTCGTCATATAAATGTATAAATCGACCAAATACAAACGTCCCACTTTTATCTATGCTCCCAAATAAATTACAATCAAATGAGTATTATCTACATTAGCTTACAATAGCAATTTAATACGATAACTGCCGAATAAAATTTACTTGAATATTGTGTAATAGGCCGTTAGAGTCGGAAGAGTACAAGAAGTTTATAATATAACTACTGGAGAGCGCGGTACGCACATTTTTGTGAAGACAAAAAAATTACCTTTTGAGCTGTCTTCTATCTCACTCACTCTTTAACCTATGTTGCCAAAGCTTACGGATTATTTCCCCACCCACAAAAAAATATCAATACCGTTATTGTCGTCTCAATCATATATATATAAATATTTCCAACATATCTTATATAATGATATAAGTACTATTTTCACTTCAGAATTATTCTTGTTGAATAAGATATCCTTAAGGTTTTTTATCCTTATTAACATTTTAGTTAAACAAAATTTCCTCATTTAATTGGTAATTGCGAATACATATTTCGGCAACACTGTTATAAAACGTTAAGTTCGATGTCAATATAGTTGTCAAATAAATGTTCACTTCGAAATTTTCTCTGTAATTATCTATAATAATAAGTGTGTTTTAGTGATATTTTAATGTGAATTGTGTAGTTCATGGTTGCAGAAATATTTGGCATCCATCATTTAATGTGAAATTCTACAGGTAAGTTCATTGTAATCAATATTGTGTAAATATTATAATTTTATCAATATTTATACGAAATGTAATAAAATACGTGAATATTTTATAAATGAACTGTAGAAAAATATCGCTTAATGTGATTTGCTTTATATATGACTACTTTTTTCATATTAACGTAATGTTAAATGTGATTTTTTGTATTGTAAATAGTGTATATAAACAAGAGGCTAGGGTGACCATGGTGTAAGCTTTGGTGGACCGGTTTGACAATGGTGCTAGAGTATTTGTAATACTAGCCGCCTTACTAATGAATATTATAAAGCTTATTAATCTTTAAATAATCATCGTAAATAAAAACTGAGGATCAACAGTTACAATCGAGTTCTCAGTGTATCCAGCATTGATTTATTGAAACTTTTATTTAAAATAAAATCGAGTTTGTATTTCTCTTTACAGATTTCTTAAAGATCTAGGCAAAAAAGTGGTTAAATATAAATACCATTAAAAGGTCAATTTGATGTCTGCAAGAATTACTAGTCAACATTTAAAGACAGAAGATTATGATTCTGAATGTGATAATGTGTCTTCTACTTCTCGGAATATGGCAGTAGATGTCAAAAATAATTATTTATTACCAGAAACTCATGCTGTAAGTATATTATTTTTTATCATTTCACTGGTATAATTATGATCCACTTAGACTTTATTATTTACTAGCTTTTGCCCGCGGCTCCGCCCGCGTGAATGTGTTTTTCCGGGATAAAAGTCACTGTTTATATTTTACTGGGATGAAAAGTAGCCTATGTGCTAATCCAGGACTTGATCTACCCGTGTGCCATATTTCATCGAAATCCGTTCAGTAGTTTTTGCATGAAAAAAACATCCATACATCCAGACATTCTTACAAACTTTCGCCTTTATAATATAATAAGATTAGTAGGATAGGGCATTAAGCTTGCGACCCACCAAATTTTATAACGGCGGTACATTGGGTGATATCTGAGTGTACTAAATGGCACCTCTGCCTATGTCTAAAATGTATAGGTACTTAAATATATTATTATTGATTGATATTTACTTTTTACGTTACATGTCAGCGAAATGACTATGAACCACCATTGAAACGTCAAGACTTGAAAGATTTCAATATATCAGTTAATGTGAAGACATCCAGTGAAATGAGTTTAAAGAAATAAAAGAAAGTATTGCAGCAGAAGATGAAGAGATAAAAGAAGAAAATTAATTACAAGTTATTTCTTATTAAAGTTGTTCATGATTATACAGTCTGAAATTGAAAATATTTTGCAGTGAAATTTTGCTAATATTTGAGATTTTTTTAAAAAGTATATTCCAAGTAGCAAGCAAAGAAAAATTACATATAGTGATAACATAAAGACTTTTGCTTTAACATTACACTTTTAGTCGCCGAAAACATTTTTGTTTTATAAATTCAAAGATATATTTGCCGAAAGAGAGCACATTATGGTGATCTTTAGCAAACTTTAATTGTTTTGTTGGCTTCTTACAGAAGTTTTAGAATATTAAAAATAAATTCAAGGACGAAACCTCACCCGCAGAATGTAGCGTTAATTTTTGATTCCATGGCTCTCAAACAAGAATTTATTTAGTATTGTAATTTGTAAAACATCCACGTGTTTATTACTTTTGCTATAAATATCTACACAACTTTGTTTACAATCAACTTACCTATGGAATTTCACACTAGATGTTGGATTGCAAATAATTCTGCAACCATGAATTACACAACTCATAGTAGAATATCTCTAAAACACAATATGTATTATTATGGATAATTACAGAAAAAAAGTTCGCAGAATACTCGCAAAAATTGTAAAATCACACAAAATAGATATTCGTAATATTTCAAAATTACTTACTGAAAATTAGGTTATTAACTTCCTAAATGTGTATTATTTTTTCATGTATGATTGTTTACTTTTATGAGTATGTTTTTTATTTTTTTTTATTATATTTAATTGTAACAATAACTGTAGTTTTCATTTTTAAATATCCCAATATTTTTCTGTCTAACCTTACAGTCTCCATATTTGGTTATAAAGGCCGGCAAACAACGTGAACATATCCAGTCGCGGGGGAAAGTAAAACATAATGTGAGGCTGTGTGCCGAGCAAAAAAAAAGCACGCGGGGCCCCGTGCGAAGCAAATAATTTTTTTCAACAGCTTTGTAAGTAAGGTGCCAAAAAACGGGCCCCCAAGGAGCTGCAAGATGCCCCTGGAACTGCGAGGCCCCAGGCGGTTGCCTGGTTCGCCCCCTCCTCCAAGGCCGCCACTGAATTCACCACCGCGTGGTGAGGTATTTTTTTTATGTAAGTGGAACTAGTAGTTCCGAACTACACATACCAAAAAAGTATGTAAATATGCCAATTTTGTTTGGAATAAACTTTCTAACTCAAATTATATTTTTTAAATATCAACTATTACTAGCCGCTGTAGTTGGTTTTCATAATTAATTTAAACCGCATTACTTTATAGAGATAAAAATAAATATTATGGTGCGATATCATATTATTACACACTCACACACTCACGCCTCTCATCCCCCGGGTAGACAGAGGCGCAATTAGTGCACCCACTTTTTGCCGTTATTCCGTTCCATGCTGTGATAGGGGGCGAGCCTATCGCCTTATCGTATACAAATTCCAGACTCCGAGCTGATACTGAGTGGAAAATAATCACTTTGCCCGACCCGACTAACCCGGGGATCGAACCCGAGATCTCAGCATTGCAGTCGTACCATAATACAACTACGCCACCGAGGCAGCCATATTATATCATATCATATTATTATGGACAGTTAATTATGTTACGTCCTGGTTTTGAAAATAAACCTTTGTCACTCTAAAGAGAGGGACAGCAGACAGTTGTGACGTCACATTTTATTCTTCAGTTTGTTGAACGGAATGAAAAATCCATATATGGGTATAAGATTCTTGGAAGAGTAAGTTGCATTGCCAAAAGATTAAGAAACATTTCAGACTTCCGCGAATCTTGTCGACCATAGAAAATGTATTGCTCTTTACGATTTTTCTTTTTTTTTCTTTATTAGTAGTACGTGATAACATTTTAATATCAAGTAAATGTACATATTAAAATGCAAAAAGCATAACATGTATGCAGATCTTTTTTTATATTAGATGCATTAATTTTGTCTATTCTTTGCGTAAGACAAAAAAAAAATTACAGACGCATGATCTAGAAAAATAAAATATACCGAAAAAGACACAATAAAAGTTTTTCCAATTGTATTTCAATTCCTTACTGTTCACTATCAATATTTTATCTTTTCCATACCTACAATCAACAAATAAAAATAACAATAGCGGAAAAACGTACCGAGGATAAAAACTGTTGTGAATTGTTTAGGGCCGCCATTAGTCGGCCTAGTCGACAATCAACATGCTCTTACACTATTAAGTTGTTATAGCTTCGTGAACCGGTCACGCCGATGTAAGAAATAATGGAGGCGTCACTTGAAAGTTTTTTTCAGATGCCGTGTGTTGGACGGCGTTTAGGCTGCGAAGGAATTATCTATTAACTTTAAGAAATTAAGCAGGCCACCATAAATATTCCGGTCGTCCAGTCGATATGTTTTTAGGCTTCTCTTCACTTACCATCAGGTGTAGTAAGGCCACTTTGCCGAGCCTTCAAAAAGAAATAACTTTAGTTTAAAATTAATACAGATTATCTCAGTTTCTACTAAACTAATGAGTTTGGAATAGATTTTAATTAGTTTAATGACTGTAAAAACGAAATATTCATAGGTCGTTGTCGTCATTTTGAGTGATGTGTGTGGGAAATATGTTATAATATTATTTACTAAAGACTTAGAATAATAGTACAAGTAAATAAATTTCAAGAATATTTGCTCAAAAGTAAACCAGTAACACTTGAATCCCATCAATAATGATATTTAAACACGTGCCACCTCCATTAAAATAAAACATTTGTAACTCCACAGCGCACCCTCTTCTCGGTTGTCGTTAAGTTGCATGATTGAGAACTTACGCTTTCGACTTCATTGCTTCCAATTTGTCTGATGTACAGGGTGCGTTGAAAATTTATTTTCATTCTACATTTAAATATTTTCGTTATTTTGCAAATATTAGAAAATATAAGAAGAAAAGAGTAAAAATACTTATATTTATGTAAAGTATGTATTTTAACAATGTTGGGCACGGGCCTCCTCTACTACTGAAGGGGTTTGGCCTTAGTCCATCACGCTGGCCTAGTGCGGGTTGGCAGACTTCACATACCCTCGAAATTCTTATGGAGAATTCTTAGGAATGTACGTTTCCTCACGATGTTTTCCTTTACCATTATAGCGGATGATAATTGATAAAAAATACACACATAAATTCGAAAGGTCAGAGGTGTGTGCCTCAGACGGTACTAAACTTGCTAATAAATATCCTGTACAGTTATAGGCAGTCTAGGAATCGATAAAATATTGTAGTTGTAGAGATCTTGATGACCATCATTAATACGATCCCTATTTTGATGGTATATCAAACAATGAAATAATTTTAAAAATGCTTAAATTTATTGTCCACTCGCATATCCTACTAATATTATAAATACGAAAATTTGTAAGTATGGATGTTTGGTACTCTTTCAGGCAAAAACTACTGAACGGATTTCGATTAAATTTGGCACACGGGTAGATCATGTCCTGGATTAACACCTAGGCAACTCTTTATCCCGGGAAAATATAAATTAAGACACTATCCCTTAAAAGTGTTTAGCAGGGGCGGAGCCGCGGGAAAAAGCTAGTACAATCATAAAACAATAGCCAAGCCGTATTATTATGAAAATAATATATAAAAAACCCCTACAAAGCAAAAAATTATTAAAATTTAATTAATATTTTTTTATTTTTTTATTAACTTAATTAAATTAATTAGGCATCGACTCCAAACATACATACGTATATACTAAGCGAATACAAATTTTAATTATTTTTTGCTTTGTAGTGGTTTTGAAGTCGGTTTATTTTTTATTAAAAAGTTTTTATTTATTGCTCTTTTGTTACTTAATTACAGAATGCTGAAAACAATACATCATATATATACGATTGCAGCATTTGCGAGTCATCTGATGTTAATTATTGAAGAGTTCCATTGTGTATCTCCGAAGATCTTCATCAGATCTTCATAAATTACATACTAAAACCTTCCCTGAAATATATACATTTCAATATCGAAAACCACATACAAATCGGATCAGTAGTTTTTGAGAAACACGCGGCCATACATACAAACATACATACGGATCGAATACAGAACCCCCTTTTTGAAGTCCGTTAATGAAGTCGGTTAATGAAGTCGGTTAAAAAGAAGCACCCTCTATAATAAGGAAGTAGTTGAAAGAAAATCGCAGGTCGTATTGTTTAATGGCACAGAAGCGGGTGTGTCACTCTAAATAATAACGTGGAGTGTTATTTACTTTATATTGTACACGCGTTACCGGCTCGTTTACAAGTTTATTCTGTTACAGATCAGTTTTTATAATGTGCTCTGATTGTTTCTTTATTATGATTTATTCGATATTGAATAAGTTTTCAAAGATTTACAACGTATGATTAATATTTTAAATTGGGGCTTTATTCATAAATTTTTCAATAAGTGATAACTGACCCAATTTCGCTTTTACCCAAGAATAAATGTGTATTGAACTTTTAGGTCAATCACACTTTATAGTGGATGATCTAAATATTATATTCATTGTCAGAATTTGCCTATGAAGATCCGTCCAGTTTCGACTTACTTTTTTTTTTTTTTTTTTTGTCCCTGACATTACTCTTTCTAGCCTGACGAGGGTCGGCTTATGAAAGAACACCGGTCTTTTGGGTGAGTGCAGAAGGCGCTCGCAACCCTTAAAATTAAGCGACCACGCTGAGGGCGACCCACTAATGGGTCACGAACAGCGACTATATAACCCCTAGACTCCTAATGTTCAATATTTCTCTTCAAATTAATTCTGTCAACTACATGAGGTTTGAGGAAGCGGGGTACTGCATTATGATTGGTTCTTCCAACACCTTATCGCATTATATAACCTTGGAAACATAGGCATAGGGATGGGACGAGTTAAATGAAAACACGATTTTTTATCGATATTACTTTTATGTAATAAAGTTTTATATTAATATTATTATTATTTATTAAACATATTAATATTTTAACGAAACTATTTATGTTATCAAATGACAGATGGCGCTTAGTAAGTCTCATCGACATTAACAAGAATATTAGAGCTGACTTGTAGGAATAACACAAAGAATAACTCAAAATAATCGTTATAATCAACAAACAAAATAAAAAAATATCCTAATAACATTTAATTCTGATACCGCTAGTCAAAAATATATCCTAATCATTTTTAAAATGAATTAACTATTACTAATGAACTAACCATTTAAAATAAAAAGCCTGTTAAAATTAAATAGGCCTCAGATAAATTGATTAGTTGAGTATTCGGGCGATAGTTTCTCTTATTTTTAATTTTATCGATAGAACTATCGACAAATCCTTTTGGTGTATCACTTACTTTTCATGTTAAAAAACTAAACGAAATACAAAATGTAAAAAGTACTTTCGTCGGAAAGAGATGCAAATATAACAAGATGGCGCGTAAACACCCAAATGGCCAGTCTAAGATGAACTCCGTAAAATTTTAAATAAAATGTGATTATGTGTCGTTATTGACTTACCTGTGAAATGTAATGCCATTTTTCTGAAAATTTTAATTATGGCTATTTATACCACACCATTTTATTGTGCACGGGGCCATTACAATAGTTATTTATTCGCAAACACGGAAGTATTTACAGCTCACAGTTGTGGTCGCAACTGACTTGAAGATTTTGAACGGTCAGCTACATTGGATCTATTTGTCAGATGTGTTGCCCGAAGCCGATCGTCTGTTATTAGGAGTCTAGGGGTTATATAGTCGCTGGTTACGAACCTCGGCTCAGGGCGGCCACTGAGATTCTCTCAGTTTCGACTTACTATGTAGATACTTAATAGGTCGAAACTGGTCGGCGATTTTGACTAAGAATACGTGAGTGAAACCGTTTCGTTTTCTAGTAATGTGATATGTCTCGCGTAAGTTTTAATCTCATCAAAAACATAAATGTGAAATATGGAAGCCAAGTCTAATAATAAGAATATGGGTGCTTGTCGACTTCACCGACAAAAGAATTAAAATCTAAATGGTTGCCAAGCCGATAACTTAGTATAAATTTAAGCTCAAGATTTGACTTGGCTAGTCTTCACATAATTTTTTTCTTATATTTGGCTAATAAACTTATCTTCTTTATGTTACTGTTTTTATATTGTAAAGTCAACATATCCTACTCTTCGAAAAATGATATTTTCTGATAAAACTAGCCAAGACAAATCTTGCGCTTAAATTTATACTAAGTTATCGGCTTGGCAACCATTTAGATTTTAATTCTTTTGTCGGTGAAGTCGACAAGCACCCATATTCTTATTATTAGACTTGGCTTCCATATTTCACATTTATGTTTTTGATGAGATATCATTACTTTTTGTAAAGATATTGTTTAGTTAAGTAATTAAAACAATTGCGTAAGAAGTTACCTTTGATCAATATTAATGAAATTAGTTATTTTAGAAAGAAAATAAATAATGTATTAAAAGTCGTAAACCGCTTAATCGTTCTGCTATGTGCACGCGATGAAGTCTTCTTGGTATAAAGCCTCTATGTTAATAATTACCTAAACTCTATGATTCTATACTTTAAGTATAATAGAACGTCCAATGTCATCTCATCTGTCAAAATAATAAACGTCGTAAGATGTAAATAAACATTGTAGAAATCAGAAATTTTTAATTTGAGCTCGAAACAGAAGTAATTATATAATATAAAAGACTGAAGAGCGGGCACGAGTTGCTGATGCCTATAACGTATCTATATGAACCTACCGCCGTATCCCACAACAGCTCTGTCTGAAGTCGGAAAATTTATAGAAAAATTCAAGAATAAGTAGTGCCCTAATACGGAGGGAATGTAATTAATGAATCAAGGTAAACAATTTTTAAATTAAAATAAAGCATCAATGGACGTGTACACGCCTAAACGTTCATTATTCTAAAGATAATTTATAGATAGTATGCAGATTTTCCGATTGCTTGGAAAATGCTTCAAATCTTAAAAATGTACTGTTTTCAGATTTTTTCCTTTGTATACATACAATTACCTATCTGGACACCAAATTTCAACTTTCTAGGTCATCTGGAAGTGGGTTAGGTTTTTGATCTATATGTCAGTCAGTGATAAAAATGCCGATTTTTAGATGTTAGTATCTCAATGACCGTTTAAGCTATATTTATGAAATTTTGGATTCTAGTTCACTTAGGGGGCTTTAATACATAAACCAAATCTCATGTATTTACGCTAAATAGATTTTGAGTTATAGAGGCGTCAAAAGTCGCTCCAAATGGTTCGGGTGAAACTACACTAGGCAGCTTCGAGTTTTTTTTTTTTGCTTGGCTTGACACGCTGCCGCGTGTCTCGATAATATTAATCTCAAAAACATTTCAAAATTTTGCACCAAAATAGTTCGTCTACCGTCCATCAAATCTCTTTGTGCTGCCAAATATTCTCAAACACACGAAGCGAGCCCAGTTATCAGAAGGATTATACACGTCAGTAACAGTGAGATTAGTTCAGTTCTTTTCCTTTTTTGTTTACTATTGAACGCTTTGTGAAACGCTGAAGTTTAAAGCACTCTCGGTACATTTTACTGTCAATGGCCGGCTAGGAGACAAGGATTATAATGCGGTAGATATGGCTTGGATATAAAATTGGAAGTATAATTATGTTTAATTAATATTCATTGAAATTGGAAATAAGAGAACTAAGATTTAATCAATTTTTCTATTTTTGTGATATACAATTTCGTATTTATACATTGGTAATTGTTATAGATAATAATGTTTTCTGCCTGCCATTCTGACTGCCTCGGTGGCGTAGTTGTATTACAGTACGACTGCAAAGCTAAGGTCTCGGGTTCGATCCCCGGGTCGGGCAAAGTGATAATGAGTTTTTCTATTCAGTATCAGCTCGGAGTCTGGAATTTGTGCCCGTTATGGTGATAGGCTCGCCCCCTATCACATCATGGGACGGAATAACGGCGAAAAGTGGGTGCACTAGCTGCGCCTCTGCCTACCCCTTCGGGGATAACAGGCGTGAGTGTGTGTGTATTCAGAATTATTGAGCTTGATTTCCATGGTCACTGAATTTCATGCAAATGAAAAGTAAGGTATGTTTGTAGAAAATGGTTATATTTCTAGTGTAGAATATAATAAAATGAAAATAAACTTACACCTACATATCATGACTAAATTAACATTATGAAGAACATAATTTTTTTTGAGGTTGATTAAAAGTAAAAATCAAATAATAGTTGCCGCATCCAAAAGATCAAATTAATTTACCTCATCTACGTAATAATCCCGCACTTCTTTTTCAAGTAGAAAATTGTTCCGACTAACTTTCTTTGTCCGTTGACCACTAGTGTTGAATTTTTTACTATAAAATTCTCTGAAAGAGCTCCTATGTATGTATGTGTTCCTGTAATTTTGAACCGCGAGCGGCAAATTTACCTAGACCTGTAAATTTACTGAAATTGCTTTTACACAAAGCTCTTCCATATTTCGTCACGAATTGGAGGACAAAAATGGATATCTCTTTTGAGGGTAAGTACGGGATTGTCTGAAGAGGATGAGGGTTATTTAACTACTTGTATTTTGCGAATCATTTCAGAACGAAGCCTGGCTTGGGTTAAAAATAAAACTTTGTTTAATCATTTCTTATGTTGACGTGAATGTTAGACATTTAAATAAAACTATTTCACGGATTTTATCGCGGTTTTTTAATTTATATTTTCTCCCGACGTTTCGAAGGCTTTGCAGCACACCGTGACCACAAAATAGTTTTATTTAAAACTTTGTTTTGCAATGGGTATAAATGATAATAGTGTACTATTGATATAAAATTCTAAGATGACTGATGACATTTGGGGGTAAATTCTATTGTGTAAGCATTGCCCTGTTTGTTTGAAGGACATTGTAGCCAGCGTAATTATTGTGACTGCCTCGTCGGCGTAGTTGTATTGCGGTATGACTGCAATGCTTAGGTCTCTGGTTCGATTTTCGGGTCGGACAAAGTGATATTGAGTTTTAAATTCAGTATTAGTCCGGAGTCTGGAATATGTGCCCGATATGGCGATAGGCTCGCCCCCTATCACATCATGGGACGGAATAACGGCGAAAAGCGGGTGCACTAGTTGCGCCTCTGCCTACCCCTTCGGGGATAACAGGAATTAGTGTATATGTATGTATGTATATATATATGATACCTAGCCCATTCTTCAGAAAATCCCAATTACCTGCCGTTGCCATGGATACGAAGGGACAAGGCGCTGTCCATAACGAGTGGTATTATCCTCCCGTGGTCATTACACAATACTATCAATTGAACTATAATAACTGTAATTGGCGTTTAATAGTAGGGAAATTATAATTGGTATCTCCGTGGTTAATTGGGTATCTATATGATGTAATTGGTTTTCCTATAATTATGGAAATTAACAGGCATTTCATGCGGATGCACCAGCAAGACGTTACTCAAAATAAAAGCCTTTGATTTTAGAGATTAAAAGTAGTCTACTTAATGCCATGGCCATGGTCTATCGTTGTGCCAAATTCATTTAAATCCATTTATCATTTACTTACTTCTATAAACATCTAGCACCGTGGTTCCAAAAGTTGAACTGGACCGTGACCCACCTAACGAAAACTTCAAAATACTGGACCCACCTCTTCACTACCACAAAGTTCTTTTTAATACTTAATTACCTAGAGGGAGTGCATTACAATGAAGATTTTAGTTATTTTTCTCGACCCATCAGTGGCCGTCCGGCTGTTGGCTCAATCGGTTAAGGATTATCCTATTTTTCAAGGCCAGCGAAAAATTCCCTCGCAACCCACCAGTGGGTCACGAACTATAGTTTGGGAAATGCTAATCTAGTACTTAAGTGAGTAATGTACACAAAGCATGTGAATTATCGCTCGCTTTAACTGTGAAGGAGAACATTGTGAGGAAGCCTGCATATTTGAGAAGTTCTGTATAACAATTTCGAAGGTGTGTGAAGTTTGCCAACTCGCACTAGACCAGTGTGGTGGACTAAGACCTAAACCCTCTCAGTTGTAGAGGAGGCCCATGATCAACAGTGAGCAGTATATAATACAGGGCTGGTATGGTATGGTACACAAAGAAAGAAAGAAAGAGTTTTATTATTGGCACAAAAAGCAGTTTTAAAAATAAAGTTTTTTTTCACAAAATCAATTAATGTGCCAACAAAGGGCTTCTCATTCAGCTTAATGCTGCTGCAAAACAGCTGCAGCGCTGGTTTTCAATGAGAAGCCCAAGTGTCACACGGATGTCCAGTCGGTAAATACAAATGAAATGAGTAATAAATTACCACAAACAAAAAAAAGTAAAAAAACAAACTATACAATTTTTTCTATTGTGTCAGTGGGTAGTCCGTATAGCCCAAGATCCCAGAGCGTTCTGACATAACTTATTTTCACATGGATGAAACCTTCACGAATTAGTAGCGTCTAGTATACTTTATAATACCTGCCTACTTGTGGAGCTTGCCCTGTGACACCTGGGCAGGTACCAGGTGAGAAAGGTAACTAAAAATATGAGTTATCTAACTTAAATTTGTATGGCTGATTTTTATATATATTTTGTAGAATATTATTCTAAACTAGAATTATAAAGTGTCAGACACTTTTCATGGACCAGAGCTTTTGTCAGACGCTTTAAAGCTCGATAAAAAATTAATGAACTTTACTTATTTTTTCATGTCTGCCTTTTAGATATGTTATTCAAGTGACTATTACAAAGTTATATTTCATCAGTCAGACAAATTCGAGTGACCAAACATCCCCTAAACACAAAATTATTCTGCCGGGAGTGCGAGCGCGAGCGCAAGAGCACTATGCGCACGCATTTCAGAGCGAGTGAGACGTTCACAACAACTTGGTTCCTCTTCTTAAACTCACCATCTGCTCCACCTTACAGTGTATACGTGCTTATTGCGCGCGCAACCTATAGTCAGTGTTGCCAACTTAACGGATTTCCCGTCATTTCTAACGGATTTGGATACATGTGAAACGGAAAAAATCCATGTAACGGCTGACGGGATATTTGACGGGACGGGAAAACAACATTTTTATGTGTGAGGAGGGGTGTACATGTCAAAGGAGGTCTCCATGGGCGGCTAAAATAATAGCTACACCCGTGTCAATTGTTGATTTAACGGGTTTTTGACGGAAAAATGCGACTAACTTGACGGATTCTTAAAAATATTGTTGGCAACACTGCCTATAGTATCCTGGTATCCAGTGCAGTTCGGGTGTATAACAGCACATGTTTTTGTTGTTTATATCGTGTAATTCGTGACCGATATTGTTATTTGTAATAGTGAAAACCATGGAAGAAGAAAAATCAAAGTGTATATGTGTGTGTGGTTTGATGGTGACCAATTACCCGGAGACATTAGTGAATTCCTTAAAAATTCAGGTACTATACTTTGACTTCAGTTTTAAATTTATTGTATTTATAATTTTATGTTTTATAATTCTTTAAACTGTTTTTTGCAGAAGACGCTGCCAGCAACGACAACATCACTGTCAATATCATGATTGGATGAACGATGAAAATTCCAATGACTGTCGATAATTGCGATGATTAAAAGATAAACAAATATTTGCTGTAATTAATCATAGTTATATATTTTTTGGTAAATATATTTTTTTCTTAAAATTTTTCTAACTGGTATCTTTTTTACAATAAAATAAAGATAATTCCTTATAAAACAAAATGGCTCCTCATATATTCACTATCCCAAATACATGCAATAAATAAATTCACTTTAATATTTATTAATTCACAACTTAATATTGAAGCTCATCCCTGATTAGAAAAAGAGATTTGAAAAGATTCGAAATGGCTCAAAGAGATTAAAAAAATATTCAACTTGACAAATATATAGATATACATTTTACATGGGTTGAATCTTTTTAAATCTTTTTTTTTAATAAGGGATCTTATTGAAATAAGGATGCAAAAATCTTGGATTGAAATTAGTAAGTATTTTCAATACATTTCATTTTTTTATTCTGAGACGCATGCGCATAGTGCTCTTGCGCTCGCACTCGCACTCCCGGCAGAATAATTTTGTGTTTAGGGGATGTTTGGTCACTCGAATTTGTCTGACTGATGAAATATAACTTTGTAATAGTCACTTGAATAACATATCTAAAAGTCAGACATGAAAAAATAAGTAAAGTTCATTAATTTTTTATCGAGCTTTAAAGCGTCTGACAAAAGCTCTGGTCCATGAAAAGTGTCTGACACTTTATAATTCTAGTTTAGAATAATATTCTACAAAATATATATAAAAATCAGCCATACAAATTTAAGTTAGATAACTCATATTTTTAGTAACCTTTCTCACCTGGTACCTGCCCAGGTGTCACAGGGCAAGCTCCACAAGTAGGCAGGTATTATAAAGTATACTAGACGCTACTAATTCGTGAAGGTTTCATCCATGTGAAAATAAGTTATGTCAGAACGCTTTGGGATCTTACTCTAGTAGCTGTGGTGGATTTCCACGTATAACATTCGCACTCGTGACTATTTGCCGCACGTGCGTTTAGTCTACTCAACGCATAATACAAAAATAAATAAAAAATGAAGAAGAAGTAGCGGATAGTCCTAAGATATAAAGCCAATATACCCGGTACACATAGTGTCACACCATTAAAACAGATTTTATGCGAACGAATACAGTGAATTGGATATAAGGCATGCCACAAGTGAACTTAGATAAAAGTCGCATTAAAAATATAGTTTTATCTTAAAACAGTAGGTAAGTGTCTGCCTAACTACAATTTGTTTCACATAGGCCCTTTTGTACCAGTAATAAGTGCGTCTTGAAATGAATTTTGAAAGTTTTCAAATTATGTTTAGCTCGACATGGAGGAGGAATGTTATTCCAACACCGAGTTGCAGCATATTTCAAAGATCCCCTGAACGCTATACTTCGATGATGAGGAATCGCAAGTGGATTTGTTGCTGAGCGAGTACCATATGGGAAGTTATCCTGTTTCCAAATCAGTTTGTCGTACAAGTACTTTGGTTTTTTTACTTTTATGATCCCAAATAATAGGGTAGCCATATGCAGTTCCCTACGTGCTGCCATTTTGATCATGTTAGCGTCATTTAAAAAAGACGTGACATGGTTACGACTGGGAATATCGAAACAGAACCTGGCGCAGGCATTCTGCACGCGCTGAATCAAACGAGCCGTTAAATCAAAGCATTATAATTCCATTTTCTAGATGCTCATTGTCATCATTATGTGACCAGAAACCCACAAACATCTTGAAAAATCGAACTCTTTACATAAAACTACACACGATATACCGAAGTATCATTAAGACGCTATAATTTAAAAGAGTGTCGACGCACATCCGACTAAGATGGATGCCGCGAGCGGAACAGGAAATGGTGTCGGATCGGCCCACGATGCCCTTAACAGATTCATTTTTCACTAACGCCCTTTGGTGCTAATGCTGTATTAAGTGTTGTATACGGCAATCTATCGGATGTCTACCGGACTGGTGAATAAACGGTCTTTGGAAGCTTTTATCATCCTAATTTTGAAAGCGTTTATTTTCATGCGAAAAGTTGCATAAAATGTAGAATGGAAATGAATCTAATTCAATATATGGACAAATCAAATCTATACTATAATATTGTAAAGCTGAATTTGTTTGTTTGTTTGGTTCAACGTGCTAATCTGAATTTTTCAACAACGCGCAAAGCGATGTAGTTTTCAGATCTGAATGTCGAAATATCACAAATCACAGAAAGTCCACTGCTGAACAAAGGCCTCGGAGATCTCCAAATTGACCTTTTAGAATATAATTACCTCTCAGGAATTGAATCTCAAAACCCCAATTTTAAACCTGAGTGTGAGAGTGCATTGCCCCTCTACTAATGAGATGATCCACAATATCAATACTTAATACAGTGCATATTTTCCAGTCTGCCCCAATAAAGACAGCGGTTGAAGAGTGATGGTTCGAGACGTGGTTAATGACGCGAAAGGGTAACTCAGACTTCCCTCTTGGCAAACGTTCAATGGACAAATCTATTTATTTTTCAATTGAGTCATGAAGATGTACTGAACACATTATTTCAAGTAACTGGAAGTTTCTTGAAGATAAAGACTGCTAAAAAGAACTATGTTTCGAAATGTTTTTTAAGTAATAGAATGATAAGGTAAAGTCTGATGATAAAAAAAAAATATTTATTTTGTCTCTGACACAACTGGCATGGTACAAAAGAAACAGAGAGACCAAACGAATCAAAACTATAAGGGCCGATTTCACTAGAAGCTGATAGCTTCTTCGGAACTTTCCGCCACTAAGTATTTTTTTTTAATTTGTATGCACGGTTAGTTCTTATATTGTTTTGGCATTCTGTTATATGTATTTTTTCCTTTCACCCTAACACTCAGGTGAAGTTAACTGTCATGACTAGCCCAAAACACAGGCTACGCCTAGTTAGGGTACCTCTGGAAGTTCCAGTTTTAAGAATCTCATAGTTCATGTTCATTTTAAGTAGAACTCATTTTCTGTGAGTCTATTTTTTCAATAAATGATTTTTCATTTTCATATATACTACAACTTTTGCTTTCACAGGTCTCGAATAAAAATAATTTATCTGGCAGAAAAAGTCGCTAGTGATGTGATTTATTTGATAGATAGCGTTATATGTCGTCTCGGCAGTCCGTCCCACTCCCAACTAGGCTATCGCCGCTTGGTAATGGAATATCCGCAAGTTCAAAACCCAAGGGCACGCACCTCTGACTTTTCTAAAGTTATACTGTGTGTATTATTTGTGAATTATTGCTTGCTTTAACGGTGAAGGATAACATCGTGAGGAAACCTGTATACCTGAGAAGTTCTCTATAAGAATTTCGAAGGTGTAGGAAGTCTACCAACCCGCATTAGGCCAGTGTAGTGGACTAAGGCCTAAACCTCTCAGTAGTAGAGGAGGCCAGTGCTCAACAGTGGGCAGTATATAATTCAGGGCTGGTAGTAGTAGTAATAGTTATGTCAGACTAGCTATTTCCCGCGGCTCCGCCCGCGTTTAAAAGTTTTTCCAGGATAAAAGTCTCGCTTTTCATTTTCCCGGGATAAAACAGCCTATTTGTTAATCCAGGACATGGTCTACCCGTGTGCCAAATTTCATCGAAATCCGTTCAGTAGTTTTTGCGTGAAAGAGTAACAAACATCCATACATCCAGACATCCATACATACTTACAAACTTTAGCCTTTATAATATTATAGTAGGATAATTATTTTGAACTTTAGCAGGAACCTATCAAACTGGCTTTCAGCTACACAAAGATATATACATTATTGACCTTTGATAACAAAACATTCAGTGACAGTACTGAGCTCTTGAGACAAGTATAATCCTTACAATGCCTTTCAAACTGGATCAAGAGAGTTTGAAACGAAAATTTGAATCGAGAGCATACAACACATTACCCATTCTGCAGATTAATCAAAAACACGATAAGAGTTGACACGACGTCTGCAATTAGCACTAGATAAATGCTTGGGGGGTTCGCAAAATAATTATACTTAAATCCAACGCGATAAATCAAGTCGACTCCTTAGCACACGATTAGCATCGAACAAGAGAGCGTAAATCATTGTCATACGCCCACTTAAGGAGGCCTATACATTGGAGAGGTATATGCAGCGTTTTTCCTTTGTAGTCATTTTCAGTTTCTACATTTGTTAGTGTGTATGCAGGTGGATCATCTAGTAATAACCACTTATGCGTAGTATATGGTTATAGAAATTTTAGTTGGTTTGCTAGCGGGGAATTGAGAAGGGAGAGAAAAATTATTGAACCTCTAGCGGTCCTACATAGCTAAAGTTCACTTACGTCCAGTTTTTTGTGATAAGTGATATGAGATATCAAACAAGTAAGCCAGACCATGGATGTTGTAGACAAAACGTCTGCTCTGTGGCTTCAAGTACTATCAATAATAGGCCTGAGAGTTTTGCTCGTCTTAATATTCTTTGTAATTATAAACATCAGAATCCCAAATTTCTCCGTAGTATAGTTTTATTTTCCAATGAATCTTCTTTGTTACTTTTAAAAAGCAGAATCATTGGTAACTAATCAAAACTAACTGAGCATTCCCTATACGAAAAGATAATTAAGTTATTATTTTTTCAGTAACATTGATGTCAACAATATCACTGCGATTAGCTGGCAAATGGAAGAGGTCCCTTAGACAATACGTCATGTCCCTGATTATTCTGATACACAAATTCACGTATAAAATTTGTATCCCTGTTCACACCTACTTATGTCATTAAGGGTTTGATATTGAAAGTAGAAATATCAATTTATCACCTTATTATCATAGGAGTATGCTCGCTGAGATAAATCTTCTCGGGCGTTAACTATTTTATAAAGACCTTTCGTAGTATTAACGATACAAAAAGAACTCGTGTGGGAAACACTAGAACTCCCTGTTTGAGGTGAGTGTTAAAGATTTTTCAGCAGTGTTAAGGCTTATTTTCATCAGTAGGCTTCTGTGGCTGATGATGGTTATGATGATGAAATATTTTTGTTACCTAAGTGGCTTCTATTATTTACAGCAGACATCTGTGGCAGACGATTATGATGAGAATAATAATAATGATAATGTTGATGATGATGACGACGGTCATGATGATGAAATATTTGTGGTAAGGGGCTTTTATTATATATAAACATGCCCAAGGCTTACTAGCAGGTAAATTACTTGCATTGAATCATTTAGATGGGTGCATAAAATATAATGATTTTCAATTTCCTGTCCCATCGTGTGATAAGGAGCCAGTCTAACTCTATATTGGGAACTAAGTTAATGTGATTTTTTCAATCAAGCTCTTAAAAATTTCGCTTGACCTTGGAAATCATAAACAGTAGAAAAAACATAAGGGGTTCCTAAAACCCAAAGCTAATTGCAAAAGTCCATAGTCAGAACTCGCTTCCTTCATAAGGATAGTCTGCTTTCAATAAAAAATAACGTTTTCCCATAGCATTATTCATTACAGCATAAAACTTGTCCAACATTTCGTCATTAATCTAAGTTTTCACATCACCGTACATGCTGGAAACTATTATAAAAACTTTTAGTTTGTTTCGGTGTAAAAAGCTATCTTGAAGAGTTAAGAAGGAACTGAGCAGACAATTATTTTTATCCATCTTTCACTTCTTGGTGTTAGAGATAGGCAAGCTAACAATATACATTCAGCCTTTCTCAGGATTAGATGGTAGTAATATAACTTTATTTGGCAAAACATTTTTGTACATACACTTACAAATAACATTATTTTCATTGATATAATGCAATATAACAAATACATTTGAAGTGTTTGATTGAACACTGGTACCCAAGGTAAGATTAAACTTGTGTTATGGGTACCAGGATTCTCACATGGGGCTGTACCTAAGTATTAAATGAGATGCATCGGAGGACAGTTATTTGTAAACTTAGTACATATTTTAGCAGGAGCGCGCGCGCGCGCGCGCGCGTTTATGTGTGTGTGTGTGTGTGTGTGTGTGTGTAGGTGTGTGCGTGCGTGCGTGCGTGTGTGTGTGTGTTTTAGGTAGAAAATATTTTAATAACATTAGTAGTGACAAACTTAACTTCTCTATAAAAACTGAGAGCCAGAGATCCCCTTGAAAGCAAACTTTTTTTTTGGCATGGCAAAGTCACCCCACTGCGTCTGATGGTAAGCAGAGAAAGGTCCAGATAGAGAGTCGACAGATGAGTGTTGATTATCTCTTATCAGTTGATACAATTATGCCAGCTTGCTCGAACCGGATACAAAAGCTTATGCCGGAACGCGGCACACTTACATAGGCCACTATGGCGCTTTTTAACTCCTTATGTACAGTGGTCGGTATCCCGGTAGATAGAAATTATATCCCACTACTAGCAAATACCAGGGAACTCGATAAAATATGCATGTCAATGCCAACCATATATGCCAACCAAATATGGCAGAGTGACTATAATTTGGGCTTTTCTGCTCAGTTTCAAGTCCACGCTTTTTCACAAATACCATAGTGGATTATTTTTGTTAGTCTATTATGTTTGTTTAGTGTGTCTACGTTGTAGCGGTAGTGTTGTGAGCAATCAGCCATTTTACTGCTCTTTGTCTTCTTAAATCGCCGCGCTGAGACAACTAGCATCATCTCGCGTTAATGTTAGTAGATTTAGAACTTTTTCAGTATCTCTTGCACTATATTTCAGTACCTTGTATGGTTCCTAGATACATAAAGATGAATGAATACTGCAAACATATTATTATTGTACAGTATCATTAGTAGCATTAAAAACATATTGTGACTGGGTTTTTCTATTTTAAAAATGACTCAGTCGCAGCTCGGAGTCAGGAAGTTGGCGGTGTGATACCCCCGTGCCTCGGAAAGCACGTGAAGCTGTTCGTCCTGCGCCTGATCTCCCTCCGGTCAGGTCGGATTGCCGTCTCACCGGACTATGAGCAGGAAGGAACAGCTAGTGCACCTGTGTATTGCGCACACACTTGTGCACTATAATATCTTCTGCGTAGGTACGTACGAGATATTATAGATTGTCTCTATCTACTACGGATTTTCTCAACGGAGATCAACGGAGATCAGAGCCAGGTGGCTGATCTCCGTTGAGATTGGCCGCCATGGCCGAAATTGGATAAAAGGAAGCATTACCGGCTCTATCCGGGCTGTAGACATGTTCGTGTAGCTTTGTTCTCAAATGTGCAGGCTTGTCAATAGCAAAATGATTATACATAACCTAACCTAACCTAAGTTAATATTAGTAGTATGTAAGATTTCCTAAAAATAACCGGACTCGCATACCGAGGGTCCCGACAGACTTGTAGGTAAGTTATCTAAGTATATATAAGTTCAATAGTTCGCCAAAAATAATTATAATCAAAATCGAAAAGTTTGTAATAGTAATTTTTTTTTTTAGTATTGAAGTACAAATTTACGGTTTTTAGATTTTTTTCTTTACATGTGCTATAAGACTGCTTTTGTCAAATTTCATGATTCTAGGTCAACGGGAGGTGGTACTATAAGATTTGATTCTCTTATGAAATCGCGAAATATGCGACATAAACGGTCATATCTTTTGATTGCGTTGAGTAAATGTTTTGATTTTTTCACAGCTGAAAGTAACCATAGTATTTAACCACCCGAGTATTTGATGTAAATTTCAACATAATATCTTTACGCGTTCTTGAGAAAGAGGGTCTTGACATACAGACAGGCAGATGGACAACAAAGTGATCCTATTGGGTTACTTTTTATATTTTGAGGTATGGAACCCTAAAATGACCGACAAATGTTACCAAATTAATAATGTACACTCTATTTTTACATTAGTTAATGAATAAAATCGCTTAACAGACAACCGATCGGTAGCTTGAAATACCCATTCAGTAATTAGTGTATCTGCTGACAGGTGCTAATGATGTAAATCAGTGGAACGAACTCTATTAGCACGGCGTTACGAGTCGGACATAATATATTACAACCGTCGACGTTTGATTAGTTAGGTAAAAGGTTTGATTGATTAAAAATAGAAAAGGTAAATTATTTATCATGTCAATTATAAATCTGGTATCACAATCTTTAAACATAATTATTGGCGAACCAAGTTCATTATAACATGACATATTTACATACATACATATATACATACATAAACTCACGCCTCACTCCCATTGGGGTAGGCAGAGACTATGGAGCGCCAAGTGCTACGATCCAAGCATGTCTCATTCGCTTCTTCCACAGTCATCAGTCTCTTCATACATGCTTTTCGGTTACGAGAACTCCTTATTTGATGACATATTTAATATCAGATAATTTTCTGAGTTCACCGTGTAAGATTATTTTTAGATATTTTATTACATTCATACATATACACTCACGCCTTTTATCCCCGAAGGGGTAGGCAGAGGCGCAACTAGTGCACCCACTTTTCGCCACTATTCCGTCCCATGATGTGATAGGGGGCGAGCCTATCGCCATATCGGGCACAAATTCCAGACTCCGAGCTGATACTCTGATACTATACCGATTAGATATTTTAATTCTTCAAAAGCAATAGAATAGCAAAATTTGATAGTTATCTTCGTTCTCCTTTGATCGTTTTTCATTTAGTACCGAACTGGGTTGATAGTTCGGATACAGCCTTTCGCAAAGTCCTATAGACATCTGTTAGCTCTCAATTTCGTTACGATATCTCGACACGGTTTTCTTCTTCTTATTCAGCATTTAGAAGTACTGAACATAGGATTCTGCCAAAGATTTCCCGACCGGTTGGTAAGCGGTTTTAAAATCGCTTATTGATAATACGTTCCTAATTAAGTAAAAAAAACATTGATTGAGATAACCTTAACGCGAATGTACGAGATGGACGCTGCCAGTATCAGATTTTTGCTAAGCTCGTAAAGCCAGTGTCGGCGCAAACAGTCGTACTGCGGTGTAATGGGCTGGAAACAGTTACAGTTCTTACCTAAATACAAATATTTGTGGACTCGGGCAGTGTTTTCAAACGTCAGTATAAACTGAATTGAGCATAATGTTTAATCAGGTGTGTTTCAGATAGTTTGGTTTTAATAACTCGTTGAGCAAAAATGATGGTTTTTGCTTGATAGCCACTATGTTATGGGCAAGCATGACAATTGAATTTAAAATTGATTTAGAAAAGTAATGTCTAAAATATAATTTCTTTGATTGAAGTGGTTAGTGTGTAAAGGAAAAATCTATCTAAATATTTGGTAACTTAATTTTTCCTTAGAGTTAAAGAGATAATAGACATATTAATACATATTCGAAGTAGACCTGAACGAAAGACCGGTATAATGCATATTGCAGTAATTTGCTTCCATAGGCAATAACAGATATTTTTAACCGACTTCAAAAAAGGAGGAGGTTCTCTATTCGACGGTATGTTTTTTTTTCGTGTATGTTACGCGATTGCTCCGCCAATTGTGGACTGATTTTCAAAATTCTTTTTTTGTTCGAAAGGAGATACTTCTGAACTAGTCCCATAGTCACCAAGTCAGGATCTGATGACTGGATCTTGGAGAAATCGAGGGCAACACTCAAATTTTATAGGCCCACACATCGTTTTTTTCGCAAATCTTATGAAGTTATTTATTCTTTAGTATTTTTGCGTAAATAACATCATGCCTTTTACGTTTTCAGAGGTAGGCAGAGGCGTTACACGCCAGGCGTACCGCGTGTGCAATACGACTACGCCATCGAGGCGGTATATGCCTTACTAACACAAAAAAGCAACAAATAAAAACTTCTTAACAAAAAAAGTAAACCGCCTTCAAAAACGACTAAAAAAACTAAAAACCAAAAAATAATTTAATAGTGAATAAATATACGATAGCATTACTTATTTACTGGTAACCAATTTTGGAGTCGGTGCCTAATTAAAATTACTAGCTAAGCTAGATACATGAATATATATGCGAAAACAATCTTTAATGTTAAATAGGCACTTACATTGTTTTCTTTTTTTGGTTTTTAGTTTTTTTAATCTGATTCCTTAAGTAGATGACGCTGACATCGTGTGATGTTTTAGAGACTTTTGTTGCGGAAAAGGCTGTTTACGCGAGCAACACCATGTTGAAAATAATAAAAAAAAAGCTATATATTAACTATTAATTACTGATAGTGCTATATAATTTCAGTGATCAAGCGTAAACAGGCATACAATGGAATTAGTTTGTGGCGCGCCTATCAATGAGACAATTATTTTCAACCGGACCGTGAGAGGGGAGCCTGTGTCGACACGCATCATTGTTGCCAAGCGATGGTGTTATGCAACGTGCTTCAAGTTTTTTTTTATTTGGTAACGGTTTTTTGTGGTTAGAGTTGTGAGAGAAGATTAAAAGAGGTTTTTTTTGGGGCAAAGTGACCCTGGTGCTAAGTGGAGAGGGTCCAGGCAGTATTGACTGATGAAAGATATCATACAACACAATAGGGTGGTTTACTATGTTTGATTTTGTGAATTATTTTATATGTAACAGAAAATAATACGAAAAAGAAATTCTTCTGTGAAATCAGCGTCATAATTGGTCCAAAAATAAAGCAGTTATTTATTTTTGAAATATTGTTGTGAGCAATAGTGGGGACGTGGAGGGAATACAGAGCTATCTCTTTTGCACGCACGCAGTGTTATGGCCGGCGACTGTCAGTGACGTCACAGTGTATTAGTGTCATTTGACAACTACACCTTCGTCGTTACTATATTTTTAGTGTGTATGTAATTGAAAAATATTTGTATGGTTTCACTTTAACTTTACACTAATGATGTTAATATAGTTCATCTTATGGTATCCTCAACATGGCTGGTATTAAAGACTAGCTTCACCATCCATAACTTGCAATTATATAGCGCTGTATAACATTCAGCGCATCACTGTCACATCTTTAGATAATATTTAGGGCCTCCCAAGTTTAATGTATGTTAGTAATAATTTTATTTTCCTTCATTTGGGAGCATAAATTACAGTGCAACTTTTGTGTATCTTCGGCTTATACGTTTATGTGACGAGTCGTGTTTACTCAGAAGATGTGAAAACCCTAAAGCCACGTTTTCGAAGACGCGAGGCGTCGTGCGGCGCATGTGACTTGTCGTCTCGCGGCGCTTCGGGCGATTTTTCGTTTACAAAGAGGCGACATGTGCAGCGGCCCGCGTCATCACACGCGTATACAATACAAGAATGACAAAAACGTACGAGGCATGAAAAGTGGGGCCGCCCAACGCAACGCGGGACGCCCCACGTCTCCGTAAAGGAGGCCTAAGACTAATACTAACTAGAAATTATATCGTTAGAACACTTTTTGTAAAGTGGTACTACTCTAAGGTAGGTAGTGCCTCGGTGGCGTAGTTGTATTACAGTACGACTGCAAAGCTGAGGTCTCGGGTTCGATCCCCGGGTCGGGCAAAGTGATATTGAGTTTTTCTATTCAGTATCAGCCCGGAGTCTGGAATTTGCCCGATATGGCGATAGGCTCGCCCCCTATCACATCATGGGACGAAGTAACGGCGTAAAGTGGGTGCACTAGTTGCGCCTCTGCCTACCCCTTCGGGGATAACAGGCGTGAGTGTATATGTATGTACTACTCTAATTAAAGTGGTGGTTTCCTGTCAGAATTAGATATGCCCTAAAATCCTATTAGTCCAGATGTAAAGACAGGCTTAACCTATAAGTAACCACCCTCATCAATGGCGATCTCTTGCACACACCGTCCAGCAAAGCTAGCTAAATGCAAATCACTGATAATCCATTAGTGTGCGTCCATTGTGTACCTTACTTCACCAGTGTTCGCAGTAATGACCTTTCAGTTTGGTCCACTATTAATCGCAATAAATTACAATTTACATCGGGGTCTATTTTATACGGTTTGAAGGATTTATGACTAAATGAGGAAATAGATCAATGTTAAATTCATATTTCAGTTACAAATTATATGGTAGCGCAGAACTTATTACCTGTGTGCTAAGTTTTATTCGAATCTTCATTTTCACAAACTTTCGTATTTAAAATTAGTAGCATTATATATATTCTTAAAAATTGTAACCTACAAAAGTTTTTCGTCGACCTTTTGATTTAGTGTTAGCGTACTTAAGCTGTATGAGATTCTGGGTTCGATATCTAGGAAATTACCCGAGTCTTAAATATATTTTATTTTTTCGATTTGAAGAACACAGGTTAAATCTGCCATGAGTCATATCATAGGACACACAAGTTTGCCAAATATCGTAGTTGTTTATAGTTTGCCAAATGGAAGCATTAGTTGTCATCTAGATTCTAGTCCTTCTATGATAAAAGCGCAAGCATGTACAGGTTAGTATTAATCTCAGATTTTAAACTTAATAATCGATTCAGTTCAAAACAACACTACAATACGTACGCTAGAAAAATAACAGCAACCCAAGCAAATAAAATGCAGCAGTAAAATATTTTTTCCCGCCATATTTTAGTGCACTACAGCACACAATGTAGGGATGTTGATCGACTCAAACTATTCAGATTTTAATTAAACCCATTTGCAGCAGACGTGTGTTAAACGTGTACTAATTAGATTAAAGCGGAAACACCGTTCGCTGAAGCTGATGTTTAAAAATCTTATATTATTTTCAATCTAGTTTACAACCGCTTTGCGTTGCTGCAGCGCTTTAGTTTGCACGTTGTTGTTTTGTTCCATATTTGAAACGAGGTTATTTATTTTTGCTATAACAATAATGTAATGTCTGAATATTTTAATAAATTTAATTGAATTGTGTCATAACAATTATGTTTTTTACTACAAGCTAAAAAATACTAATTGAGTTTTATATAGTGTCTAAATAAGATTATATAAATATGTTTTATACCAACCCAATTATGCACGAAAACCATAAAAGTCATCCGTTATTTAAAATACCATTTGAATAAAAAATACTACTATAATTTGATTGTATCTATCTACCCAATAATTCTTGCTTTCTCTCTCCGGTCATGTCGGATTTCCGTCTTAGCGGATTATAAGAGTGAAGGAATAGCGAGTACACCTGTGTACTGCGCACACACTAGTCTTGTGCACTATAATATATTTGCGTACCTGGCTGATCTCTGTTGAAATTACCCGCCGTGGCCGAAATCGGCTAGCAACGGATTTTGTTCTCATTCTTGCTTTCATTATGCTGTTGTTTAAAACAATAACAATTTTTAAATAAAGAAACCGCTTTATCCCTACCTAACAATGAGCTGTATAAAGCGCTGGAGCGCTTCACGGCAATGTATATGGAATAAGCCAATAGTTTCACTACTTTCAATTAAAACGACGAGGGTTGAACAATGGTGGACTGTAATGGAACAGTAATCCGTTTAAGTTAGTCATCAGCGAATGATTGGGCGATGATGACTCGGGAGAATATTGCGTCAGTAGTCTTTTTAGTCCGCAATGATGCTGATGGTTGCGTATAAATATTTATTACGTTTTTATTTTTATTTTGTTGTGACTTGTTGGATACTGCGGGCCGCAACTGTATAAGGTATATTGATATTAATTGATTAGTATTTTATCAAATTTGACATTTATGTAATTTTTTTGCAATCTTTAATTTATTGTTTTAATTATTATTTCTCTCTTTAAACGTAAAGGGCATATCGGAAGACTGAGTTATACATTAATCTTGAAGGTATGTATATCATTGAGCATGCCATGTTGTCGTCCACTCGACCACTTATCGCGTTATTATATACCGTGAACTACTTTCAACTTTAACATCAAATTTTAATTTATACCTCAACGCTTTTACTTACCAAAATTTGAAGCCATCAAAAAGTTCCATCAACTCAATTTAATCATAGTTCCAACGTGTCAATTCAACTTATCATTACACAAATGTCTCTATTTCGTGTTTCAAGTTCCCTTCATTCGAGTAATAATAGTTGATTGGTCATTTTAAGTACACTTCGATTTGACGACTTAAAAATGAATTGCTTTTGTAATTTTGGTGATTGATTGTCCTTAATTATTCGGGGCCTTTTTAAAACTACTTATGACAAGGAAATCATTTCACTAAGTCCTTATTTCATCCGCAGTTAAATAAAGTTTATAGTCTTACTACTACACTGGACGAGCAGCGCCTTCGCCTCACTGTGAATTCGTTCGCAATTCACCAGTGTGATAAGAGCCTTAACTTTACCTGACAACGGACGAAACAACATGGTCTTAGTGTCATTGATCATAAACATCAATGCAACAAAATACATACACACTCACGCCCTTTATCACCGAAGGGGTAGGCAGAGGCGAAACTAGTGCACCTACTTTTCGACGTGTGTATCCCATCCCATGATGTAATAGGGGGCGAGTCTATCGCCATATCGGGCACAAATTCCAGACTCCGGGCTGATACTGAATAGAAAAACTCTATATCATTTTGCCCGACCCGGGGATCGAACCCAAGACCTCAGCGTTGCAGTCGTACCGTAATACAATTACGCCATCAAGGCAGCCTATGATGTCCTTACTCCTTAATATGAAATACCAAAAATGACAATAAAGTTATAAATATTTGAACAAAATCCACTTCGTTACTCACGACGAAAGCTTTAATGCAAAAAATAAAAACATTTTTAACATATATAACATACACTCAGAAAGTATTGTGAAGATAAATCTCAATAAAATTCTGAGTCGATGAGTGGGCGAGACAAGAGGCGCATTATCGAAGCAAATTGCGAGCCCTGCCACTTGCAATACTTGGCATAGATATACACAGATGTAAGGATGCTAGAACTGCCTTTAAATAGCTTAACTTTTGATGCGATAAATCGTAAAAAAACATTTATTATTATTTCACGCGCTTCATGCACCTCAACCCTCTTATATAGGTACTTAGACGCCTTTTATGTTTCGTGTACCTTATACTACACTTGCCTTATACAATATTATCGATGTATTTCTATTGTATTTCTATTGTAGTGCCGCGGGCGCAGCAACTCAATAATACATTTCTTGCGTTTTTTATTTTTTTCTTGCTCTATATTTGGTCTATGAATCAATGGCGTAAGCATGCTTACAATCAGCCGACTACTCTGCCGAGATGTATAAACAAATAAAAGTTTAAATAATGATTAGGGCTGGCACATCCAGCCAATCTATGTAACAGTAAACGTCTTAGAAGGCCGTAACATCGCTATAATCTGTGGAATGCGACCCCCGGTGTAATACACTTGCCACCCTTGATTTTCGGCTTGCGCAGAAAAAACCTTAACAGTAAACAGAAAAAAATGTTTTTTTTTAATACTGTACTATATACTAATATTTACAATGCAAGCAAAAACAAAATATTACAAAAAAACGTCAAGGTTTTATTAACAAATAATAACTGCTTAAAAATAATTGTCCTATATAGTCTTATCGATAACGAATTATTTTTGACAAAATGTGAGTGGATACAGAAATGAAGGGAGTAGATAACATAAGTATCTTCTTTAATTTTTCAATCAGACTTATATTACATAACACTTGTAACAAGGCCCATTTCTATGGAGATAAGATACTCGTAAATTCAAAAATACGTATGTCATTATCCACTCGACAATCAAAGATGCTGAGAAAGTCACGTACACCACTACCCAAGCCGTCGAGGGCACAGCAGAGAATTCATTAGATCGTTTGGACCCACTCCGCACCACTTGCGACTTTTGATTGAGGGTATAAAATGCCCCAAGACATCGGCTAATTCAAGAGGCCGGGCCAAATTGGCCCTATTGTTCTTTCGAGATGTGACAGTAATGTTTTCGGGTATTTTATCTTCTTTTATTTAATGAAATAAAGGTTGTGGTGAGTGGCAACTGCTTAGGGATAGGTAATGCTTTCAAGCTTTAGGTGTACAATATACAGTATGTAGTCGAGGGATTTAATTAAATACACGGCAGTTCATGCTAGCGTGTAGATAATAAAAATATATGCAAGATAAAATAAAGATAAATGACAGAATAAACCTCAAAAAAAAAAAATACGCTCGCAGCGTGAGAGTACCCATGTGCATTACGTATGAATGTGACCTTTAAGTATGATACGTTTTCCCTTCATACTTCAAATCTGGTTAAGGAAGGCAACTGTGATATACAATTTTCAATGAAGATATAATTTAAATTCGACACTGATCAATTTAGCCTAGTTGGGAATGGAACGGTCTGCCGAGGCAATGTCCAGAGGTTTAAAACCCAAGGCACACACCTCTGTCTTTTCGAAGTTACGTGTGTATTGTTTATCAATTATCGTTCACTTTAACGGTGAAGGAAAACATCGTGAGGAAACCTACATACCTGAGAATTTTCCCTAAGAATTTTGAGGGTATGTGAAGTCTCCCAACCCGCACTAGGCCAGCGTGGTGGACTAAGGCCTAACCCCTCTCAGTAGTAGAGAAGGCCCGCGCTCAGCAGTGGGCAGTATATAATATAGGGCTGATTGCATTGCATTGCACTTATCAATTTGCAAATGAGATTCTCACGCTACCAGGAACTCATAAAGGAGCTGCAAACGTATATCCTGCTTTAAATAAACGATCGGTTCCCCTACACGCCTCGTAAAGTATAAATCTGGATTCTGGAGCTATTCACGATGCGAACGATGAATGGGATTTACATCGCTCTAAAGATTTTAGTCTGTTCGACACACGGCGGCAGTGATTCATAAGAGATGATGCTCAAATTCTGTCACCTGCTGTGATAAATTATCCTGTTTGCGTGAGTAATTTAAGCTTTTTGAGACTTAATATTAAGTCAATAATCATCGCAAGATTACATAGAAGACGTGCAGTTCTATGTAAGCTTAGGATTCTTGGTGACATTCGTGTTATGTTGCTACTAGCTATTAAGGAAACACTTTGTGTCTTCTGTTATGACTAGTATTTTAATTTTTTGCATACTATTATTGTCATTAATTTCTATATCAAAATTTATAGACCTTGTCTTACGAATTACCCATTCTCTTCCACATAAAAATACCGTTTACAATTTCATTTCAACTTTCATCCGATTTCTATTTTGGTATTCTTAAAATACTTCACCTGAATCTAAAGACGATCCGTTCCCAAACTTGACTTCGAACACAGAACACAGTGTTCATAGTTGGAAATTCAAACTTCCGCACTCAGGATCAGTGGCATAAAGACGTGAGGCAATAGCCATAAAGATTTTATTGGCAGAGAGCACGTGACGTATCGTAAATGTAATATATTCAGATGGATTATGAGACAATACGTAATGATGCTTCGAGTATCGACGAGGATTTCCTCGAGATTTAAAATACGTATTGTATATATTTACCATTGCAGCTGTTAAAAATACTTCGTCTTCCATGCTAATGATTTGTTCTGTTTGATTCAGCGTTTCATGTGTTCTTTATGTAGGTGTAATTGTATTCTAATTAATCGTAGGTGCAATGATGAGTTCCTTTATTACTTGAATTATCAAAATTAAAAGTAATTTACTTGTGTCTTGTACCATACATATAAGTAAACAGATAAATTGGACTTTCTCTGGGCATAATTCTTCTATAATTTATCATGATTTAATTTAACCTACTACGGCTAATACTACATTAGTGGTCTAACGGGTCGCTAGTATTTCCTCAAAAAATCAACAGAAACCATCTGCAGATGATGTTAGCCTAAGCTATGCAGAAGATATATCTTTATCTCTTAAACGAACAGAATACGTACAGGTAATGTTATCTTATATCTAGAAGAAATGAGAATCCACTCAAATAAAAATGCATTCTACTTACACTGAAAATAGAATATTCTACTTACATTGAAAATAACCCTCTAAACACACCAGAAAATAAGCCCTTGAATTATGCATGCGCTGTCCGAAACAGAGGCCCTAAACACGATGAGCGGTCAGGCGATCGCTTAAATGGACCTCGTGGCCGTGCGGAGAACCCTTTGCAATATTTACGGCTTTTGCTCAATTTCCCACGCGGAGGTCAAGTTATAATGGTTCGTGTTATTGAAAGGTGCTTATAGTTAGGACTGAATTATGGGTGAAAATCTCAATTGGCGGTTGGATTTTTTTAAAAGTAGCATATTTATTTTTATAGTCATGATAATTAAAGGAAAGATAATTTAATAGTGGTAGGTCTCTCATACGTAAGAGTCCGCCTGGGTGGGTACCACCGCAACGTCTATTTCTACCGCCAAGCAGCAGTGTGCATGCACTGCTGTATTTCGGTTTGAAGACCATTGTAGCCAGTGTAACTACTGGACATAAGGAGACTTAACATCTTATGTCTCAGGATGACGAGCGCAGTGGAACGCCACACAGTTCTTTGTAACTCAAGGTGCTGGATGGTGTTGCTACTGTTTATTGGTGGTCGTATCGCTTACTATCAGGCGAACGGCTCGTCTCGTCATTCAATACCATAAAAAAGACAACTTATTTTGTTTTAGTACAGGCAAGATAATGTGAGTCCACCGTACCTGATGGTAAGCGGAGAGGAGTTTAGATAGTGTCGAGTGACGAGCGATGATTATTCGTTAGTCGTCACAATTATGTCGGCCTGTTTCAACCGGATATACAGGTTGATCCCGGAACCAGGCACATTTACGTGGGCGATGGCGGGTTTTAACACCTATGTACGGTGATCGCTATACGCTTGGATACAAATATATCTTTCCACCAGCATTGTATTCAATAGACCATCCATTTACCTTATCAAATTCTCATCGGATGTATCGGGTTTATTCATTCTCCATAGCAATGATTTCAGACCTAAATGTTAACTGCCCTAGAAAATAAAATAGATACCATAATAATATGTTTAGTATTCCTGTAGGAAAACAACAAACAAACAAACATTAGTTGATGAAAAATCGTCAATACACTTCCTAATCAAACGTAACTTGATAAAAAAAGTGGTGCCATTTGTCCAGTTGGCCACATTTGTCCGCCTGTCGGTCCAATAAATAAGGAAAGAGAAACTGCTGGCCAATCCCGTCTGTGCCTTATCTGGCCTCATCAGAGCGGATCGAAGGAGACAGCGGAGCTGAACGGGGGAATTGTATACAGTTGTTACAATATTTGGCATTGAGCATTGAATTGTAACAATACATAGTACATATGGACGAGAATCGACAAATCAGCGACAGAACGTCTGATGGGTATCATGGTTTGAATCACAGAGGTGACTTTCATATATATTTGGAAGGAAAATACATTGTTTAAAGGTGTAACAAAAATATAATGACAGAATTTATAAATAATCGAATTAATTTACTTTAAATAAACACTTTTTTCAGAGGAACGAGTAAAGGCTAAAGGGGTTTTTCACAAGTTTAAATTAATTTTATCCGACCGTTATTGTATTAACAGCTAATGTAGATAGTACTTATCTTATTACCATTTAGTTGGGAGCATAGATTTTTGTATTCTGGTCTGCTTATAAATGAATCGCATTTACTCAGAAGAAGGCCCATATTTTTCTATTTATGTCCAAAGTACGACCGCATGTTAAAGCGCAGTCAGTTTTGTGTTGTGCATAATATTTTCCAAATTCACATAGTTTTAGCAGCTCTATAGGTGTCCGTGTGAAGTAAAACATTCATCGGAGCTGTTCAGGATCGTTACTCTTTGCCCTCATTGTCTTTATTTCACTTTATTTATTACAGGTCGATGTGAAAAAAGCTGAGTCAGCCTTTTGCACTGAAACAGTTCTTCAAAGACTTTTGTTAGATGTACCTAATGTATATGTCTTTTCACTTGTACCGAGTTTTAAATGGAATTCCAGGTTATCTATATATATAAAAGCGGAAGGTCACTCACTCACTCATCACTAAATATCAGAAACTACAAGTGTTAAGAGTCTATTTTGCATGGGAGTTCCTTTTAGGACGTAGGTGCTCATTAAGACGGGATTTTGCAAAATTCAACCATTAAGGGGGTAAAAAGGGGTGACAAAGTTTGTATGAAATTTTATAGTTTTAATAGTAGGTTTTACTAGGAAACTCCAGAGTGGTATAGTTTTTATTCCGGGAAAATATTTATCCTGGAAAACTATTTACACGCAGGCGGAGCCCCTTGCAAGTGCTAGTAGATAATATTACCGAAGAAAACTCCTTCCGTCATGTTTATTCAAATTCTGGCCTAAGTTTTTCTATATGTTTATCTTGCCACGGCATAGTAAACTTGTAAGGTCGAATCCAAATTAAATATCGATCAAAAGATTTAAATCGAATTCGAATTCAATAATCGTTAAAAATCATCAGAAAAATGAATAAAATATTATAACAAATCCATATGATAAGGCGACGGTTATTTCTGAATGTAAGGTAAGCTATAATCATCCGCATAAAATATACTGGATGAGGTTCCACCATTATTAATTCTGTCTCTAACCCTTTTTTCATAAACTCCTTCAGCTATTTTTCAGTCTTAAAGTGTTTATGAAACGCACCGATCTGATTTATTCTTCAGACAGAATATTGGATAAATTAAGTGCTTCCAAAAGGAAATTGAAAACAAAGATTCCATTGCAATATAAAATTGAAACAAAAAGTTAACTGAGATCGCTAGGGAACGACTTGACGGATACTAATTATTTTGAGTCCCGGGAGGTGAACATTTTATATACTAATTAAAAACTGTTGTTACAATGGTTGACTAATGTTTGAATGTTTGAGTAAGCCTGTTTCATGTCGCGACGTCTGATTAAATACATCGTACTTTTAATAAAACAATGACCGAATCCAAACTCGTTGACTTGTGGGAATCGTCACAAAAACTAACTGTATACAACATTTTTTTTAAGTTGGGCAGGGGACGAATATAAATTCAAACAATTTTGACCCTATTCCCAATGTTGAAAGACGCTACTTTTCTTAGTCGATGTAGCTTGCCCTTTTTTTTGTTTACGCGGAGAAAGTGAATTATTAGTACCGCCCAGTGTTCAAGGGGAACGACTGAGCGGTTATGTTGGGTTCACTGTGCCTTATGACCCGACGTTGAGCCGCCCGGAGAGATGGAAAACGTCGGGCGACCGCCAGGCCGAGTCCCTAACCTATGTACACCGCACGGCATACCAACCAAAACTCCGCGGTGGCCATCTTCGGCGCATTAAGGACGGCTGCGGGCTTCCTCCGACTCACGTCTAAGTTGTCGTCCGCAACCGCCCCTGCGCGTACAGCTATTGCGATCCGTCTCCTGTTGTTGGGGGGGCTCAGAAGGCCCCGTACACCGAAGGACGCCCTTGGCGTCAACGGCAGCGTGAGGCCTAACCGCCACGCTGCCGTCCATCACGGGGGTCACAAAAGTTGGCTAGACTAACTAATAGGTGGACGGCCCCTTCCGCCCACCCGCGACCCCCAGTGGCCCCTATTAGTCGCCTTTTACGACAGGCAAGGGATACCGTGGTGGAATTCTCCAAACGCCCTCAATCCACAGGGCGGGAGACATCCTACGTCTCGTCTGGCGGCGGGAGGGATCACCTCTGCGCTGGCGATCCCTCTCGGCACTCTCCTTCCGTTCTTATAGAGACCTGCGAAATCAAAAGCTGTAGTTTAAATAATGCCGGATAAGTTTCGGATAAGCTATCAAGGAGTTTATTAGCATGCGGTTAAATTGCCCTTAACATCGTTAAGATAGTAGATACTTAGTCGACAATAAACGAAAAATTTGGAATTGATCACAAACATAAAACTCCGTTCTTTTCCTTAGTAATAATATTATTGTTGCTCAAGTAATGAAAATTGTTTATGGATAGTATGACCCTCAGGTGATCTACGTGTTCATTAAATTAGTATTATTCTTTAAGAAATTATTCATCAAACATTCTAAACACCAGAATAATACCAGAATTTTCGTGACCAGCAGTCAAAGTTCGCCGAGGCAAAGTTCTTGTCTCTTCAAGTTTTAAAGTAATGACCAAATCAATCGTACTTAGGATTCGGACAACGTTTCCCGAGCAAATAATCAACTGAAGAGATAATTCGTTCAAAACGAACTAATAAAATCTTATTCATAAAGAGCGTTGTAATAAAAAAATCTCAATGAAACTCCAACAATGCAAAGCCATCAAAAGTTGAGTCCATTTTGAATCTCAATGCCGTTGAAAAGACAAGTTTTTACGATTTTCATAAAAGCAACAGAACCGGTTTTTCATTTACACGGTTTTAGTGGTGATAAAATATAATTAAAATATTTTATACGACGCTCTGTATCTCTGCTTTGGGTTGGGCGTTGGTTGCGAAGGAACGGCTTAGGGTCGATGCACAACTATCTTTGGTCGATTTCAATATATGCAGTGACTGCCTCGGTGGCGTAGTTACTCCATTTGATCGCGCCAAATCTCCATTTGATTGCGCCAAATGGAGACGACCGCGTTCAGTACTGACAGATCCAGAGGACGAAATCACTCTGGCCATTCGCGAAAAGATCGAGCATCAAAAGCTCACACACTCCACAAGACCGCTGTACCGTCCTCGCCGTCGAGGACCTCGTCGCGTTCCCCGTCACCCTGACCTCTCTTAGCAGTTCCGGCCCGCGTGCCGAAGACTACTAGGTACGATACCACTAAATAGGATTAGGTTAAAAACCATCTTCCCCAAACGCTGATGTCTTATCCTCTCAGTGGCCGCCCTGAGCCGAGGTTCGTGACCCGTTAGTGGGTCACCCTCAGCGTGGTCGCTTAATTTTAAGGGTTGCGAGCGTCTTCTGCACTCACCCAAAAGACCGGTGTTCTTTCATAAGCCGACCCTCGTCAGGTTAGAAAGAGTAATGTCAGGGAAAAAAAAAAAAAAAAAAGGTGGCGTAGTTGTATTACGGTACGACTAGACTGCAATGCTTCGGTATACATTGGGATTTTCTACTCACTATTAGCCCGGAGACTGGAATTTGTGGCCCATATAGTGATAGGCTCGCCCCGTATCCCATCAATGGATGGAATATGCATGGCGGAAAGTGGGTGCACTAGTAGCGTATTTCTCTACACCTTCGGATATAAAAGGCGTGATTGTATGATTTCAGTATACGATCCCATGTATGATGTGATGATTAAATTGTACCTTTTAGTTATGAGGAAGAATGAAAACAAGAAAATAGATTTGATAGGTGGTCTCGAAGAAGTTTACTGTGAGACTTTAACTATTCGGGGTTTTTTTATGGTATCGAATGACGAGACAAGCGTGGCGTTAGCCTGATGGTAAGCGATACGACCACCCATAAACAGTAGAAACACCTACCAGCACCTCGAGTTACAAAGTACTGTGTGGCATTCCACTGCGCTCGTCATCCTGAGACATAAGATGTTAAGTCTCGTTATGTCCTGTGGTTACGCTGGCTACAATGCCCTTCAAACCAAAACACAACAGTGCATGCACACTGCTGTTTTGCGAAAGAAATAGACATTGCGGTGGTACCCACCCAGACGGACAAACCGGACGGGCTTGCAGGCAAAGGATGCCATAAATGCTAGTGTCATATAATTTAAGTATTAATTAAGATAGATTAAAAATATTGCTCAGATGTAGCCGTAGTCACATTAAAACAAACCGACTAGTTCTCATTGTGCCACCAGAACGTACCGTGAAAACACTAGGACATAATCAAAAATGCAGTTTGGCGAAATTAACAATTCTACAAGCGGGTTTTATATTTAGCAGCGCTCGTAAACCGAGGAATGGCCGCCGTGCATTTTTATTAGTGGAATTAGTTTTTACATGTTCCTGATTATTCAAAATTGACTTCTTCTCACGGCTTCGCCCGCGTGAATGACTTTTTCCGGGATAAAAGTCCCGCTTTATATTTCCCCGGGATAAAAGTAGCCTATGCTACTTGCTGATAATGAAGCTTTATATTGGTGAAAGAATTTTTCAAATTGGTCCAGTAGTTTCGGAGTCTATTCAATGCAAACAAACAATCAAATCTTTCCTCTTTATAATATTATGTTCAAAATAGTTCCTTATAATCTAGCTTTTACTGATAAGGAATAAGGTACTAGTAGATGATAAATATTCTTAATCTGATTTATTAAAAGTTTCTTAGTCTGGTTTGGCTGTGAATCTAGAGGCTGTATGTTCTCATACTGTGATAAATACTTGTGATTACTTAAAAGTTAAGTCGTCTGTCTGTCGCAAATATTTCTTTTTATTCAAGTATTAGATAATTACATTTTGTTCATACAACAAGTTATAAATTACGTACTTATTTTGTGAATACTGTGTGTACCTGTTTTTGGCATATGATTTGGCCACAATAACCTTATAGCTTTGTTACTATATAATGCATTAATATGTATGCGATCAGTATATATTTTTTAAATAAACAATTAATGTACCTAACCTTCATGTTATATTGTGTTAAAATGAAACGAATATAGCGAAATACCTTGATTGAATCAAAATTCATTCAAATACTACAAAACATCTTTATAAAATATCACTAACACAAGACAATATTGTGATCCAGAGATTGCTACCGTCGTTTGTAACAGAGTTCCCGAGGGAAGACGATCATCCGTCATGCAAGACACCGACTTAATTGGAAACAACGTTCCACATTTAAATTTCAAACCGAATCGCAATTTCATTATAACGATGGTTTGTCTTAATAAAATTTTTCGCTCAATATGTTTTGAAATTGGATTGTATAGTTCGTCACTTTAAATTAACAGAAATGCAATATCCTAGTCAAATTGTTCTATAACATTATAAGGCGGACATTGGAAAAATTGTCATACAACTTTTTTTTGCCAGTTCGTCAGTAACTCAATCTACCGTGAAATATGAAAATACCTATGTAACTTGCATTAGAACATACTTTCATATGATCGTAATGCGAAAATTGGCATATTTCCTTCCAAAATATTGTTTTCTTTACTAAATTAAACATACCGAGACGTCTTGTAACACAAACATGTCAGATAAGACAGCGACTCATTACCAATTGGTAACAACTTTTGGAAGAAAAGCTTGATCCTGATGTCCGGTCTATAGCTAATTATGCTATCGAATGTCTTTGATCCTAGTTAATATAAATTTATTAATAGTACAATTCGAATGATGATCATAATGCAAATGTGGCAAAAAAGTTCTCGCGTGGAGACCACGTACTGGCAAGCGTAGCGTCGGCCGTCCACCTGCAAGGTGGACCGATGACTTGGTAAAGGCCGCAGGAACGCGCTGGATGCGGGCCTCTTTTGACAGGTCCATCTGGAAATCTTTGGGGGAGGACTATGTTCAGCAGTGGACGTCATGTGGCTGATGATGATGACTGCCTCGGTGGCGTAGTGGTATTGCGTACGCATTACGAGTACGTTTTGCGCGCTGAGGTCCTGGGTTCGAATCCCGGGTCGAGCCAAAAAAAAAATTGTGACTGGGTTTTTCCATCTTAAAATTTACTCAGTCGCAGCTCGGAGTCAGGAAGTTGGCGGTGTGATACCCCCGTGCCTCGGAAAGCACGTAAAGCCGTTGGTCCTGCGCCTGATCTCTCTCCAGTCATGTCGGATTGCCGTCTCACCGGACTATGAGAGTGAAGGAATAGCGAGTGCACCTGTATATTGCGCACACACTTGTGTCCAATCTTAACGGAGATCAGCCAGGTACGCAGGAGATATTATAGTGCACAAGTGTGTGCGCAATACACAGGTGCACTCACTGTTCCTTCAATCTCATAGTCCGGTGAGACGGCGATCCGACATGACTGGAGAGAGATCTGGCACAGGACCAACGACTTTAAGTGCGTTCCGAGGCACGGGGGTATCACACCGCCAACTTCCTGACTTCGAGCTGCGACTGAGTAATTTTTCAACTGGAAAAACCCAGTCGCAATGTTTTTGGCTCGACCCGGGTCTCGATCCCAAGACCTCAGCACGCAAATCGTACTCGTAATGATTACGCAATACAACTACGCAACCGAGGCAATCATACCGGATATACACAATTTAAAGAAGAAATTTGGATTATAGAAGTAAACACTTAAGCTGTGGCAACAACTTGGATGATTGGCAGTTATAACAAGTCCCCGATGAACATAATATCATAATTTACTTTTTACACAGTGGAACTTTCATACGAGGATTGGTTTTTCACGCGGGCGGAATTGCAACACATAGTAAGAAATTCTTCTCTTGAACACTACAACATTAATTTACATACATATACTCACGCCTGTTATCCCCGAAGGGGTAGGCAGAGGAGCAACTAATGCACCCACTTTTCGCCATTATTCCGTCCCATGATGTGGTAGGGGGCGAGCCTATCGCCATATCGGTCACAAATTCCAGACTCCGAGCTGATACCGAATAGAAAAACTCAATATCACTTTGCCCGACCCGGGGATCGAACCCGAGACCTCAGCTTTGTAGTCGTACTGTAATACAACTATGCCACCGAGGCAGTCATTAATTTAATTACAATTTATTTACACTCCCTTAACACCTCAAGGCAAAACGTGCCTTCTAAACAGTTAAAAGACGCGATTAAAAATGCACCACTTCACCCTTTGCTCTAAAAGGGGTAGCCAGGTGTGAAATTAGTTAAGAGCCTGCATCTGCCAGTTCTAATTACCAGATTAATACTATCTGCGATGCAAATTACGGAGCTTTGAAACCGGTTGTGGCTTGTTAATTTTTTCCTTAAGCTTTTAAGGTGAAGACTGTCTTTAAGGGGAAGCTCTATAACTGTGTAGGAATCGTGATAGCTGGAGGTTGAAGCAGATTCTATTATGCCTGAATTATTATCTTAAGTGGAGGTGATAAATTTGATGATTGTGTTCAAAGCACCACACTTTTTTTATTATGACAGCCACAATGTGACTTCCTAATATCACTTTATCCGACCCGGGGATAAAGTTTGACTTTCATTTCATTTAACCTGCCAAACCTAATACGAGTTAAAATTACCCCATCGCATAATTTTTGACATAGTTTTAGACATTTCATTGGTCTAGACTGCATTGGATTCGAGTAACTGTTTAATAATAATACCAGTCCATACATTTACTCACCCAATACTGGTATGAGGCTTCTACTCGCATCAATTCTTTCTGAGATTACCCTTACATCCAAACTGATGTATCAAAGCAAATCATGTTTTTTTTTTTTTTTTTTTGTTGACGCGGAGAAAGTGACTTATTACTACCGCCCAGTGTTCAAGGGGAACGACTGAGCGGTTATGTTGGGTTCACCGTGCCTTACGACCCGACGTTGAGCCGCCCGGAAAGATGGAAAACGTCGGGCAACCGCCGGGCCGAGTCCCTAACCTATGTACACCGCACGGCATACCAACTAAAACTCCGCGGTGGCCATCTTCGGCGCATTAGGGACGGCTGCGGACTTCCTCCGACTCACGTCTAAGTTGTCGTCCGCAACCGCCCCTAAAGCAAATCATGGTGAGCGAAATTATTTATTAAAGCAATAAGCACCATAAACAAAATCATTAAACAGATTAACGAATAAACCTTATCTTCAAACTAGCTGTAGTCCGCAGCTCCGCCCGCGTGAACTAGTTTTTACGGGATAAAAGTCTCGCTTAATATTTTCCGGATCCCAAACTATCTCCATACCAAATTTCATCAAAATTGGTTCATTAATTCTAGAGATTTCTTCCTCCAAACAAAGTCACAACTACTTATTTATACTATTAGTGTAGATTATAAATATGTCGGGGTAACTACCGACATAGGTATACGTGGGCACACTTAATTAAACACACAGTGAACGTAACCTCTGCAACTCCCAGTTTATTGGCCGTTCATTACGTAGTTTAATGTTAAGAACACAATCACTATGTCAGGATCCTATCCGATCTGATCTACGACTAAAATAAGACTACGACATTTCAATATTTTTTTTGTTCCTGACTAAACTCTTGCTAGCCTGGCGAGGGTCGGCTTATACAAGAACACCGGTCTTTTGGGTGAGTGCAGAAGGCGCTCGCAACCCTTAAAAATTTAAGCGACCATGCTGAGGACGACCCACTAACGGGTCACGAACCTCGGCTCAGGACGGCCACTGAGAGAGGATAAGACATCATCGATTGGGGAGACATTTCAATGGCGAGGCACCCTATTTATACTCGCAACTGTCATTCCCACTAACTTGTTATTTCATACTACCCGACGTTAATATGTCCAGATACCGGCATTGAGATTATATAAAGTTCATACACCCGTCAAATATATATAAAGTTGTTGAGATTACCTTCAATCATGTGGTGTGTTATGCATGTAACAACTCCAGGAAATCGTTCAATCTTTCAGGCATATGTAAAAGCATTTTCAGCGCTTCCATCGCTTTAAAACGAAGCCTGAAGCGCCTTAACGTAATGGCATTCATCACCGTGATATGTATGTGGTGACCATCATTCTTAGTTCTGAAATATTCTGTTTGTAGAAATGTGTATCCAGTATTTTTTTTCACTGTCAAAATTGTGTTTTTATTTATTAATTAAGATTTGAATACGTCTGTCTACATTGCAGCAAATTCTATTATGACTGCTAAAAGAATACGTGAGACGTGAGTTTCTTTACAGATATTTATAGAATCTGCTATTTGAAAGTTACCAATTATATGTAAACCAGATTTATTACGTACTGACACATTTACATTAAAACGTATTAAGTCTCTACGAATCATAATTTTTCAAGAAAAAGAGAGAAATTCCTCCGTGAAATCTGATATAACCAAAGGTTGCAGTCGATTTTAAACACTATTTCGAATTTTCCAGAATTATCCTCTTTATTTATTTAACACCCTATGTGGTCTGTATACCCTATATGGTCTGTCACCCTATATGTCTTATGCCGCATGCAATTTCTACCTGTCAACCTGACTGGGTGGTGCAGGGATATAAAATATAAGTGTCTTTAGTATCACGTGATGTCATAATTATATATAGCTTTCTCACAGATCCATATAAGTTTTAGCTCTCCAAAACACAGACACCCTAACTTTTGACTAACAACGGATGCACCAATACAAATGCCCTGTTTATTATAATAAGTGATGGTGCCAGGGGAATTTAAACACTATTTATAAGGAGGGTGTGCCGGCGCGCCTTACCAGCTCGACCTAAGGTAATAGCGGTCATGTCACTTGTCAGACTATTGCGCTTTTAATGGAAAAGGATGGGCAGAGGTATTTTTCAAATGATATGGATGTTATCTAGCGCTGTCTAATCATAAAAACATGTGCTTTTAGAAAGAAAATTATTCTCTGGGTGATATTAAATTTAAATTTCTTAGATCAGAAATATATTACGTAAAAGTTTTGTTTGGGGTTTCGTCCGCGACTTTTTCTATGATAAATTCATCAAATGATTTGAAAAATATCTTATTTGTTAGGTGTAGTCACTTTTCAAAAGTAGGATAATGGAGTATTTCATCGATATTCCATACTAGACTGCTGCTCGCGGCTTTGCCCGCGTTAATAAGTTTTTCCGGACTAAAAGTACATAAAAACCTTCCCGTTGAATCACTGTATCTATTAAAAAAAAACTGCATCAAAATCTGTTGCGTAGATTTAAAGATCTAAGTATACGTAGGGACAGACAGCGGGAGGCGACTTTGTTTTATACTATGTAGTGATTCACTGGATATAATCCACCACGATAGACGACCTAATAACGCAAGCAGTCGCTGGATGCAGTCAGCTTTCAAAAACTCAATATTTCTGATGTTGATGATGATAATATGATTCACCAAGTAACTTTCGTGTAAGATATTTGTATCTGCCTGGAACTATCCACTACTAGACTACCGCACACAAGGAGTATAACCCTTCATAGTGGCCCACGAGAGTATGTTGCGTTTCAAGATCGGCCTATGTACTATCGGGTTTCTAACAGGCCTGCATTTTTTTTTTATTCGGGACGGCAAAGTGACTGCACCTCACCTGATGGTAAGCGCGATAACGTCCAGATAGAGTATCGAATGGCAGCAGATGGTTATCTCATCCATTCGACACAATCATGCCGGCCTACTGAGCTGCTTCTTCACGCTACGACGGCAAAAGCCAGGATTAAAGGAAGGACACGCGCGCCGGTAAACCATTCCAAAGCCTGATGGTCCGCCAATAAGAGATTTGGCGAACATATTGGTTGCATAATTGTATTAATAAAAAAAGTAATGTGAGCAGCGTGCCTTACACATTTTTAACATAATATATTTTCGTTAATACCACTTAACTCGATTGTCACAGTAATACTACATTTTCCAATCAAGGTCCACACACCGCAACAGATCCCCCACTCAGAATTAGTGCGAGGCGCACTCGTGTCGGATGCGAGTCGTAAAACTTTACGAACCTACGCCCTCGCACGGCTATCGGTGACAATCATCTCCTGGTGTAGGGTAGGGTGTCTCAGAGGTTGTAAGGATGGACTTTGGGTTTAGAAAGATGGACTTATGGGTGGTCACATCGATTAATTACGCGAACGGCATGCTTGTCTTATCATTCAGTAAGAATAGAAAAATAAAAAAAAGAAAGAGTAGAGTCCAGATAGATATGTAGACTGACGAGAAATGGTTAGCTCTCGCCAGAAGACACATTTATGTTGGCCTGTTTGACACCATATATGCAAAGACTGATATTTTTAATATCTTCTATACTGAAATTAGCATTTAAAAACAAAGTCCGACGATTTCTGTTTACGTCATGAAAAGTTGGTAAATTTTTACAATCTCTGTAAACACTTATTACTCTGTGGTTGAACGCTGAGATTTCAATAAACGAGATCGGTGGGTGATTGCAGCTCTTCAAGACGTTCTACATATCGTCGTTAAATGTGACAGACGCCGTCACCCGTCACGCTGTCACCCCGTCACCCTAGCACGCTATTATGTTGTTCTACCATGTGTATTAGGAATATTGGAGAGTAAAGATTGTGCTGCATATTTCTGTATTATTTAGTTTCAGTGAATTGTACTTGATTGAGCTGCTTTATAAACTTTGTCCAAAAAATATTTTTAATGCTTCTCTTTTTATCAGCCCTTGAGTACCGGATTGGAAAGAATTTTGTCATAATAATATATTTGTGCTTTTCAAGTCAAAAAGATCATGTGAAAATATGTTTTTAGTTTATTCTGTCACGCTGATATATGTTTTTTTTTTATGTATTATTACGAATACGCAAACACACACTCACGCCACACGCCAGTTATCCCCGAAGGGGTAGGCAGAGACACAACTAGTGCACCCACTTTTCACCGTGCGTATTCCGTCCCATGATGTGACGGGGGCGAGCCTATCGACATATCTGGGACAAATTCCAGACTCTGGACTGATACTGAATAGAAAAACCCAATATCACTTTACCCGACCCGAGGATCGAACCCAAGCATTGCAGTCGTAACATAACTACGCCACTGAAGCAGTCTTATTATCATACAAATACAAATATAATCCGCCTTACAACTAAAAGAGTTCAAACGTAATTAGACTTATATTGATAGCCTTTTTAACTACGCTTTTTGACGAAAGAGTTGTCGTCACTGGGTACTATGAAAACTCGCAGTTAATGACGCTCAAATAAATGTGATATTTTTGATGCGTGTCTAACAACTCGTGAAAGGGTAAGATTAATTACTGACATTTTTGTTCTGGAAAGTTCGTTTAAATATTTTTGCATAGACTAACGACGGGGTCTAATGTAATATTTAAAATGGCAGCCATATTTCTTGTCGTAATTTTATTGGATTAATTTATGCTTTATACTACTACTTTTGTACTAACGTTTAGACTGTATCTAGGTTTGATGTCCAAGTCGGGCATTACTTCGAATGTGTCTAATAAAGAATATTTCCCGTCATTGGGAAAAAATCTACTTTTCACTAAATAATTGTTTGAAATACCTCTTACCAATTTTTCCACTTCTTTCTAAAACATCGCGAGTTCCTGTGATCATTAAGAAGCCGTCTGACCACCTTGTAGGAAATCCAATGCTGTGGTCTCTACTCGAAAAATTTTCTGGCCCATCTACTAGCTACTTCACTGGATGCAGGCCGCTTCTAACAGATTGGTCTAGAAATCTTTAGAAAGAAAGAAAGAAAATATTTATTTGTAACAAGCATTATTACAACATAATTAAGTACTAAGAATCTTAAATTAATTTTGCTCGTCACAAAAACGACCCCAACTGAGCATAAGCTGGTAAAAACCAGCGCTGGTCTTCCGTTCCGTTTTGTGATGTCACGGGCGCCAAAGGCATAAACATAACAAGTATTATAAATTATAGGTACAGTTAAGATACAGTAAAAAACTAAAGACTAAAGAGCATCATGAATGCGCTGTACAATTCATGTACCAAAAAAGCATGGGCGAATGAGTAGCCATTTAAGAGAGGCCTACGTTCAGCAGGGGCTTCTAAAGGCTGAAAAAGAATTACTTTGCTATCATGTCTATCCTTCTTCAAACAATCGTGAATATATCCTTCCATTTTATGGAGACATAAATATTCAAAATACTTCATACATTGAAGGAGCAATTTCCCATTTTCCATCGCCAGAATATTTCCCAACATAATTTTCTCATTTATTACAGTTTCATCCAACGCTAATAAAGTCCCGATTCGAGATTTATATTAAAATTCAAAGGGAGAAAAGTTCTGAATGAAGATTTTCATAGGATACATTAAAATCTGTTTCAACCATTACGTGTAGTATGGTGTGAGTTATGGGCGAAAAATGATTAAAGTACAGAAATTGTGAGTGTCAGAAAGCGAATATATTTTCTATAGTCTTCAGTTTTAAGTTGTAATTAATTTGAATAGTTTGGTGTTTATGGGCGAGGAACACTTAACATTAGGTGAGTCAAGTGCTGATTTCCTAACATCTTATAAAATTCCGATTTTAATCAGTTGAATTAAAATAGTTTGTTTAGTTACATAATTATAACCAGGAAACAATTGTGATTCTCCTTTATCAATCTTAAGATAAACATTCCAAATAACTCTTAAAATAAAATGTAACTTATTACGTATAATAATAAAAAAAAAAACTTTTTCGTCCTCTGTGTTTCTTATTTTAAAAGACAGGATTTTTTTCTATAGGTGGATGAATCAATAACCGCCCAAAACTCATCACATATACCACACCAACTGTCCGTCGAAACGGCAATAACAAGTCCATAAACCGCTTTTACTGCCTTTGTTCAAGTAAATGTATGTAGGTTTTGACTTTTTAAACAATGACCGTATTTTTGTATGGGACCAAGTATAATTCTCGAGATGTTTTTGAATGGTTTCAGTAGAAAATAGCGTTGGAAGCGTTGTCCGTTTTTCGAAGATAATAAAGGAAAGTTACTGGCAGTTTATTGTGCATTCGAATTTCGTTTTGTAAAGAATTCGAAATTTAAATTGAAAGGTTCGTTTCCTCATTGGTTATCCTTTTATAATGGATTTGTAGCTGTCGGTGATTCAATGTGTGAATGCCACATATAATGCCACATATAGGAAGACCAAAATATATTCGACGAGAACTACATACAAAAAATTGTTGTCATTTATACTTTAGCGTATTTTATATTAAGCACTAGCTTTAGCGCCTTCGCTCGCACGAAAGAGTTTTACCTGGATCAAAGTCCCGTTATAGCTCGTTAAGCTTAGAAACCTCCAAATGAGGTACTAATATAGTACGGTGACTTTCGAGACATTCGAATTTTAAATAGTGTTTGCTTATGTTTTGTTATGAGTTCAACCATTTTTGAATAAAATCGGATTGAATTTTCAAGCATATGTTTGAATCAATCAAAGAAATTAATTGAATGTGTTTAAAATCAAAAGCATTAAGGAGTATTGATATCAACTTCGAAGCAATTCAATGCCAAAATAATTTTCTACCCCTTCAATTCTGTTAAAAAAAGTTTTTGCAAAATTTGAAGTACATTGGACAAAGGAATCACGTTGTCTCATACAAACTTTGCTCCCCTTTTCCACCCCTTAAGGGTAGAATTTTGGAGAATCCTTTCTTATCTGATGCCTACGTCATACAAAGACCACACCTCGAAGTTTCAGGTCTCTACGATTAGCGGTTTAGGCTGTGCGTTGATCCGTCAGTCAATCATTCAGGACAAAGCATTTTTATGTATAGACAAAAGTAACTGTTTGTTATGTTTTTACTAACACTTTAGATACTCTTTGAAACAGCTTACAAAGAGATAGTAGTTATTAAGAATTAGTCACATTTTCACTGTCAAAATTCACATTAGGTCAAATTATAGCATTAAACTGGGTCAACGAGCGACGGTCGTTCATCTTACATTAATTGGACTTCTCGCCAGACGATTTGGATCACATTATCTCGTCGTGGTACATTACCTCCTACGCCTAGTTCACACGCTAAAATTTTAACATTCAAGGACGTAGAGTTAGGAAACTTTAGACAGTCCTTTTGGGTAAAAGGTAATTTTAAATGTCTGTTATTGGTAAAATGAATTTTAACATTAACACTTACATAATTAGATTACATATTATGCTTTTTTATATTCAGTATATAAATCTAGTTATAGAATCTAGTTTGTATTGGGCTTTTAGGATATTTTAATACACGACCTTGCTCTTATGCTAGCTCACTCTGTTGAATTTTGCAGTATTGTTTTTTTCCGACCATTTTTTTTTTCTTAAACATCGCTTTAGAGTATACGTTATAAAATTGTTTCTTGACTGTTCAAAAGATGTTTTATTAAACATATTTTTTTAATGCACTGACGACGAGACTAGCATACCGTTCGCCTAATTGTAAGCGATACGACCCCTCATAAACAGTAGCAACACCATCCAGCACCTTGAGTTACAAAGTACTGTGTGGCATTCCATTGCGCTCGTCAACCTGAGATATAAGATGTTAAGTCTCATTATGTCCAGTAGTTATACTGGGTACAATGGCCTTCGAACCGAAACACAACAATGCATGCACACTGCTGCTTGGCGACAATTTTTGATTTCAAAAGAAAATAGCAATTATAGCACGTAAAGTTTCTTCGAAAACAATTATTATTAGACGAACTTTGAATCACTGTGCACAAAAATACACTAAAACGTAACTTATTTTATGAGACATATTTTCAAAGTGCACCTTAAGTCTTTCTTATCTTTTCATCGCTCTACATTAATTTAGGAAGACACCACATCCCTAGCGACAGTCTTCAAACAGCTTTCATACTGCACGGGTCATGATGTACTGGCTGCTTCTCTTCCTTTCGATTCATACCCTGACAAATGCAGGAGTAGTAAAGACCAGCACTCCTTGCGAGGGAATAAACGCCAACTTCAATTTGAAGACTGTTACTGGAACTTGGCATGTGGTTGCTGTCATTCCCGATAGACTGTTCCCGGATAAGGATATCGTTTGTTACAAAGTGGAGATCAGCGAAACTGATGAGGTAGGTTCAATATTGTTAAATACCCTTAAAATTTAAAACAAAATAAAATCGATGAAGCCAGAGAATTCCGGTTAGAGTTAATGCTTAGAGAAGTAAGTGTTTAGTTGGTTTGAATTGGGAAGTACGCATTTGATATATTTATATTGAAATAAATTATTATAGTGTAGTTTTAGAAAAACTCTTAGTATCATCACTGCATCGTAAGACCTGTGAAATCTAAAAGCAATGGGGCTTTTACAAAATGATTAAAAAATACCTAAAATAATCTAACAAAAAACTATGAGTCGAGCTTAACCTTTACTTACTTCGACCTTTATTTACGCCTCTCTAAGAAATAGAAGACGCCAACTTTAAAACATCGTGCTCATCATTATTTTTTCCAGGCAAGTCTCCGATGGCTAGTCAACAAAACGTTAGATGGAAGACCAACATCTCCCCTGACAGAAACTATCAAAGGCACTGTAGTGAGGCAGCGGTACCACACCGAACATCCTTTCGATTTGTGGTCCAAATCAGCTAAAGGCATCAATGGTTGCTTTCAACAAGTTGTATCTTTAGATCTGAGTAATCCTAGGCATGTTCTCGTGAATGATGTTCGTGAGTACTATAATTTTCTATTTATATTCATCTTATTTCATACTCATATGGTAACCTTTAAGGACCAAATTGACGACCTCTTGAGGAAGGGTCAAATAAGGAGTTCTCGTAACCGACGAGCATGTATGAAGAGACTGATGACTGTGGAAGAAGCGAAAGAGGTATACTTGGATCGTAGCACTTAGCGCTCCATAGTCTCTGCCTACCCCAATGGGAGAAAGGCGTGAGTTTATGTATGTATGTATGTATGATATGGTAATTGCGAACTTTGGGGAAATATTTGAGGACGTAAATGTAGAAACTGCTGAACAGGTTTGCATCGAACTTTTTAACACAAATAAGTCTTCTCCTTTATGTATGTCATATTAGATTAGATATTTTTATCACAGAATACTACTCTGTAGGAATTTTATTTTGGAAAATTTCTTTTCTCCCGTCGGAGCTGCGAAGAATACCTGGTCATTACAAATACTTATTGCGATTATAATTTTTTTACTAAGTAGTTTAAGATAATAAGTCATTTTTTAGTAAGTGATCCCCAAAAAGCCCAAGTAGCAGTCAGCGTTATTATCATCAGAAGATTCGCTCATTCCCTCCTCTAAAACAAGCATACTGAAAAACTCAAAGTTGCAGATATATCAAAAACAGGCGAAGCTATCACGATGATGCAACTTCATCTCATGGATGCTGCGGATGGTTCGGACCCGTTTTTGGTACAAATCCTCTGGGGCCGACTGATTTCCGCTGTCATTTATCGAAAAACTCAGGTATTTAATCAATAATAAGTAGTAACAACCTGGATTCCCAGGGTAGAACGTTTTTTTTACACAGCAGTTGCCTTAAAAATATTATAAATGATGTCAATCAAAGACCTTATCTCCCCTTAATACTATCGACCCAACGGATAATGATGCGTCCTTTGGACAGTGAAATAATTTGAAAAAATTCAAGCCAGGTGACTCTGGAACTCGTCACGTTGGAACTGGTTAATAAGGCAGCTCTTTAAACTTCATACAGGCTAGGGATCACCATATATCGTCAGTCAAGACTCTTCCTCGAACCCACTCCACTGCCCATTAGGAGCTGTATAAGACAAGAGGGGTTTTGATACTGTACTGTTAAAAAGTGTTTTTTTGTTACAGGGAGTGACTCAGGAACAATTGAAGCCGGTATTTGAGTTTCTCAGTAAAATGCGCGGTCCTCAAAGACTACCTAAAATATGCGACAATACGCTCCAAGATATATTGATGTTGTAGACGCAAAAACAAAATTTCATTCTGTTAATAAATGTTATTGTGTTCATTTAAATGTGATGCCTAATTGAACGAAAGTATCTAATTTTTTCAATTGCCTCAGGAGGGTAATGACATGTTTTACTTATTTCACGTGCAGTTGCCTCATTCCTACACACTTCTTCTAGAATGTTCCAGAAAGGGCATAAACCTATCAACCCTAGAAAAGCCCCCGTGGTCCCTAAACTGGAAACCGAATCCAGAATCAGTGAATCCTTTTAATATACGCTGTTACAAGACAAAGGAAAGTGACATAGAAGGTAAAAAATTAAAACATTAGCACTAACCTTCACACCTCAGACTGAAAAATAATAACTTCCATTGTGTTTCATTAAATACAATAAATTATGACTTAAATTATACACTAGAGTGGTCTAATTCAAAAATTAGCAGAATAAAGTAATGTATGGACATTTCAATAACCATAACGTAAAGGGACACAAAATTATCTTCCATAATGGTAAGCAATAAAGAAAAACGGCTAATAAGGCGGTATCACGAATGCTCATATACAATACTTTTATATGGCACAGAGTAGAATATTTGGTGTAGAAGGGAGACTAGAAGTTCTTTTGAATTTTTTTTTTTCAATACGTTACTGTATAAATAACTATGGCTAATATTCTATAAATATAAAGATTATTTAGTTGTAGAGCGTTATAACGCTGTCTAGGAGGTATGTTAAAAAACAATACATCAATTTAGAAACATTGTGGTAATTCACTTCCGTTAAGATAATATATTTTATTTGTAACTTCCTCAGTCTCCTTTTATAGACTCCTTGGAGTAAGTTACAATTTTATGTATTTTTTTACACTAGATAGCGGCTTGAGTGTACTCTGATATAGAGCACTGTCAACGATGATCAGCCCCATGAATAATATGATAATAAATGTACAGCAAAATTTAGACAACTGAACTTCGAGGTCATTTGATTGACCTATTAAATAGGACTTGGACATTTGTAATAGAGAAAAATAGAAAAGTTCTAGAGTGGAGACCACGTACTGGCAAGCGCAACATTGGACGTCCCCCTACAAGGTTAGATGCAGGCCGCTCTAACAGAGTGGTCTGGAAATCTTTGGGGGGAGACCTACGGTCAGCAGCTGACATCCAAAGGCTCTAGAAGCAATCCGGAAGGTTTTTTGAAACTCCACTAATAAATAACTTCAAAGAAGTAACCTATCTGCCAAATACTCTTTGATATCACTTTATTTCCCTTTATTGGCGTATTCTTGCGTCAGGCATGCGACGGTGGCGTGCTACCGAACAATTTGTTACCGCTGACCAGCGCGGGCATCACAAATAACGCTTTTAAATTGATAATTTAATGCTTGGAAAACATGCTGTTAATTCTTAATATTTTATCTAGTTCTTATAATTTCGTCCGTGTGACGTAAGTAATACTTTAATACTAAACTAATAGTAATACTAAACAAAAGTCCTTAATATTACGTGAAGAATTCCATATTGATACAAGTTTAAAAGATAGTTAGGCTATCTACCAAGTACCACAGGGAACTGCTTTAGTAATTACTAACAACGTCAGAGCCTCAGATCCAGCCAGGAAATCAGCCAGGTACGCAGAAGATATAGTGCACAAGTTTGTGTGCAATACACAGGTGCACTCGCTATTCCTTCACACTCATAGTTCGGTGAGACGGCAATCCGACATGACCGGAGAGAGATCAGAGCAGGACTAACGCCTTTACATGCTTTCCAAGGCACGGGGGTATCACACCGCCAACTTCCTGACGCTGAGCTGCGACTGAGTAATTAGTATTATGGAAAAACCTAGTCACAATGTCTTTGGCCCGTACCCAGGATTCGAACCCAGGACCTCGGTGTGCAAATCGTACTCGTAACACAATAAAACTACTAATAAGACAAACTACATTTACATTACCTATTAAAAAATAGAAAGATTTTTTAAATCGCTTTTCGTTTGAAGCGTGATTGCCAATACGAAACTTTTTGAGGACAACAAAAGCGTACCCTTTTATGACAAAGGGCATCTACATACAAGCACAATGGACGGACAGACATCAGGTGTGGTGTCGCTCTGTGATTGATTTCACTTGCATCGGCCTACGTGTGCTTAAATGTTATTCGCATACAGGTTGAGCTAAATAAGCATTTTTCGAATGTTTTTAAATTACTGGATCGGTAGCGTAGTTGTATTACAGTACGACTGCAATGCTGAGGTCTTGGGCCCGATCCCCGGCTCGGGCGCTAATTGCGCCTCTGCCTACCCCTTTGGGGATAAAAGAGGGGAGTGTGTGTGTGTGTGTGTGTGTGTGTGTGTGTGTGTTTTTTTAAATTAATTTTTACATTTTCCCAGAAGATGTTAATGAATAAATCTTTGTGCTATTTACGTTTGCCGAATAGGCTAAAGTTAAATTAAATACATTTAAATATTCTAGTGCAATAAAATGTACCGAAATACGGTTATTATAAATCTGGGGGCCAAAACTTCTTAGTATTTCGCAAAAAAAACAGACTATCACAACATGGCCAAAAGTTTAGGAGAAACAAACTCCATGACGTTTAAAATTATACATATGAATATTGGAAATTATGCTTATGAGAATATGAAATACATTCATACCGTACGGAAGTCAGCCATTTCCACATCAGAAACCGAACCCCTGTACACGCGCTGAGATTGATAAAGGGATGTTCCACTTCACTCGTTTTATATGTATTGTTTATTTCGCATTTGATGGAATACACACCTTATGTGACGTCAATAAAGGAAAACAGATTGGAAGTACTGAAACATTCGATTTGTGTTTTATAAGGTTCAGTGTTTTATTGGTCCATTGGTAGAAAAGTATAAGGGTTTAAAGTTCGATTCTCAAATCTTGTGTTTTAGTTTCTGATTAAGTGTTATCTTTTTTTTATGGCGTTGAATGACGAGACGAGCACGCCGTTCACCTGATGATAAGCGATACGACCACCCATAAACAGTAGTAACACCATACAGCACCTTGAGTTACAAATGCACACTGCTGCTTGGCGGTAGAAATAGATATTGTGGTGGTACCCACCCAGACGGACTCTTACATAATATGAAATACCTACCACCAGTCTATCTGGTTATGCCTAACGTCATTGTGAGAGGGAAATATTGCTAGGTAAAATGTAACTTACTATTTAGTTCATGCAATATTACACCTTACATCCTGCTTTAAAGTACCAAAATCATATAAAAATTACTCATATCAATACCCCAGATATCCTACCCCATGACCCCAACATAAGAGCCAAACTTCACCCCTAAAACTAATTAAATATTCCAACACCAACCACTGACCGACATACCTTAAACTTTTAATAGTCTTCAAATCTCATCTTATCCCCCAAATTACCTAAGTCATCCAACAATAAAACCTCTCATAAAGACCATTTTATAATAGGATCGTAAAAGGCACTGAGCGTAGCCCCAGCGGCACTTTTTCTAATTTAACGACATCTTTTGTTTATAGTCAGTGATGGAATGATTGTGCACCTGATGTTGTGTTGGAAGACTGTTTGGAATGTGAAGATTTTTGGAACGAAGTTCCTTATCGCGCGTTGTGAAAGGGAGCTAGACGGAAAAAAATCTTACGAAAAGTTGTCACGACACTTTTATACTTGCCCTGTGAAACCAGCCAGTAACAATAAAGAACTGGCCGTAAAAGTGACATTCGAAATTTAAATAAAAAAAGACAATTTAAATCGAAATTAAATTGTCTTTTTTTATTTAAATGTTTTTTAGAGTAGTTTTTTTTTCGTTAGTTGTATGTTAATTTTAATGTCAATGCTTGCTTAGGTGATGATCGTGATTCGATGACATATCTGTTGTGTAGGTAGAAGTAAATGTTTTCATTGATGTGGTAATAGACCGTGGGCCAGTAGCAAAATTTCGTCAGTCATTTTCTCCCGAACGATAATTGGTGAGATGCATCAGAGACGTGTATCATAAAGCCTCGTGAACGTCAGCTTCGGCTCCGTGGGTGCCATGAGCGGTGGTAGCCTCCCAAAGATGTAGAAAAAAATATATTATTCAGTCATTTCCTCCCAACTAAAAATCATTTTAAATTGTAGCTAACCCGATACCTTGAAGAAAAAAAATAATCAGCTGACTGTAACTTGGGGCATTATGCGTCAGCTGGTCAATCAAACATGTAAAAAAAATATATCATTTCAGTGATTTCCTCTCAACTACAAATTTACCTGATGATAGCTTATACGCAACTATGAATAAATATATATGTCAGCTGGCTGTATGCCGGGGCAAAAACCGTCAGCTGATGCCTTGAAAGTTATAACGCAGGTGTTAGGCGAGAGCTTCTATTACATAATTACATGCATCAGCTGACAATGTTTCCCTCGAATTAATGATAGTAGATTCTCTTTAAATAAAATAAAATAAAATAAATAAATAAAATACTTTATTCATCACGTAGGCGAACATAGTTGCACTTATGATAAGTCGAGACATATTTAATAATAATTATTAGTCACTTATATAACTACAGACATTTTTATTAGGAGTAAAATAAATGATGAAAAATAAAAAGTAAAAAGTAAGAAGCCAGCTCGGGCTGGCAAGAAAAGCAATATGAAACAAGAGATAATTAACAAAAAAAAAATATAATAATAGTAATAATAATGGGAGGAACGCGTCGCGATCCTCACCGGTGAGGACACTACAGGCCCTAGCCTAGCTAACCTACCAGCCTTTCACTAGCTACCTAAGCGATGACTACCCGAAGAAGAAAGGCAGAAAGAAACTCCGGGCTTACTTTTTTGTCATCATTTTTCCATCATTTGTCTTTATATATATATTTTTTAAAGTCTTTTGCATACATAGTTAGATTAGTTATATAAGCTAATGCACACACATCACCGTTAAAATTTTGATAAAATCCAATTGAAGTATATAAACAAGCACTAAACACTACACCTAAGAATTCATAATAAAACGAGGGTACATAAATAAATCATTATAATTGAACGGTGTACAACGTGCATACGCCTACATTTACAAACATAATTTTTGTTGATTTATTGTATAATTTCTCACAATACGCACAATTTCGATAATTTAAAAGTTTAAAGGCAAGGGCAACACAATGATCGGTCGGTCGTCAATAAACAAAAAAAAAAAATATGTAATAATAATAATAAGTATGTCAAATATTGTCAACGCGAGGATAATTATAAATTGTCACATAAAGATTTAATATTATAATGTCAATTCAATTCTATAATGTCAATATTGTAGATATACACATGGAATATTCAATGCAATTAATTTCTATTATATTAATGTGTTATGGTTGGCCACTGTGTGCAGGACCAGTTTTCCAAACTGTCTGATCATCAGCATTTTACATGTATAGATTGATAATACAATGCTGTAATTAATAAAGAGAATCTACTATCATTAATTCGAGGGAAACATTGTCAGCTGATGCATGTAATTATGTAATAGAAGCTCTCGCCTAACACCTGCGTTATAACTTTCAAGGCATCAGCTGACGGTTTTTGCCCCGGCATACAGCCAGCTGACATATATATTTATTCATAGTTGCGTATAAGCTATCATCAGGTAAATTTGTATTTGAGAGGAAATCACTGAAATGATATATTTTTTTTACATGTTTGATTGACCAGCTGACGCATAATGCCCCAAGTTACAGTCAGCTGATTATTTTTTTTCTTCAAGGTATCGGGTTAGCTACAATTTAAAATGATTCTTAGTTGGGAGGAAATGACTGAATAATATATTTTTTTCTACATCTTTGGGAGGCTACCACCGCTCATAGCACCCACGGAGCCGAAGCTGACGTTCACGAGGCTTTATGATACACGTCTCTGATGCGTCTCACCAATTATCGTTTGAGAGAAACTTGGTCATTGAAATCTGTCACTGGCCCACGGACCATAACGTTTTAATGAAATATACAATTATTATTATAACTTAAAAGAAATAAAATTTTATTACAATATCTTCACTAATTAATCGAAAACAACTTCGTTCCATCCGGGTGTTCCTTGACACCTCTCAAGTTTTTTTTTCTCTACTTTTCTTTCCTAAAATATCAATAGACGGAGCGATTTTCTTGCGACAAGTTTTTTGATGTTTGAAGTTAGACGGGGCAATATTTTAAATGCCTTTTCAAGAATCGCACGTGCTAGGATACCACATTGCTGGAGACGGACCACAATAGCGGTACGCGCAGGGGCGGTTGCGGACGACAACTTAGACGTGACTAGGAGGGCCCGCTGCCGTCGCTAATGCGCCGAAGATGGCCACCTCGGAGTTTTGGTTGGTATGCCGTGCGTGGTATATAGGTTAGGGACTCGGCCCAGCGGTCGCCCGACGTTTTCCATCTCCCTGGACGGCTCAACGTCGGGTCGTAAGGCACGGTGAACCCAACATAACCGCTCAGTCGTTCCCCTTGCACGCTGGGCGGTAGTAATCAGTCACTTTCTCCGCGTAAAAAAAAAGGATACCACATTGCTCCGTCTTATTGAAGCCTAACTCTATTCTTTTCTCCGTTGTTTGTGACTTCTATACTTGGTGTTTCGTGCTGGTTATATTTCTATTATCTTGATTACCTTATATTAAAATATAAAATATCTGAGTAACTTTAACAAAAACATAAGCTTATCTATGTATTAGTAGGTTAAGAGTAAATGAACATTACGCACACAGAAGAGTGTGAGATTTGACATGATTAAAGGTCATATTATTATAGAAAAGGAGTGCAGAAAAATAAAATTTATCTATATTGTATACACTCACGCCTTTTATACCCGAAGGGGTATGCAGAGGCGCCAGTAATGCACACACTTTTCGCCGTACGTATTTCTTCCCATGATGTGATAGGGGGCGAGCTAATCGTCATATCAGGCACATATTCCATACTCCGGGCTGATACTGAAGAGCAAAATCCAATATTACTTAGTCTGACCCGGGGATTGAACTCGAGAAAGCATTGCAGTCGTACCGTAATAAAACTACGCCACCGAGACAGGCATGTTGTTGTGTTACAAATATAAAATTCGACGGTCAGATTTCCTCCACTAGACGACCACCAGTATGTTTATAGTACAGTCAGCCAAACCAATTAAAAATTTCAAATCGCCTATACGCGTTCAGTTCAATTAAAACATTATTTTTCTGGGTGTAAAGCAAAGTAAATCCCTTTAATTTTATTTGTGTGAAGAGAAAACGAAAATTGGTAAGAACACAAGTATAGAGGCGATTTGAAATCTTGAATTTGTTCAGCTATTTATGTGGCTGACTATACATTTTTTTATACGTCACATGTATGAAAAAACTCTAATGACAAAACCAAATACCATGACCATCCAATTATGACGGTACACTGACCTCCAAAACACAATTCTTGCGGACATTTCCGGTCGATTTTTCATTAACTCGAGCGTCCAGAGGCGATTATTGAAAATCGTCCACGCGATTAATTAGTCGCCCTCAGCGCGGGGTCGCTTTTCATTACACTCATCATTGTTTTGTATACGTGTATAGACGGTAAATAATGGATGCTGTGTAATTATTTGGTTTGAATTACTACGAAAGATATTGGTTATTTTTTTTACCGAAAAGTTGTTAACACAATCGGCCCAACGCCATCTTTATCAGCTAGTCATAATACGACACAATATTTCTACATACATACAATGTAGAATCACTGTAGACGTGATAAGACGTTTTGTTGCTTTTTTTATTTACTTTGTTGCTGAGCCCAACGTGTAAAAGAGTGATTGTAAGTGTCTTAATATTAAGAAGTGATCAGAATCATCATGAGCATCTTCTAGAAGAATCGTTACTCCCGTTATCTTGGGTGCCTTTATGAAATACGGAAATTAATATGTTTCTACCATTTTTATAGAGTATAGACGGTGGTACAACCCAGCTCATGCGGTCTTAGCTGCTGTAGTGTTTTTTTTTATGGCATTCAATGACGAGACGAGCATGCCGTTACCTGATGGTAAGTTATACGAATGCCTATAAACAGTAGCAACACCATACACCACCTTAGTACAACATGGTTCTAATAACTTACCATCAAGCAATCGTACTTCATGTTTATGTTGTGGGGCTCCTTTTTCCACACTTAGCCCGTAAAAAGTCGGGCCGTAGTGCGTGATGTGCCAGCTAAAAGTCTAGCCAGCTTAACTCCTTCCAGGAGCGCAGGATCTTCCTGGTTCCTTCACTGACATCTCGGAGTGACCCCGGTGTGCCGAGGATTTCAGCCCGTTGTGCAGCTACTCCTTCACATTCCAGGATAACGTGGGAGGCTGTTTCGTCAGCCAAGCAATCGTACTTACGCATATGTTAAAAAAATACACCTAGGACACACACACACACACATACACTCACGCCCGTTATCCCCGTAGGGGTAGGCAGAGGTGCAACTAGTGCACACTTTTCGAAGTGTATGTTCCATCCCAAGATGTGATAGGGGGCGAGCCTATCGCCATATCGGGCACAAATTTCAGACTCCGGGCTGATACTGAATTAAAAAGTCCAATATCACTTTACCCGACCTGGGGATCGAACCAGAGAGCATTGCAGTCGTACCGTAATACAACTACACCATTGAAGCAGTCAAACTTACTTACTCATATTAAAAAAAAAGTATTACACCAAGAAATATCCTCGCAAAAACCTCATTCGCAACAAACACTTTTATACTGCAACAGCCAGTTCATACAATGTCCATCGAAAGATTGCAGTCACTTTAACAACACAGCTTCAATGTCCATTGTTTTTCTCTATTTAATCCCATTAATGACATCAAAACGACTACGTGGCGGAATAAATAGTTAAAATAGCTTCACCATCTTTGTTGGAGCCAATTTAGAACGGTCAGTGTGGGGGGCCGTTAAATTTAATGTACACTAACCTGACGCAGTAAAACGAAAGTTAATCTCAATACACCGATAGCGCTTATTATCTTTAGTGATGCGGGATGAGCTTATCGATAAAAGCTTCTATTGGTTTATTCAAACGAATCGGGTCACACATAGTACATATAAATCAAATTGTTGAAGAGGATCATCAATTGTTAGTCAAGATTATTTTCCTTGTGATGTATTTTAAACCAAAGTCAGTGTGTTCCTTCGACGTGGATAGAATTGACATAATTATCCTACTAGATTTCTGCTCGCAGCTCCGCCCGCGTGAAAGAGTTTTTCCGGGATAAAAATATTTTCCCGGGATAAAAAGTAGCCTATAGCACTTAGGAGTAAAGTAGCTTCCTATTAGTGAAAGAATTTTCAACATCGGTTCAGTAGTTCCTGAGATTAGCGCAATCAAACAAACAAACAAACAAACTCTTCAGCTTTATAATATTAGTATAGATTCACAGATTAGGTAAAAAATTCGGGAACTTAAAAATACAAAATTAGAGACACAGACACGTAGAGGTTAAGAGAGTTAAAGAATCGTAATTAATAGCCTTAACAAAATAATTAACAGTCATAAATAGAAACCGCAAATCATCATCATCATCAGCCACGTGACTTCCACTGCTGAACATAGGCCTCCCTTAATGATTTCCAGACGGACTTGTCAAAAGCGGCTTGCATCCACTGTGTGCCTGCGTCCTTTATCAAGTCGTCTATTCACCTTGCAGGTGGACGGCACACTGCGCTTGCCAGCACGTTGCCTCCACTCGAGAACTTTTGAGAAACCGCAAATAAGACTAAGACGAAATTCGCGTATCGATAAGTGTAAGATCCTTGCCCAACACTACCCGGAAATAAAAATCGTAAATGAAGCCATTGGAGACGGGAGGAGGTCTCCGAATGCGATTAACTACGTTTCGGGGACTACCCGCGTTTATTGTCCTTTTATTTCAGGTGGGAATGTTATTTATTTATTTACCATCGCGGGTCGATGACTTAAGGCTCTTTAAGTTCCTTTACAGAGTGTATCGATTTGTTTCAGGCAGAAGGTATTTTATGATACTATAGTTTTTGCTCGTGGCTTCGCCTACATGAGTTATTTTTTTATTACGGAAAAAGAGACCCGCTATATATTTTCCCGGGATAAAAAGTAGCCTATGTGCTATTTCAGACTATAATCTATCTCTGCCAGATTTCAAGACTATAACATGTATTTTCCAGATTTAATACAGATCCGTTCAGTTGTGCTGATGTGATTGAGTAACAAACATTAATTTTTCGCATTAATGGTATTAAGATTTAATAAGATTACATTTAGAATCTAAGCTTTGATGATGCGGTTGAGTAAATTATTTATTATTTTATGTAGGTATAACTTTTTGTGGAAGATATTTTTTACTTTACTCTTATAAAATTAACATTTTCGAGGTAAAAGCGTCCATTTATAAATAGAATACGTTCCACGGGACCTTTTTTATTCTTGTTGCACAAAAAGGAAGCCCTTGGCTGGACCCCAGAAATAGGGAATAAATTGAATAAAACAGAGGCGTTGAAAGGAAATTGACGTAATATGCTTTGAACCCTTGGGTTTGTACGGGAAATTCAGTTGGTGGTCAAAATTCAGTTTATCAGGAAAGGTTTGCTTAGGAAAATATGAAATTGAAAATATAAGCCTAAACGTTTCAGTAACTTTTATCGGATACCAGTTTTACTGAGATAAGTAATAAAACGAATAAAAAATTGCATATAATATTAATCTATAAACTGTAAATGTTAAATTAGTTTGTCAATATAATTTAAAATTTACAGTTTTGCACAAAAGGAAAATCAAATTTGAGAATTAGTAACGTTGGCTACGACCGTTCGTAGTCATCTGCTACGCTTTCTACGAATGCAATGCGTAGTAGCACGTCTACGGATTATAATAAACATTTCTACGGGGCGACCCAACATTTAAGATTTAACTTCTGTAATTATAATAAATATTGAAAAATGTTCTAAAACCATATTTAATATTAATTATTCACGTAAAAAAGAATACTTTAACAAATGAATTTCATAAAAAGCACATCAAACAAATCCATCAATAGGCAGACAATAATATGCAAAAACCATCAAAGATTACCTTAAAAATACACCGTCAAAGACGCATCTCATTAATGCTACCTTTTGAGTACGTTTGAGGTACCTCCGAGCCGCGGATGTGACAAAAGAGATTCCCTCAGGATGCGGAGCTTTCATTCTATGTTATTTTTTTTTTGTAGCAAATATTGTGACTAGAATTTTGAGTTTTGTGGAAATTATTTGAGTAGTATGATTGATACAGAGCGTTTATATGAAATTTGATTTTGAATTACTATAACATTGTCACATTTTAGATATTTGTAAAATGCTTTAGAAGTATTTTTTTTCTCTTATCGGGGCACCATATGCTCATAAAGAACACAAAGTACTCTTTAAATCGCTGACTATAACTGACGTTTTGTAACGCAAATAAGCCTTAAAAAAATAGTTTTGAAATTCATCACCTAACGCAGTTAAATTCTACCGGAAAACCTACGAAGGATAATTTGATTAGAAGTACTTCCTTTTTTTTTTTTTTTTTTTTGGATCCTGCTCAACATTGCAATCTGTCATAGACATTTAGCAATTTATTTGTCTGGACTTTGCCTGGTTTAGTGTTTCTTACGCAGTGAGGATTTGCCCTTTGACAACCTCACTATTCTATTGTGAACCGATTTATAAGGGTAGGAATGCTGTTCCTCCTTAATCTTTTGTGAATAACACTTCCAACACCCGATAGTGTGGCAGCTAAAGCATTGACATGTGTTGTTAATTTTCGTTGGTAGTTTCGGCTACGAACAGCAATTTCTTGTTTAACGGTGTTAAGCCTTAAATCGTGCAGAATATATTTATTATGTATGCATTTCGGTATTTTGAACATTGATCTAATAGCTTTTGTCTGAAACCTTTCTAAGATTTCAATGTTGCTGTTACTTGCTGTTCCCCAGAGCTCTATTCCGTATGTCCATACTGGCTTCAGGATAGTTTTGTATATTGCCATTTTGCTTTCATTGGTTAACTGCGACTTTTTACCAATTAACCAATACATGGATCTGAGTTTTGCATCTAGAGCTTTTCTTTTATTCCAGATGTGTTTCTGCCAGGTCAGTCTTCTATCTAGATGCATGCCTAGGTATTTCGCGGTGACGTCGTGTGGGATTTGTTCTCCGTTCAGTGTGATTGGTGGGCAGTCGCCTTTTCTGAGTGTAAAAGTGACATGAGCTGATTTGCTTTGATTAGCTTTTATTCTCCATGTTCTCAACCATTTTTCTATCTCTGTTATGTGTTTTTGTAAATTTTCTGAGGCTGTTTCTGGGTTGGCGTTTACCGACGTTATTGCAGTATCATCAGCGTACGTGGCAATAAAGATGTCGTCATCAGCAGGAATGTCAAGAGTGTAAATGAGATACAGTACGGGCCCCAAGATGCTCCCCTGGGGTACTCCTGATTTTATTTCATACAAATTCGATGTAGTGTTATTCAGTTTAACTTCAAAGCATCTTTTGTCCAGGTAGCTTTTTAGTATGAGGTAGAATGTATGAGGAAGGTGTTTTTTTATCTTGTACAATAGACCATCATGCCAGACCCTATCAAAAGCTTGGCTTATGTCTAGAAATACAGCCGAGCAGTATTTTTTATTTTCCAGCGAATAGCTGATGGTGTCTACCAGTCTATGGACTTGCTCAATGGTTCCGTGGTTTTGTCTGAACCCAAATTGGTGCGCAGGAAGAATAGCATTTAGGTGAGATCTCATTCTATTAAGAATAAGTTTTTCGAAGAGTTTTCCGATAAGCGGTAGAAGACTAATTGGTCTGTAGGATGAAACTTCTTCAGGCTGCTTTCCCGGTTTAAGGATCATAACTACTTGAGCTAATTTCCGCTGAAATTGAAAGTGGGCGAGCCTCAGACATGAATTAAAATGATACACTAAGAACATTATTCCTTTCTTCGGAAGATTGCTTAAAAGTGTGGAATCCAATAGATCATATCCCGGCGCTTTCTTGGATGGTAGATACTTTATCTCACGATATATTTCATCGGGACTAACAGCATTTAATGGAAGGCACAGTTGATTGGGTATCTGTAAATAGTCGGCTATTTCTTCGTCTTTTTCTGGGTCGGTACTAGGTAGTGGTGTAAATACCTTTTCTAGGTGTTCAGCGAATAGTTTTGCTTTTTCCACTTCAGTTCTAGCCCAGCCCCCATCTTGTCTTTTTAATGGTGGGATGTGAGTTTTTGGGCGCTTGAGGTTCTTGGTCGCACGCCACAGCGAATAATCAGTATTTTTGTGTGCGGAGAGTTGAGATAGGTAACGTTGTAGGCTTTGGTTTTCGTGATCTTTTATCATGTCTTTCAGTTCTGCGGTTGATCTATTAAACTTTGTTTTGTCCGATGGGTATCTGGTTCTATGCCATTCTTTTCTTAGGTTTCGTCGTTCACTGACCTTCTTAATTATACTTTTTGGGTATTCTTTTTGTGAAGGTTTTGTTTTTCTAATTTTAGGGGTTGAGACAATGGCCGCTAAGTGTATAATTTGATTGAATTTTTCAATATTAGTTTCAATGTCCTCGTTCGTTTTTAACTTAATGTTTAGGTTTGTGCTACTTTGTATGATTTCCTTGTACAGATCCCAGTTGGTATTTTTGTTGTAGATATTTGGGCGTGGCTCGATAGGAACTATCTGTTTATATATATTCAGGATGACGGGAGTGTGATCTGATGATAGGTCTTCACATTTTTCTATTTTTAAATAGTCAACGCCAATGTTTCTTGTTACATAGAAATCTGGTATTTTGTTAGTATCCGCAGGCCAGTAGGTTGGCTCTCCATGTGAGATGCATTCAAGATTAAGGTCTTGTATCACTTTATATAGCAGTCTGCCCCTTGGATTGATTAATCTTGAACCCCCAGAATGTGTGTTTGGAGTTCCAGTCTCCTCCACAAACAAATGTTGAATCAAGTTGGTTGAAGAACTGCTTGAATTCCTCGACCCCGATTTTGTGTCGTGGCGGGCAATAAATTGCAGAAATTGTTGTCTCGGTATTCTTGTGCTGTAGTTTAATTGATGTTGCCTGGATTTTTTCCGTTAAGTATGGTTGTATAGGATAATGCTTGAGGTTGTTTTTCAGTATTACCGCAGTCCCGCCATGGGAGTTGCCAGAAGGATGATCGGTTCTATAAATTGTGTAGTTATGAAATTTTACATGTGATCTGGGTGTAAATCTTGTTTCAGATATCAGGGCAACATCAATATTCTCAGTTCTCAAAAATAGTTCTAGTTCTTTTCGTCTGTCGGTCAGCCCATTGGCATTCCAGGTGATTATACGGATATTTAGTCCCTCTGTGTTGTGAGTCGTGTGATTAGTTTGATCATCTGATCCATCATGCTGTCTATCATGTCTTTCATGATTGCTTGGAATTTACTGAACATTGCGTCTAATAAGCTTGTTAAATTCTGTTGACTTGTGTTTTGAGCGGTGTCACACGGTTGAAGAACATTGTTGTCATGTTTGTTTTTCAGCACATTGGCATAGTCAAGTCTTGAGTAATACGTTGGTTTAACGTTGTCATTTATGTTCGGTGTCGGAAGTGTTGTCACATTTGGTTGTTTGGGTTGCTTTGGAGCAGGTTTTAGCTTGAGTATTTTTTCTTTGTGACTGCCTCGGTGGCGTAGTGGTATTGCGTACGCATTACGAGTACTATTTGCGCGCTGAGGTCCTGGGTTCGAATCCCGGGTCGAGCCAAAAAAAATTGTGACTGGGTTTTTCCATCTTAAAATTTACTCAGTCGCAGCTCGGAGTCAGGAAGTTGGCGGTGTGATACCCCCGTGCCTCGGAAAGCACGTAAAGCCGTTGGTCCTGCGCCTGATCTCTCTCCGGTCATGTCGGATTGCCGTCTCACCGGACTATGAGAGTGAAGGAATAGTGAGTGCACCTGTGTATTGCGCACACACTTGTGCACTATAATATCTCCTGCGTACCTGGCTGATCTCCGTTGAGATTGGCCGCCGTGGCCGAAACTGGCTAGGAGGATTTTATTTTTTCTTTGTATTGTTTATATTTGATGCATCCTTTATAGCTCGCCGGGTGTTTACCTTGACAATTAACACACTCTGCTTCTGTCTCCGGAGATTTGGTACACGTACTTGTTGGGTGTTCATTCCCACATTTAACACAACGGTAAGGTCTAAAACATTGATTTTTGGAGTGCCCAAATCTTTGGCATCTCTTACATTGTAAAATTTCTTTTTTCTTATAGGGTGCTTCAATTGTCACTTTGACGTGATTGATATATTTTATGTCAAATATATCCTTATTATTGTTCTGCGGCTCTAAGTCTACGAAGTAGAGGGGTAGTTTTTCTTTTGTTGTTCGGTGCAATACGTTGACTATTTGGCGTATTTGATGTCCTTTGGCTTGTAAATCTTCTTTAATCATTTCGATGTTCTCGGTGGCATGCAAGCCTCTAACTACTACTCTGTATGCCCTCTCACTTTTTAGCTTGTACGTGTAATGGTTGATGTTATTTTTTATGAGATTGTCCCTTATTGTTTCGTAGGTTTCGATGTCAGTTGGCATTATTTTAATAATATGACCTGATCTCAGCGTAGTCATGGTAAACATTTTTATATCTACAACATTAATTAAGAGTTCTCTCAGTGGGGCTATGTTAACTATACCAGTTACAAAAATTGGTTCAGGTTTTGGTACATATTCTTTGGTTTTGTTAAGAATTTCAGTGGTTTCGTCGTTAAGTATGTCGAATTGATTTTGTATGGGAACTGTATAGCTGGTTCGATTCATGTTTGTCTGTTTACTCATACTTTCCTTTGGGCTGTCCTGTATTTTACGTTTTTTATTTGGAACTTTATCTTGCTGCCAACCATTGTTTGGGGTTTTCTTTTTTTGTTCTGAAGTACCCTTGTGAGGTGTTAGTGTGTTTGTTTGTATGTTGGATATGCTTTGAGTTTGGCTAGTTTGGAAGAGATCTGCATTGTCTTGTAATTCTGGATATTCAGACTGTATGTCACTACTTGTGCAGCCACTAAAAGATAAGGACCTTGGTCTTGCTTCGAAAAGTCCCTTGTGGAAGAGTTGTTGTGTGTAAGTTTTTTGGGTTTTGTTTTCATTTTTTTGCATTTTTAATCCCACGAGTATGGACGATAAGGTGGTCGCTCACAGGGTGACGCCATTCCTGTGAGAAGGCTATATACAATGGTGTTCGCCAGGTTCACCAAGGTTGGCGCTTGAGACTGAAGCCCTCAGCCATGCATCCTCTAGGCGCGTTCTCCACCGTAGGATTGGGGTAAATTTTTATTGAGGCTTTCTACCTCTCGACACAGGCAATAAAGCCAATGTCCCCGATTCAGTAATATCGTTACTAAGTAGCGGGTGATGACGATCATTTCCTATCTTCATCCGTTGGTCTTGGTCGGGTTAGTTAACCGCCGCCCGATACTCGGCGTTGACCTCTTACGACTGGTTTGGTCTAGTCGCAGTCAGCCCTCCTCCTTTCACATACGGGCTTGGGACCGTCAATGGCGGAGTTCGAGAAGTACTTCCTAACAAAACCCTTATATTAATGTCATCTATATAAAAACCACTACAAAAACAACTTACCTTCCTCTTATAACAGAGATTGATGTGCACCCTACGCCACTCCATTGATCACGCCGCCAAAGACAAGCCGCCCGAGAAAGGCATCCGGCGCGACTGCTTCCGCTTGTACGCACCTTTAATGAACTAAAAACACAACCTTACGTGGCTTTTACATCAACCGAAAACCGCGGTGAAGATATTATGAAAGTACAGTGAGATAATGAATAAGATGATAGGAAAAGGTGTTGTATTATTTAATTTGTAATCCATAGATTTGGCCCTTAACCGCGTATATATTTCTGTCTGACTGTACGTAATTGAATTATAACACTTTTGTAAATAATAGTTTTGATTCGCATAGTTATATTGTAATCTTTATTGATTTAGTATTTTTCAAATACAAATCAAAAGTATCTTTTTCTTTCTATCATTCTGAGTCGATGGTATTTTTTTTTTACACAACGCAGCTACATTTGTACCTAGTGTACAAGACGCTTTACAGTCACAATATAACAATAATCATTTGTTTTTTATTACGTGGAAATAGGGGTGAGAATGATGCGGCGCATGGTAATCCCTGTTTTTGTCTTACATTTGAGGAAGATAAATGCGAAATGGACGAATATTTTATGAGTAACGCTCATGTCATTCGTAAATGTTCCTATACAACATATTTTTACATAACGTTACAAATACACATAGGTTTTTTATCACACTTCTTACATTCTTAGTAAGTATCCCCGTGACCATGAATGCTGCCAAATCTTCGAAACGTCGGGAGAAAACATAATTAATAAAACATCAAAAAATCCGAATTTTTTTTTTATTTCACACACACACACACACACACACACTTACGCCTTTTGTCCTCGAAGCGGTAGGCAGAGGCCTAACTAGTGCACCCACTTTTCGCAGTTATTCTGTCCCATAATGTGATAGGGGGCGAGCCTATCGACATATCGGGCACAAATTTCAGACTCCGAGCTGATACTGAATAGAAAAACTCAATATCACTTTGCCAGACCCGGGGATTGAACCCGAGACCTCAGCTTTGCAGTCGTACTGTAATACAACTACGCCACCGAGGCAGGCTATTAGATTAACATAGATCAAATTTATCTTTACACAGTATATAATGAGATTTTTAACCCGAAAAGGCCATTCAGATGGTGGGAGGTGTTAACAAAGCCTAGTATTCTTCATAATATTTACTACAATAGAAGTTTGGGAAATGAATATATAAGGTAAATTAATTAATTTCTCCTACCTATTGCAAAGCAATTGCAGAAACGTTGCCGGCTACGAAAAGGATTAACGGGGATTGTGTTGAGCTTCGGACAATCTCCCTGGCCTTACAACAAAGCTGCCACTTCAACTGAGATTACTATGAAACACTGGCTATAGGACGGTTACGGTCTATGCATGTTTTAACAACATTCTATGTATGATATTCTAGTTCAATAAAGTTTAATGGATTTAGATTCTCCTATATTAGCTAATACGGTGTAGATGGCTTCTTAGGTCGGTTTCTTCTCGGCAAGGGGCAAGCGTGCTTCACCTTTGGCAGCATCATCAACTAAAATCAGGTGGATAGCGGACTAACGCTAGCCCATTTAGCATTAAAAATTGTCCGAAAGAGATTTTATTATTATGCGGGCACGGCTTTATGACTCCGTTTCACATGATGGTAACTGAAGTAGAGTCCAGGGTCGAGACTGAAGACTGAAGTCTGAACAGTGACGATTACAACTCGCCAATCGTTTTTTTTTTCGGCATTGAATGACGAGACGAGCTTGCCCTCTTACTTACATATGAGAGTCCGTCTGGGTGGGTACCACCGCAATGTCTATTTCTATCACCAAGTAGCAGGGTGCATGCATTGTTGTGTTTCCGTATGAAGGACATTGTAGCCAGTGTAACTACAGGACGTAATGATACTTAACATCTTATATCTCAGGATGACGAGTGCAGTGAAATGCCACACAGTACTTTGTAACTCAATTCAACTTTATAGGTGCTGGATTGTGTTGCTACTGTTTATGGGTGCTCGTATCGCTTACCATCAGGCGAACGGCACGCTCGTCTCGTCATTGAATGCCATAAAAAAAATAAGCATCAGTCACTTGAAGTCTACTGCTAAACATAGGCCTACCCTAAAGATTTCTAAACGGTTTTGGCAAAAACAATCAGCATGAACATGATTTTTGCATTTAAAATTTAATTCCCATAGGTAATCGGTTTTATCGAAATTTTTAAAACCAAGACCATGCCTTATTTTTGTTCGTCACAATCTGCCACGCTTGAGCGATTATCAAATTCACTCGGAACAATTCAAGTGACCTCAACAAGTTCCTAAGAAACGATTTACACTCTAATGCTCCGGCGGTTTTTTGACGAGATGCGTACAAATTGTATTAAGGACTTTCCTGCTCAGCACATTCTAAAGACAATTTTATTCGAATGGGGTAACGTACAAATTTGAATGTAGATGCAATGGGGTAAATTTAGTAAAGCAATTCTATTGGGTTACACGGCTTCTCGATTTTCTAGATCGTGGCAAATGATAAACGACTTTATTAGTGTGGGGTAGAACTTGAATTCCTTCGTAGGGTTTGCTGAAAGTCGTGGTTTGCAAATCCCTGGATATTGTACGTTGAAGTGAGCATTTATATTTTTCCCGATTTTCCAACGATCTTCCTTGTTAAAGATTTTGTGATTTGTGTAATGTAATCCAGGTGGTTAAGGTTGAGGATTGTCGGGGATTTCGAATAGTATAAATATTTTTATTTGTTTTCAAAAAATGTCTTACAACGCAAGCAATTTGCTTAATGTGAGCTATATAAGAACTAAATTATTTACTATAATGTGGCATGGAGATTTTCCCAAATTCCAAAAGCATATTTAATTACAAAAATACTTTTACCTGTTTTTCTTCTTATACATAATATTATAGGTTAATAACGTCACTTGTAATATTGAAATATAGTAGATATTAATTAGAAATAAATATATCTCGCTATTGCTATACAATGCATCATAGATAACAAATATTCCTATATCAATATCATTACGATCTTTTATTGTCCCAAAAAATTCATAGCGGAAAATGAAACTAACAATTTTCCTAGTATCACCTGATTACGCGGTGGCAGGTGTTCTCCCGGTCTCGATTCACCACGATTGCCACGTCCCGAATACAATGAAAAGACTTTGGACACATCTGCTTTCAATTTTAAAGCCTCTTCATATCGTTAATTTGAGTATCATTTAATTAGCAATTTGTTTGCGATTATTGGGGGCTTTTGTGAGAAGATATTGAACAACGCAATAGAAATGTTTATGCTATCACAAAGAAATAGAATTTTAGGCTATTTTAATCCTACAGTCGTTCCCTATTACGGGATCATAATATACGTCTTATTAGAGAAGTGTGTACCTATCTATGAAGAGACAAAAAGGTGTGATGAAAACTTTAACCCTTTAACTAAATTAGTTAACACGATTCAAAATTTCTCCAGTCTTGATAATATTACCTTCTAAAAGGGTAAAATTGCAGAAAAATATGGTGTAAAATTTCTAAATCACCGACATGAAAATAAAATTCATATAAAATTGGATTTTGAAAATTATAATTAGCGCAAACCACATACGGATCGGCTTCCATCGTTGTTAGTCACGCTCCGTGGTAACGTTAATAAAGGTTTATATAACATGGCTTTACGTTTTATAACCCCATGTCATATTTAAAAATGGGTAAGTTGGGGTAGAATTCTTTGATAAAATTCCGTACAATAATTGTATTTGGTAAATATCTATCTATTGTATTTTTATATGCGTAGTTAGAAATAAGCGCAATCAAAACAGCACGAGATATTTTAACTTATGTTTGAGAATTTATGTGGGAAGTTCCAATAACATTTTAAGGGCGTTAATATTAGGACTTAGAAATATGAAACTTGCAATAAATATACGAGAGATTACAGAACCATCTCCTTTTTATAATTTTTATTTAGTTATTCAGTAAGTTTTTACTTGTGGTAGGTCTCTCATATGTAAGAGTCCGTCTGGGTGGGTACCACCGCAATGTCTATTTCTACCGCCAAGCAGCAGTGTGCATGCACTGACGGGTTTTGGTTCGAAGGACATTGTAGCCAATGTAAGTACGGGACATAATGATACTTAACATCTTAAGTCTCAGGATGACGAGCTCAGTAGAATGCCACACCGTACTTTGTAATTCAAGGTGCTGGATGGTGTTGCTACTGTTTGTGGGTGGTCGTATCACTTACCACCAGGCAAACGGCATGCTCGTCTCGTCATTAAGTGCAATAGAAGAGAAAAGTCAAAGGACCAAAATAATAGTTTTAAGTTTACAATAAAACTCTACTCAAAAAGATAAATTACCCAGATTAGTAATAAATTGATCCTTTATGGTTTCCGATTTTTTGGTACGGTACCCCAAAAATTAACACGTCATTAGCCGTATCCCTGAGGGTGAAAATCGAACCTATGCGATGTTAATTAAACAGATTAAAAGCGATGTTCGCATGACCTATTTCCTCCCCGTATGGGGTATACAATACCCTATGTGATTACATGGGGTAACGAACGAATGATTTAGAAGAATATTGTTAATTGGAGATATATTTCTAATGGTCTCATGTTAATTGGTTATTATTTTTCCGCGATATATTTTCTTTGTGTTGAGGTAATTTTTATTGTCTCAATACATTTAATAAATAGCTTCCGTAGCTACTTTTTTATGTTACAATCATAAACAACATAACCACAAAATAAGTCGACAAAATCTCATCACAAAAGCCAAAGCTCAATCCGTACCCCAAAACTCACAAAAGCGTAACAATAACAAAATTCAAATGTTCCAAAGGGTATGATCATGTTCCATGGCGCTTGAGCGCTCACATGACAAATTGCCTGTCTTACGGCGAACCCTAGCCGTAATCTCCAGGTAATGTATGATTTATGATCCGGGAATAGAATACTTGACTTTTTTATTTCGCCAATAGGATTATGAAAATAGAGTTGATCGTCTAAAATGTTTATTATCAACGATTTTTTTTTGCCTCAGTAAGTTCGTCTTACGTTTGTTATTGAGGAAAAAAGCATATCAAAACTAACCATAGATCATTTTAAAGCTGTGTACAGCAATTTAAATACACATGATAAAAAACTTAGACGTCAGTAACACTACATTAGAAAATGGTTACTGACATAATTCTAATATTCATTGATGTTGAATATTATATATGTTTATTTACTATGTTAACCATCAGCAATTTAAACCTTGACCTGATTTTCAAAATAGCAACACTGGAGTTTGTGGCCAGTTCTTATTTGAGAACTGCTTTCCAAATAGGTGGTAGAGTTATATTGTAGGAATATAAATAACGTCTAGAATTTTATGGGTTCAAATAATTATTTAATTTCATTTATATCAAGTAGGTCACATATTATATCCTAATGTGCTAAGACATAATAATACTTCACTCACGCAATTATTTATCATTTACTCATCCAAAAAACGAAACTGCATCATAATATCAGATTATCTGTCCCCACTGATTAGATTACATCTCCCTTTTACTTAAACCCAGAAATAGTTTGACCACATTTTGGGGTGAAATTACGGATTATGTGGATTCTGGGGTAGATATTACACCGTTTACAAATTTCATTATCATAATATCGTAAGTGTTTTTGGGTGTTTTTAATCGATTTAGGAGTACATTGATTGATGGAATACATCTAATCCTACTAATCTGTACTAATATTATAAAGCTGGAGAGTTTGTTTGAACGCGCTAATCTCAGGAACTATTAGCTTGATTTACAAAATTCTTTCACTAATAGGAAGCTACATTACTCTTGAGTGCTATAGGCTACTTTTAGTCCCAGGAAAATATTTTTATCTCCGAAATACTTATTCACGTAGACGAAGCCGCGAGCATCACCTACTTTTGTATATTTTCTGAAAATTTGCGAAGATGTTTGGATTTTGATTAGAGGAAAACACATAAATCGATGAATATTATAGAGACAGATAATTTACTATAATAATCTATAGGCAAGCTACATTTAATTTATTCAAAGTACATAGCGGGAAATTTATTACAGGTAAAGTTTTTCTTCACAACCAAAACCTGATGAGTGAAACATTTGCAAAAAGTATTCCAAAAGTTTAATCAGTCTAATAAAATTTAGTTAAGCTCTCCATAAATCGCCAATAGATTAAAATCTATACAGCCTTATTTAATAATTGCATTTTAATAAAAAAAAATTATTTCGTACAATCTTGATCTCAACTTCCAGTGATGGACATAAGTCATTAATGCCACAAACTCAAACTCAAACTCAAATCATTTATTATGTAATTAGGCCCCTAGGGGCACTTTTACACGTCATTTTTAACAATGTTTTTTTTTAACTATAAGATTCTACCAGTGCTTCGGAAAAGCCCACTAGCACTTCAATAGTAAAATGTAGCTTTATTTTTATTTATCTACCAAATATATCAGACACAGAGAACACATTGCTTCCTCCAGACTTCCTCCAGAATCGGCGCCAGCTGCCGTTCTATAATTTTTGTTAGGCTCTACAGACAATGGTCAGAGGTGCGGGTTCCACTTATGGACGCATATACAAGGTGTTTCTATTTAATAGAATATTGCTTTTTGAAGTTTTTACAAGCAATTACAGTTAATATTAAGATGTTATGCTACTAAAATATAATTGTTTATTCTTAATTATACTTTATCTAAGATTTTTCATATGTTCACAAATTTACAGATCATTGAGCCAGTGCATTACATGTATCTTCACAAAGTGCCAATAAGTATATATTCACAATTAGTTGTTTTGAAATATAAACACATATACATATAATGAGTATAAACATTTTAGCAAACACTATTTCCATGCCGGCAATCACTTAACATTACAAATTATAACATGCTGTTTGTTCTCCATTTTATTTGGTAAGGATTTTGGATTAACAAACATATTACGTCTTTATTCCCGAAGAAGAAGGCAGAGGTGCAAACACTTCTCGTTATGTTATGAGCCTATCGCAATTTTGGATTACCTTAACATAGTTATTGAAATAATATCTGTTCACTTTCCATCTTTGAAAACCTCATCACCCTGTACCTCCGATGCCCATGAATGTTGCATGACGTTTCCCGCGTTGATATTATTTACCGCGCCCCCGTCATAAACCTGTCGCCTATGAAGACAAACTGCGCCGGACATCTTGGGTCTTTTGACCCCCATACAGAATCAAATTAGTAATTTGCGGGACATTGGAGGATTTCTGTGTTCTTATTATTTGTTATAATATTACCTATGATGTGCTTGTGAATAAATGTAGTGTCGTATTAATTTTTTATTTATGCTTTGCCTCGGTGGCGCGGTGGAATTACGGCATAATTGCTATGCTGAGGTCTCGGGTTCGATCCCCGGGTCGGGCAAAGAGATATTGGATTTTTCTATTCAGTGTCAGCTATCAGCCTGGAGTTTGAAATTTATGTCCGATATGGCCATAGGCTCGGCCCCTATCGCATCATGGGACGGAAAACGTACGGCGAAAAGTGGGTGCAATTACTTGCGCCTCTGCCAACCCCTTTGAGGATATACGGCGTGAGTGTGTATATATGTATGTATTTACACTTTATATACAAAGAATATACAGTTGGATTTAATGCCGAATGTTTTTTTTTGTTGTTTATAAACATAATAATATTATTATGTTTTTGCTCTTTCCAAATAGATGTCATACCGGCTGCTCTGGGAGATGGCTAATGATAATGATGATGATATTTGTTTTCTGTAATTTATTAATTATTTCTTGCGAATTTATGTGCATAATTTTCCATTATGTTTTTTTTCGGAAAATGGAACGAAAGTATAACAAAGTGTCTACGGTATTCTCTCGATAATAGCAAGTTTTATCGGTAACAATTCCCCCTTTCAACTTAACCAACGAACTGTAATTGATGTTTCTAAGATTACCTCATTTATATTTGCAAAGATTTAATTAAGAGATCTTTGAAATCGTTCAATGGTTTATATTGTTTGATTAATTTAAAGGTGGAACAGATTTGTAATTATTTCCGATAAATGAATCTGTTTAAAGCTTCTGAATTATCAAAGTGTATGAGGAAGGAAAGAATTAAATGTTAGCACATAAAACCTAGGTACTTCTAAAATGCCTTTTTTGGAACTGTCAATAATCAATACCAAATCAAATTCATCAAAAAACAAATATTCCAAATATAAACTTATCAGCATTCATTTAAGAACAAACTCTTATCAGATAACATTTTTTATCTTAACACTCAAACCAATATTCAAAATGCAAAAGTTAATTCGCACAATAATGAAACAGTATGACAACATGCAAAATCCTCCGAGCAATCAGGATAGAAGATTGAAAATAAATGTAATCCGCGTGAAGCGACACAAGACACGTGCGGGCCGGCCGTATGCAAATGGAACATAAGCTATGCATGACATACCGTAACTTTTCATATTAACGGATTTGGGAATTATTGAAGATTTTTTATTCGTATATACATGTGTATTTTGAAAGAAGAAGGTCTAAGAAGCAGTTAAAATACGTGGTAACAGCGTGTAATGTTTTTATTACACTAGATAGTGACCAGCGTCGACTAACGAAAATGATAGAGAAATCATAAGTTCGTCGTCAACCTTTCAAGAAAGAATACAGGTTGTCTGGGCTTTGTCTTTTTCGAACTATAAAAACAAACTTTCCAAATCTCTCGCAAATTTTTTGACTATCTCACTTTCATTAATTGACAGAACATTTAGTAAAAACAAACTTTTATCTCAATAACCTGCAAAGAAAAACTAACCCCCATTTGAAGAGGTCAGTCAGCCATCTGTCTTAATCATTGAATATTTATGATGTACAACCCCACTGGCAAGATTTACACGAATCTGCTACAAATTTCGTGTTATAATTTATTTTTCCGAAGATTTTGGATGATAAATGGGTATAGAGTATTTGGAATAATTTTCGAAATGATTTTTGCTTTTGTTCCGTTCAAGGACAAAACGTAGCTTGAATATCACATAGGGATATTGTAGCATCTTATAAGCGCTGAATTAAGCGTGTACTGGAGTGGAGACCGTGTCTTGGCAAACGTAGCTTGGCACGCCCTCTGGCCAGATGGCGGGACGACTTGCACAAGTAGACCGGCAGCGACTGGATGCATAAAGCAGCAGACCGGGCTCTGTAGCGTACCTTTAGAGAACCATATGCCCAGCAGTGGACTGCAACTGGCTGATGATGATAATAAGTGAAAAAAAAAATCAGAATCGGATTAGTTGTTACTGAAATTATTTCGTACATCTAAAGTCTAAACTTACGAAGATGACCTCAGTTTAAATTGAATAACGCTATGAGTAGGCTCGTCTTCTGATGTAAATATTACCTCTGATAGTAAACAGTTGTATTATCACTACTTAGGAATACAAAATATTGCGATGAGAAGTCAAATTTAGTAAACATAGTTTCGTATTACATCATAATATTTCTACAATATAACAAACAGTATAATAGTACACCAATTATATTTTAGGTTATCAGATATCGTATTGCGAAAACAAAACCTTTTTAAAACAAGCCACTCGGAGTTCACCGTTTTTTATAATTGCTAATTTTCCCGTCTCCGTTGCGTCTCGTTCCGTATTTTATCCATTGTTAAATCTCGGATTATATTTTACCTGTATTTTTTATCTCGTTTGTATCCGCTCTAATTATTTCCTCTTGTAAACAAAGCGATTGTGAAAATATTTTTCGAAAAATTATTTCCAGTTTTTCCGCTTGTTACTTAATTACTAGGTAATGTTTGTGTAGAGCATGCTTTATATTACTGTTGCAGCTTTCCATCATTAGTGGAACAAGGTTTATGAGGATTTTCTCATTTGTTAAAAACTTCAACCTGTACCAGCGTATTTATTTATCTTTGAGTAGCATTTGACCGCGTGGCCGAGTTTTTCTGGAATAAAAAGTAACCTATGTGCTTTTCAGGGTCTCAAGCAATTTCCATGCCAAATTCCATCGAAACCTGTTCGGAGTTTTTTAATTCTGGTTTCACCCTCAATATAAAATTATCATTCAAACTTGACTGTTTTATTTATAAATTTAAAATTTTGTACTTAATACCCATCGTCTACCTTGTCACTATTCCTTCTTGACTGCCTCGGTGGCGTAGTTGTATTGCGTACACGTTACGAGTACGATTTGCGCGCTGAGGTCCTGGGTTCGAATCCCGGGTCGGGCCAAAAAACTTTGTGACTGGGTTTTACCATCTTAAAAAAAAAAAAATACTCAGTCGCAGCTCGGAGTCAGGAAGTTGGCGGTGTGATACCCCCGTGCCTCGGAAAGCACGTAAAGCCGTTGGTCCTGCGCCTGATCTCTCTCCGGTCATGTCGGATTGCCGTCTCACCGGACTATGAGAGTGAAGGAATAGCGAGTGCACCTGTGTATTGCGCACACACTTGTGCACTATAATATCTCCTGCGTACCTGGCTGATCTCCGTTGAGATTGGCCGCCGTGGCCGAAACTGGCTAGGAGGATTTCATTCCTTCTTGGATTCTTATATTCCTTCCTCCTTTTACACTTAAAATTATTACTCCAACAGTAACAGCTACCACCATACCATACCAGCCCTGTGTTATATACTGCCCACTGCTGAGCACGGGCCTCCTCTACAACTGAGAGGATTTAGGCCTTAGTCTACCACACTGACCTAGTGCGGGTTGGCAGACTTCATATACCTTCGAAATTCTTATAGCAACTTCCCAGATATGCAGGTTTCCTCACGATGTTTTTCTTCACCGGTAACCCAAGCGATAATTCACAAAGAATACACACATAACTTTTAAGAAAATTAGAGGTGGCTTGGCTTTTGAACCTGCGGACATTCGTCTTGGCAGTCCGTCCCACTCCCAACTAGGCTATCGCCGCTTATTTTTTTCACAACATACTAGTAAAAGCTACACCAAAATAAATTGTTGAAAATACAAAACCGATACCTTTCATAAATGGACAATACAATCCAAAGTTCGCCACCAAAAACCGAATTCAAAAGCACATTATTGAATGGCGGATACGGCCGACACTGATGTATCACTTATACCCCCAGTAATCCGAAGACATCTTCACAATTACTTGCCCTCACACTCGCACTCTATTGCGAACAATAAGGGTGAATTAGGGGGAAAAGAAGGGACTTTGAGTGTATGTAAGTGAGTTTTGTGAGCGTGGTGAAGTAAGTGAAGTTTGATTAGGCTTTTTAATATTTTTTTTCTAAAAGACCTCTACGTTTTTGACTTCATCAATCAATGTAGTTACGTACTGGTTTTTGTAAACAATTGTATGAACATAATTGACTTCAAAAGATAAATCACCGTTATATATTCCCTAATCACAAACATACATCTGAAATAAATGAACACTCGACATAATTATGCAAACAAAAGTTTTAATATTTTTTCTCGAATACATACATGAACAAAACTAGTACTTTTTTTTTGTCACTTCCAGATATTATATCAAAAGAAGCACAATAGAACCCTCGAGCCGTGGGCCGATTTATCGCGTGTTGATTCAATCATAGATTCTTTTTTAAAGTTCGATGTTTGGAAACCAATTTGGGATTATGATTTGCGACGATATTACTCCCAATTCATTGGTTTTGTAAATAATGATGGCTATCAATAATATGAATAGTTGTGAAATTGGTGAACTATACAAAGTTTATTATAAAATATAGATGAATAACAATCAAAAACTACTGGTTTGCTACTGCATCTTGACTCAGTTCAATTAATTAAAAACATGATGATGCTATCTGTTCGTCAAAGTTACATTATGCTTGTTAATTATTATCAGATTTATTCGTTCGTTTAGGTCGTGGGTTCAAATCCCGCTTTCGACTGTTTCTTTTTCAGGATTCTATAAAAATATAAAATCATTAACCAGGCACTACATGGCCATGACATGTATAAAAAATCATAATATAAAATTAGAAAAAAAGTTTAGCGACTCGTTTCGGTTACTTACTCCTGTAAAGGGGTAATGCTGAGTTAGTAGTTGTAATAACTGCTAACAGATGTCGCTGGTCATCTCCTTTAAGAGAATTAAATACGGATCCTGAAATTGGCGATCGATGGCGGGGTCGGAATAGCTCAATTGGAAGAGCACCGGCACGGTACGCCGGAGGTCGTGGGTTCAAATCCCGCTTTCGACTGTTTCTTTTTCAGGATTCTATAAAAATGTAAAATCAGATTTATTAGCGTTCAAAGATTTACGAATACCATTCAAGAAATGAATCTTCCTAATATTTTTAACCATATTAGAACTACATCCAATTATAAAAAATAATTAGTTCCTAAATCTTTCAAAGACATATAACAATATTCTCAAACATCAACAAAGGTACTAGCTACAAACCCCAGAATTGAAGACAAAACGATTGTCGCAATCCATGCGGCGTAGCATAATTTAGCATCGTAGACCGTCAAAGGCCGCGACTGAAAATGCAGAGGGGATGTCCTGTACTGAAGGCGGTTTTGTCAGTGACTTCAAGTTAATGTATTCCGTAGTATTGTTTGCAACAGACAGACGAATTACAAACTGCTGTAACAAATTGTTAGTAGGGATTGGCAATATCGACGTTAAGAAACGTTATTTTTAATTTTAATAACATAAAAATATCAGTCATCATACAATAATGTTAGGGCAAAAATATTTTTTGTGCGGGTATTAATGACATCATCTACAATTTGTGCTATAAAAGCATAGAACGATTGACAGTTCGAGTTAGTTGGTCATTGCCTTCGTGCCAGTCGTTCGCTTGGTGATATTTTTTGTGAAAGTATTTCTGTAAAGTCAGTGGTACATATTTTTATTTATATCAAAACCGTTGCAGTTTCTAATAATAAATATATATAAAATCTTTGGGAGAGGCCTATGTTCAGCAGTGGAATTCTAAAGGCTGAAGAAGAAGAAGAACATACAAACAAATCTACCTTAAGTGGTACAGTTGATTTATAGAAAGAAACTGTCTATGGAAAAAAACTATAATATTCTTTCTACTAAAAAATAACATTACGTATTGTTAATTAAATGAAAAGAAAATGAAAATCAATCAAAACTATTGTAATAGGAAAAGATGCCATCGCTATCAATGATAGAACTATAAACATTACAACCAAACTATGATTTAATGCACTTCAATATACTGCAATCTTTCAACTTGAGTCATAATTGTTCGATTCTCGTAAGGCCCAGCAATAGCATGATGTCTCTTCCCTTTAAGAGATATAGGTGTAACTCATCTACTTACATTTTTTAGATTCTATGTAATAAGGAATGAGTCTATTGCCTTTCATCATCAACAGCCAAACTACTGCTGCAAACTACTAACTGCTGAAGATGGGCCTCTTTCAAAAATTTGCAGACTTACTAGGCACAATTTTTGCTACAATGTCCTTCAAATTTAAATGTAGTGCCACACACACACACACACACACTCACGCCCTTTATCCCCGAAGGGGTAGGCAGGGCGCAACTAGTGCACCCACTTTTCGCCGTGCGTATTCCGTCCCATGATGTGATAAGGGACGAGCCTATCGCTATATCAGGCACAAGTTCTAGACTCCGAGCTGATACAGAATATAAAAACCCAATATCACTTTGCCCGGCCAGGGGATCGCACCCAAGACCTCAGCTTTGCAGTTGTTGTATAAAACTAAGTCACTGAGGCAGTCCATTGCATTATTAATACTCCATAACAATTCAAATCCGTTACAAACAGCCCTTCAAAACTTAAGATCCCGATATTAATGGGAGTGAATCGACAACTTTCAGCGAGATTGGCAATAAGTCACTCCCTAGTCTGGACTAATGCGAGATGGTAAATAATTAATATCACTAATAGAACAGTTTGGAAACGTTTGATATTTGTCAGTTGGCTGTAAAGGATTGTTGAGGTTTCTGGTTTGCTTTTTGGAAAACAACATACGATAGTTACTTCATAATAGTTCATCGTAAAAGGGTCATCTATAAATTAGAATACATGTTTAGGTGGCATCTGATGCCAATCCGGCAGACACACTTAGCGAACCTTTTAGTTAGCCTAAAGTGATGGCATCTAAAAACAAATTACCAGAATCAAAAGGCTGTTTAGTTAACTATCATATAAATGTTCAACTGCTGAGAAATAATACCACTTTAAACGGTTTTATTACGAAATACGTTGATATAATAGGAAACCAAACGTAATGCCTTTTAGTCAGCAGGATACACATAAAGTATGGGGTCATATAATATTTCTCCAAAATAATGGCAGGATCCTAAATTCACTTTAAATAACAACAGAATTCTCAAAACAACATGGAAAATTTAAATAGTAACTTAAATCCAGGGATTACAAACAATTCTCTAGCAATAAAATGCTCCATATTGAAATGCGCGCTATAAACGTCTTGTATACCATTTAGGGACATCATAAAATCGGATGTTCAGTTCAAATCGTCCAATAACTCGCGCAGAATCCCATCGACACAAACAGGCTGTTTTGAATTTCACATCGAGATGCGAAGCACTTAGACATGGTCCGCCAGTTTTGGGATACATTGGCTGGAGGTTTAATGAGCTTCCTGTTTATTCATGGGTAATTGTTAAACTTCTTCGGATTTTGTGGATTGTATATTAGGATTAGATAAAGTCCACGAAGAAGTTACGGCGAAAAATTAATCCTTATTTCAGTTTCATTAATTTCTATTTGCATTAAAAATTAAGAGCATGCGTACTCTTTGTGAAGAATTGTACCGGGCCTAATGTAGTTCTTATAATTCCACAATCTAGAATTTAGACAAAGATATTTCACGCTTACCTGACACATAATAATATAAAGATTTTGATTCGATTTTTTCTGTAATCTTCAAATTATAATTTATTTTTTTGTTTTGCCTATAACCAAATAAAAACCAAAGCTAATGGTCTAGAACTCACATTTTATATACCTACTAGCTTTTGTTTGCGGCTCCACCCGCGTGAATGAGTTTTTCCGGGATAAAATTCCCGCTTTATATTTTCCCGGGATAAAAAGTAGTCTATGTGTTAATCCAGGACATGATCTACCCGTGTACCAAATTTCATCGAATTCCGTTCAGTAGTTTTTGCGTGAAAGAGTAACAAACATCTATACATCCATACATCCAAACATTCTTACAAACTTTCGCCTTTATAATATAAGTAGGATTTTCTCCTACATTATTATGTTCGCAATCCTCTCCAACCGTGTGTATGTGCCGAAACTTGAGCATCACTAAGAGATTTTAGGCCATCTTACAATAACAATAAACCATCCGTACCCAACATTTACATACGCATCGCTTTAAGTTTAAATGTTTGACAGTTACTGAAGGAATCCTTTGATGTGGATTACAAAGGTGTAGTTTGGATTGTCTATTGTTTAGCTGAAGATTTGTGGAGGCTTTGGACTGTTGTATGATGTAATGTTAATGCGTTACATGGGCTAGGTATGGCTTTGGGAGTGAAAGTTGTTGAAATATTATTTGATTGTAGTCAGTATTCTAAATTTGCTGTGAAGTTCCTGGTAGCCTGTTTGGGACTTATTTGTCGTATAAACTACATTTGGTTAACAAGTCTCGAGGAGATATCTGGCAGAAAAATTGCAAGTATTGTGTCAGATATATTTGTTAGATAGCATTATAATATGTGTGCTAGTTATCAGGACCTTTATCAAGCACCGATGAAACTAGCCCTAAGTATTTTATTTGTAGCGGCTTAAAAACATTTTTTTTATTTAGTACACATATACACTCATGCCCTTTGTCCCCAAAGGGGTAGGCAGAGGCGCAACTAGTGCACCCACTTTTTGCCGTGCATATTCCATCCCATGATGTTATAGGGGGCGAGCCTATCGCCATATCGGGTATGAATTCCAAACTCCGGGCTGATATTGAACAGAAAAACCCAATATCACTTTGCCCGACCCGGGAATCGAACCCGAGACCTTGGCATTGCGACCGTACCGTAATACGACTACGCCATCGCGGCAGTCATTTTTTTGGTTTATTTGGTACATGAAATATTGTCTCGTAAGAAAACAGCATTTGGAAGATTTAGATTCATCTTTCATCTATTACCATAGCTTACAACATACCACTATTCAATGTAGTAACAATCCGCGTCGAGGTAAAAAAACAATCATTGTCGATCATTCAGAGACAAAGCGCGATGATTTATGACGTCTTCCGTCGATGCTCGGAAGCGATCGCTCACTAAACATCACCCGGACACGTGTCCGCGATGAATCAATCGTCACTGGTAATCACAATGGAGATTTTCAATTTTTTGGAGCGACAGGAAATAAATCAATGACGGAAGGAATTATGCTGGCTTATGTCACGACAGCCGGTAGACACTTACCACTTGTACACTGTAAATTAAAAAGGTCTTCAGGAAATTATATTCATAGTTCTGATACATTTGATTGAATATTTTTTCCACCAGGTCCAGCAAATACTGGCTACAATGTATTTAGACAGACAATAGCGCTTGTTCACTTCTATTTGGTGGCAGAAAAACCACATATCGTTTTGAATTTTTACTGCAGTCAAGTGGTCGTCTCCGCCCATAAATAGTAGCATCAACATACAGAGCTTTGATCAATGTACTGTGTGACATTTCACTGCAATCGTCATTTCGAGACATAAAGTGTTAAGTCTCGTAATGTCCAGTAATTACCCTGGTTAGTAGAAAATACTTTAGTAAAAAACACAAAATGAATAACTATATTAGATGCACTACAATTAACGAAATAAAATAAACAATTTAAAGTTTTTTTTTATATTGCATTGAATGACGAGACGAGCATGACGTTCGCCTGATGGTAAGCGATACGACCACATATAAACAGTAGTAACACCATTCAGCACCTTGAGTTACAAAGCACTGTTTGGCGCTCCACTGCCCCCGTCATCCTGAGGACACGCGAGGGGAAATAAACTCCTCAATAAACCTCCGCTATAAAAACAGATTAAACCTTCCATCCTCTAGGTTACACATGCATTCATGTAATCCTTATGCAATGGCTATAAAGATATTTAATAAGTTGCCCAAAAGTATTAAAGAAGAAACCAAAACTAGTCTATTTATTAATAAATTAAAAAACTTCCTACGTTATAAATGTTATTATAAGGTCACGGAATTTCTAAATGATGATAATATATTATAATAATTAGTTATATCATATATAAAATAAAATCATAATAAATGCTGCATATGTATAATTGTACATACGTATATATGTATTTATTATTTTTATGTATACACATAAATACGCGCGCACGCGGTACTCACTCTCACACACACACACACACACACACACACACACATTTATGTTTAATAATATTAATTATAAGTTAATAAAAACCATTATCTACATGCGTATAAATTCTTAATAATATAGTTTCACCCTCTCTTCAAATTTTGCCGTGTCCGACAGGGTCCACGGTTGTCACGTATATATTCAATTGTACCATCTTTATGTACAAAATAATTGTGGAGTGCAATAAACTTTGAATTTGAATTTGAATTTGACATCACATGTTGTCTTATTATGTCCAGTAGTTACACTGGCTACAATGTCCTTCAAACCGAAACAGAACAGTGAATGCACACTGCTCGGCGGTTGATATAGACATTGCCGTGGTACCCACCCAGACGGACTCTCACATATGAGAGACCTACCACCAATCATAAATAACTCAAAACAAACACGTCACAACAGAACTTACTATATTAACTATGACGGCAAAAAAGCGCACTGGACAAATGACACGAAATTTAACATGAAGCGACGTTTCCAAAGCGAACAATGCCACGCTGCGGGCTTAAAGCTTGAAATCCTATAAAATTTAATTTTGATAGATACACGCGAAAATGCTGCAAATACATCTGATACGTTGCCTTTGAATAGTCAGCGCACTGGAAATGGTAATTTAAATTAATTTATCGTAAACTTGACTTCTGCTCGCGCCCGGTCCGCCTGAAATTTTTTTTCCGGGATAGAAAGTATAGCACTCAGGACTAATGTAACTTCCTATAAGTGAAAGAATTTTCAAAATCGGTTCGTTAGTTTTTGAGTTTATACATCACAAATTAATAAACAAATCATTCCTCTTTATCATATTAGTATAGATTTCTCTGCATATTTAAAGTTTTAACTAGTGGGAGACTCGACTAGCGCCTCGCATTGGGCAGTCTTGTTCTGGATAGCTGGTAAACCTCGAAAGACGTAACGTTTATTGAGTCGACATAATATTTCGGCTGCTATATCAAGTTCATATAGTATCTTTATGCTTGCGCAATGTTTGAAAATGAAAAAGAAATTATACTGATCAAATAAAATCAGTGATACAGCGTGTTTTGTTATACGTACTAAATAAAATATGTAAATATTGAATCTACACACATAAATTATAGTGTTTAATGGTAACCATATCTAGACGTCCTAATTCTTCATACATACATCGGATTTGCCTGTCGCAAAGCTGGAACACGGATCAAGTGAGCTTTGTTCGGACGGTAACGCGCGAAGCGTTTACACTAATTGCGATACGATGCGGTGTGGCGCGGAGAAGCGGTGCGATGCGGAGCGGGGCGGTGCGGAGCGGTGCGGAGGGGAGCGGAGGGGAAAGGCGTACGTCGAACAGGATTTGCATTTGCGAGATAAGTATGGTGTCATTGTGTTTGGCTTAGCAACGGTTGTAATTAGGTTTTGTGTATACCTACAATTGGAAAGAAAAACAAGGCTTGATGGATTTTCGAATTTTCTGTCGATTATGGAAATTTTAATTTAATATCATTAATTGTGATGAATTTTCTATTAGTCTAGTGATAGTGTGCTTGGGCCCACTACCACTACACCGCAAGGCGCTAAACCATGAGTTTATGGGTTGGATTCTTCGGTTCGTTAGTAGGTCTCTCATATGTACGAGTCTGTCTGGGTGTGTACCACCGCAATGTCTATTTCTACCGCCAAGCAGCAGTGTGCATGTATTATTATGTTTCGGTTTGAAGGACATTGTAGCCAGTGTAACTACAAGACATAAACAGACTTAACATCTTATGGATGACGAGAGCAGTGGAATGCCACACATTACTTTGTAACTTAAGGTGCTGAATGGTGTTTCTAATGTTTATGGGTGGTCGTATCGCTTACCATCAGGCGAACGGCATGCTCGTCTCATCATTCGATGCAATAAAAAAAAATTGTATGCCTACGTGGTGATTGACCTCCCGACACATCAGGAGAGAGATAATAATAAAAGCTTTAAACTTTTTCAGGATGTTAGTATGAGCTTTATAGTTTGTCTTTATGCCCTTCACCAAAAATACAATTTTTGTACAAACTGTATAAGTAGTTTCTTCGGAAACTGTTATTTATACAATATGCTCATACTAAGACAAAAAAAAAAAATATTCTCGCGTAATATAATTGTCTGACAAAATGAATTCCAAAGCCAGTAATCAATGAAATCCAACTAAATTGTGTACAAAAAGTCCACCGGATAAAACATACATAGCGGTCATTTGCACCGGTCGGCGCACATCTATCAATGTCCAGTCTAATTCCTTGCCAACTTACACCGACTCCGATCGACAGGGGTCGGATTTGGGAGGTGCGAGGGGGGGCTCGTGGCCTTAATATTTAATGCTGTCTTGTTTAAAAATTGTGATGAAGGCAATGAATTGTCCCATACTCAAATTTGTATAGATGGTTATATGTTTTCTTGAATTTTCCAAAGTTTAGTTTATTATTACTGACCCACTAAGAGGCATGGTAATTTTATTACCAATTAGGAACTTTTTTATATCAAGTAGATGGAAAACAAAATTTAGGAAATACTAATATTATTCTAAACAGAGATAAAACCTGCGAAACATTTTAGAATCGGTTAACGACCGCTTCACCAGTAAGACTGCCAAGCCTTTTAGTAGTATATATACTTTGAAGACATATTATTCCTTACTTAATTCTCCATTATTTACGCACCTGCCTTCTTGTATCTCTGCACCACTTTAGGTTGACTGGTAGAGAATGCCTTTGGCATTAAGTCCGCCTTTACTCCGTGTATAAAGTGTTAATAAATAAATAAATAAACAATTTTCCTTTGCTACGAACCTTATCAACAATTTTGTTAGTATAGAGATTTTTCTATACTATTATTAGGTCTCTAAAATTATAATGATTATTACTTTATTTCTACTTAATTAGATCCCCAAAACGTCCTAATTCCGTCCCATTCTATTAGGAAAGTTAAACGCGCAGGACGTGCCGTTAGAGTGAATCGTGCGTTCTCCTTGATCCTCACTATCGTTTGTGAGTGGACAAATAGTTGTTAGGGTTACACTGTTTAGATAAGAGTGTTGATAATGTATATTTCCTTTTGAATGACGAGAAAGAAAGGTCTCTCGGAAGAGTCCGGAAGAAACAATGTCTTAAATAACTAAAAATCATATGTTCTATAGAATTTTCCGAAAAACCTCTGTCTATTTTTTCAGGATGGAAATTAGCCTGTATGTTAATGTACGACATGTATCTGTTTATCAAATATTATCCAAATGTATGCAGCAGTTTCTGCGTTAACATAAACATATATTAAAACCTCTTCACAAACTTCTAAATTTATTAGATTACTAAGACTTTATGTTTTTGCATTTAAAAAATATCTTTACCGGCCTCTATTGGTTTATGTTGCTGCATTTTAAAGTACTCTCTCGACCATACTTTCTTCCCACGATGTTTAAAAACATAAATTAAATGACACTTTAAAGCATATTTCCCAAGGGCGACGAAGTTAATGTCTCGTGCTTGGAAATGCACAATCAATTGGGTGTGATGGCGCAGTGTACACAAATACATGTGTTTATTTTGCTATAAATCTTAAATAGTTTAAATCGAGGGGTAATATGTTTAACTTTCTTAAAAATTTGGATTACATTCAATAAAATGTTTGAAAAAATCTATCAAAAACACTTGAAGGCTAAAATGGAAACGACACGTTTTATTTTCGGAATGTTATCGCGTTGATTGAATTCTATGTGATAGTTATTTTAATAGTGACTTGAAAATTCTATGTATTAATTACTAATACAAATCACGATAAGTAGAACTTAGTCCTTTTAAATCTATGGGTGGTGAAAACACGTTAAAATGAGAGACCAATGTTTTTTGCTTCACACTTTTTTAAACTTAGAATTTTCACACATTTACATTATTTCGTTGTATGGTGCGTACCACACAATCTTTTAATGTTGTTGAGGTTGAGTTGAAGTTAAAGACGATCACTTGGCGATGACTTGATTTATTTGAGTTCACAAAGATTAATTGTTAAAAGTAGTGATATGTAATGTTATTTGCACGATGGCGTTAGGTGAACTGATGCGAATGTATTGATATAATGAAAATTACATAGTAACGTAAAATGCTGACTCGCCCGTGCAAACTATACGTACACGGGGAGGTACAATGTGCGGTTTGTATAGTATAAACCGTACATATTCCCTAGGGCAAGATGAGATGAGATGAGATGAATACAGCAAAAAAGCAATGTTTACAATATTAAAACTTAATGTCTCTAGAATTTCACACAGTTAATCACTTAATTATCACTTTCACTGAACGGTCTTGAAATGACTGGTGAAGTTGCCTTGTTAACGCAAGCGTATGTGTGGTTTGAGCTGCGTGAAGCTATGACGTCTCTTGAAGTTGTTTCACGGCGAAGTTGTGTGAGTGGTATACCGGGCTCCGCAAGTCCGGCTGTTCCCACAGATCCGACAGGTCCACCGTTGTCGGAACATGTGATGCGGAGTGTTGCAGAGCTGTGTGCCCGCCAGCGGCACCCCAGATAAGTAAAAACTGCCATAAGTGCACCGCCGGCTAGTAGATACAACACCACGTACTGATGCACGTCATGAGGTGAAATGTGATAGCTGGTTAGTTCTTCACTGACTTCTGACCTTTTTTGTTGCTCGATCTGTTCACCGATGGCATTTTGCAGGTTTTCGTATGACTTAAATCCATATTCTTTAGCTGTCTCGACCCCTTGTGTTGGTATAGACAGATTAAATATTTTGTTGATAGGTGGAATGATGACCTTGTCAACATCTGGTTGGACGGTCAGATAATTGTTCTGTCTCATATGCGAATATATGGTGAATCCTTCTCCTTTGATGATGCAGCCATCCGCGAGAGTAATAATACCGGCCTTGCTGACTTGCGCGGCAGTAACTTGAGACCCGCAGATAATTTTAATTGTTCGTTGCCCGCAGCAAAAGTATAGGTAAGTATTTATTTTATTAAGCTGCATCCACATGTCCACGCATATTGATATTTTTGTTGCACACCGATTTGTTTCCATATTCTTGACACATAGGTTATCATCTGCCTTCAGATGGTAAATCGGTTGCTGGAATGGGCACATAAGAGTATTTGTGTTGTAGGGTAAACACGTGCGTAGATCATTTTCAGACAGAGATATGTAGGAATCCTTCTGTAGGTTTATGGCTACGTGGCTGGCAATTGGTAATATGTTGACCATTGTGCGCTGAGTCTGTAGAGGAACAGCGACGAGGTTGTAAATCTCGTAGTTGTCTCGGGTCACTAATGGAATCTTGATCTCAAATATAAAATATTTGACAGTCATTCTTGCGCTTACCCTTAATAAATGGTAAAGTTTACGTAGATCTGTCTGTATGTTGTCTATAGGAAGGCTTGAATCCTTGGGTAGTTGTCCAGAGATTAAGTTCAGTTCCACTTTGAGTTGTTCAGGACTTAAGAGATGGATGTTAAATTTTCCGTAGTGAACTTCCGTTACAGTGTCCAATAGTGTTTCTTGGAGATTCTTCATGTTCACAAGAATATTGTTGGCAATAATCGACATGAAAGTGATATGGTTGGCTATCATAATGTTTTTAACTTCGGTTGCAATCACATTAGTAGTCTTCTCGAGTTCGGCAAGTTGATTGTTGTACATGTTATGTTGTTTCTCGATGATTTCCTTTACTCTTTTTAATAGGTTGTTTTCCGCTTCTACTATCGATGTCTGATTTCGCAACAATAATGTCAGATGGTTTTCGTTCTCCTTTATTAAGTTTATATCTTTTTCATATCGTGTAGCAAACTGGTCATCGAGTATGCCAAACAAGCTATTAGCTAAGTAGCCAACTCCGTTGATAAGTCCCCTGCGTTGTCTATAGCGTATATTCTGGCTGAGTAACATATCACTATAGTACGCCAATTCAGTGTAACCGTGACGTAATTGTAGTAGGATGACGTTACATTGGCTAATCCTTTCTGAGCTTGAGCACGTTTTGTTAAGGCTGGTTATGTAGTTTTTAAGTATTTCCATACCTCTCCAATAGGGATTCATGTCATAATAAACGATCAATTTCCATTCGTCGCGAACAATATGCATGTCATTGACTTTGTCGAAGTAAATGCTTTGGTTGCTATTTACATAGTTTAGGCTGTAGTTACACCGGGCGGGACACACTATTGATAGAATCGACATGATGGCCCATATCAAATTGCACGATCTGTTGCTTCTTCTTCCTTTAGTCTCCTTCGGTTGTGCATTTTGTTGTGTCTTGTTTTCGGCTCGTTTTTCTTTACTTTCATCTTGTTCTTTTACAGGTAGCTTCGACAGTTTGATAATTGGGCGTTTTAAAATTCCGCTTTTTGTCTTGACTGTAACAACGCGTATATATCCATCCTTGCCCGGATGTAGATCGATAACTCTGCCTAGACTCCACTTCCCAGCAGGATTTGCGTCATGGATTACAACAATATCGCCAATGCTCATATTTTCATGTACTCGATGCCACTTGCTTCGGGGTAATAAATGGGATAGATATTCAGACTGCCATCTTTTCCAGGTATCCTTGAAGATTTTTTGTACCAGTTGCCAGCGCGTTCGTTCATCTGTTTCAGTTTCAACGATAGTTAAGTTAGGACCACTTGAAAGGAAGTGTGATGGCGTTAAATAATTTATATCGTCAGAGTCTTCCGTAAGCGCTAAGAGTGGCCTCGAATTAAGACAAGCCTCGAGTTGTGCTAGAAGCGTTGCAAGCTCTTCGTAAGTAAGTTTCTGCTCTCCAATGACTCTGCGTAAGTGATATTTCAGGCTCTTCACTGCGGCTTCCCAAAGGCCGCCTGCGCTTGGCCACAATGGCGCAATAAAGTGCCATTCGATCTTCATTTCTGCGATAGCTGAGAAGAATTCAGGGTCAAGTGTTTTCTTCAGGTTAATTATTTCCTGTTTTAAAATCTTGTTCGCTCCAACGAAAGTAGTTCCATTGTCACTGTATATGTGACGTGGAGTTCCTCGACGGGCAGCCAATCTTCTCAATGCGGAAAGGAAAGCTGATGAAGTCAGGTCTGAGACTAATTCCAAGTGGACTGCCTTCGTGGCCATACACACAAAGACAGCAATGTAACCCTTTGTTGTTTTTACGCCTCGACCTTTATTTGTTTTAATGTCGATGTACCCGGTGTAGTCAACACCTGTATTATAAAATGGTCGTGTCAAGTTGCATCGTGGCGCCGGTAAGTCTCCCATTAATTGACTTTGTTGAATAGGGTTATGTCTACGGCATTTTATACAGTTGAAAATTCGCTTCTTGACAGCCCTGTTTCCACCAATTATCCAATATTGTTTTCGCAGATTAGCCAACGTTAGGCGTACTCCACCATGGAATGTCATTTTATGAGCATGATCGATCAATAAATTTGTGAAGTGTCCCTCGTGAGGAGTTATAATTGGATTTTTCTGATCTTCATCGATGTTTGCGTTTTTTAACCTTCCCCCCACTCTCAGGAGCCCCGTTTGGTCAATAAAGGGATTCAGGGGTAAAAGTTTGCTTTTTCGGTGCACTTCTTTTCTTTGTCGCAGGTTCGAGATGTCATCTTCAAACGAGGTAAGTTGTACGTGACTTATTACAATATTTCTTGCATGTTTAATTTCAGGTAATGTTAAGTAGTTCGGCAGCTGATGTTTGTTACGCGACACCGCGCGTAATATCCATGCAATAATGCGAGTAACTCTAGTAAGGCAGCTATGTCTGGTAAGTATGTCATCGATAACGTCATATGTGTGACGTTGTATGGTGACGTTTGTTTGCAGTTTTCTTAATTCTTCGTTCGTTTCATATAATTGAATTTTTTCTTTTTCAGGTTGATAAGTAGCGAGCCATTCCGGACCGTGCCACCATAAGATGTGTTCTTTAAGCTGCTTTGGTAATATTCCGCGACTGCCACAGTCCGCGGGATTTTCTGACGATTTTACATAATGCCAGCATGTTGGTGGCATTGTATCTATAATTTTCTTAACTCTGTTGGATACGAAGGGCTTCCAGCGATTGCAATCGCCTTGTATCCAACCTAGGACGGCAGTAGAGTCAGACCATCCCACTAGGGTAATTTTATGATTTGAATCAAGACATTCGATGACCTTTTTCATTAATGTGCATAATAGTAACGCTGCACATAGTTCAAGCCTGGGCAGTGTAATTGTTTTCTTCATTGCGTTGTACTGCCGCTCATAGTTTTCGACGATTTCTTCATAATTATCTTCTTCTCCGGTTACATTCTCAGCATCGATTTCCCAATAGAGTGTGTCGATTGCCTTCCATCTTGATTCAAGGTTTCTCAAGGTGTCTTCAAATTCCCATTTTTCGTTGATATTTTCTATGTTAATACTTGCTAGAGTCTTAGAAAATGCCTTGAAGTTGCTTTTTTGTTTGCGTAGCATTTCTTCGGTCTTGCTAGCGTTACCTTGTGAAATAGTTTTAACTGGTTCTTGATAAGATGAAGATTCACCTGATTGTTGGCTTTTTGGTATACGTATAGATGGGTTTGCTGGAAATGTTTGTCCTTTGTGTGGGTTATCCCCGCAAATGATGATTGTTCGAACTTCGTTATACAATAGTTCCGTGTTTTCGTAATGATTTTCGGAGAAATATGAAAAATTACGATCTTCAAATTCACACAATGTTGCGTGATTGGCTTGAAATTCTGCCCAATAGGCATCTAGAGTCTCCACACGTTTCTTGATATAAGATGGAGTTTTCCGTTCTGCTGAGTCCTTCTTGTAGTTACGCAGAAGCTGTTCTATCGCTTCCGCCAATTGTTCTTGATTTGTTAAGAGATGCTGTATGCTGCTCATGTTGAAAGTTTGTACGCTCGATGCGAGATAGCTCCGGCAGTGAGACTTATATCCCTTTCACGGAATAAGCGCCTTCTCAATTCGACTGGGGAGGTCCGCTTGTGGAAGGCCAGCCGAACCGATTCGCTACCGCAATTGGAAATACAATTCACACTACCTTAATTGATGCAAAAATTGTGTAGAAGGTAATCAATTGTTGCTGGTTGTAGTACAAGTAGAATCAATCGCGCCGTAGTAGTAGGTATGTAGACCGGAAGTGCGCAATTAGCTCCACGTGTACAGTTCTCGAAGGACCAAAAAGATATATGGTGCGTACCACACAATCTTTTAATGTTGTTGAGGTTGAGTTGAAGTTAAAGACGATCACTTGGCGATGACTTGATTTATTTGAGTTCACAAAGATTAATTGTTAAAAGTAGTGATATGTAATGTTATTTGCACGATGGCGTTAGGTGAACTGATGCGAATGTATTGATATAATGAAAATTACATAGTAACGTAAAATGCTGACTCGCCCGTGCAAACTATACGTACACGGGGAGGTACAATGTGCGGTTTGTATAGTATAAACCGTACATTCGTTGAACACAATTTTATCTTCATAATTGCAATTTAAGTTATATAAATTATTACCATAATATTTCCTAGTGATAATAACATTTTTAACACTATGTCAATAAGATAGAAAATTGAATAAATAGATCCAAGCTTAGAATCACCAACACGCGTCTTCACACATGAGTGGATTTGAATCGTTTGTCACGTATAAATGTTTTTGTAATTATTGCCTAATGTTAGGGGCGTGGGAAAAGTCTTGATTTTTATTTGATTTATATTATTTTAATTCTTGACTCGCACGCGCCGTTCGTGAATTAATCTAGGAATAAAAATAATATCTTGTAATTTAATTTTCTATACATAATTATATTATTTACGATCATAAAATAAATATTCTTGTAAAATTATACTTGTATTTTACACAAAGTTACTTACTTTTAAGTTCTTTGGCTGTTTGGAAATTGGGATGAAAGCACGAAATCTCTGAATACTTTTAAGTACTTAATTAGATTGTTTTAAACCTTGCATAGGCAATTGTCCAAAGATGTCAGTTTTTCGTGTGAGTACTGGGCCTAAATACCAAGCTCATACTTTATAGATATTAAAGGGGAAAAAATATGACTCTTGGAACAATAAAACAAACATTTTTAGATCCCTCCATTTCTAAGTAACTTTTTTAAAAGTTCATTTTAACCGTAATTTTTAAGCAAAATGTCTTTAAAATTATACGATGTATTGCAAAGGCCTAGTTTTTGGAAATACTATCCAAACATATATAAAGTATCTTGGTTGAATTTTAAGCCCGTTTTTGAACATATCCTTTTATATCGACCTACGCAAGAGGTTGAGTACTTTAAGAGTCATCAGAATAATGCCGGCAACTCACCCAAACGAGCTCTTTACATTAATTAGAAGTATTGAATTGAATAATCATAGTTTCTCGTAAAACCCAACCAAACCTATATTATACTAGCTTTTTCCCACGGCTTCGCCCGCGTTAATAAGTTTTTTCGGGCTAAAAGTACATAAAAACCTTCCCGTTGAATCACTCTATCCAACACATTTATTTGGATAAAGATTAATATTATGACGTTGATACAACTGAATGCAATAATTTCTACCAAATTTGATTACTATAAAAACGGTTCTAGTGAGTTAATCTTAAAACATAGACATATACTGTTGCGGACATTTTTTTAGATCATTTCAAGAGGAATAATTCTTTCATACATATATTTTTGGTATCTTGAACCGTTTTCGCAGCGCACGCAATGGAAGCCCTCAAGGATGAATAATTTTCGCCATTTTTTTCACATTTCCCATTATTTCTTCGCTCCTAATAGTTGCATCGTGATGTTATATAGCCTAAAGCTTTTCTCGATAAATGGTCCATTCAACACAAAAAGAATTTTTCAATTCGAACCAGTAGTTCCTGAGATTAGCGCGGTCAAACAAACAAACAAACTCTTCAGCTTTATAATATTAGTATAGATAAAGTATAGACAACCAAAATAAAACAATGCATACCAACACACGCAGACATCAAAGGCATACCAGTAGCACTAATTGGATTACACTTGCTGTATTACAGTTATACGGTGACCCAGGCGCCTTCGGGACAAGTGAGGACCGTTCGCCGCGGGCGTTACGGTCAGTGTTAGGTATCGAGACATTATATCGATTAAATATACGACAAGCCCAGGGTTCGAATCCCGGGTCAGGGCAAAGTGATATTGAGTTTTCTGCTTGGTATTAGCTCGGAGTTAGGAGGTTGTGCTTGATATAACGATAGGTTAGATAAAAAAATGGGCCGCAATATAAAGTAAAATGGGTGTAGTAACCGCGTTTCTGCTTACCCCTTTGGGGGTAAAGGGCGTGAGCGAATGTGTGTAATATAGTATCTTAATATTACCCACACATACAGCTGTTATTTTGTCCTCGTATCAAAAAAATATCAGTGAACGAATAATTAAGTGCTTTGTTTCTCATTCAAATTGTATAAGAAAGTTTTAGCTACTTGTTGGTATGGACCAGGACGTCCCTGGTTTGAATTCTAGGTAGAGTAATACTTTTTTTTCAAAAGGTTTTTTCACTGCTGAATCCACCGACCGGGGTACAGGTGCCCGCTGATCAACATTTGCGTTTAAGCTACTTTATTAATTACAATTTCAAGTCCAGTGACGTCTCGCAAAACAAGCTTCCAACATTAAACAATGTATCCCCAGACTGGTGTACAAAACTTGACCATCAATTTATCAGTCCAAATTTGCATACACTAAGATTAATGGTCGACGCGTCTGTGATTGTGGGGTGAAGGGGTGAAAGGGTGAAGTTTTTGTATGGCTCCGTGTTAATATCAATCTTTCTGATGGACTTTGTATAAAATGTATTGGTATTATTATCAGTATCCGATGCTTTATGAGTTGGGAGCAGAGAAAATACAAAAAAACACAAATATACCTACGCTACTTACTTTGACTCGGGGCTTCTCCTGGGTGGATTTTTTTCCGGGATAAAAGCCGCGTCATTTTTTTTGGGATAAATAGTACCTTCCTAGGCTCTTACGCTATCTCCATACAAAATTACATCGAAAACATTCGGTAGTTTTTGAGTTTATCGCATTCGGACTGACAGACGCGGCTGGGCTTTATTTTATAATACGTTTATAATGGTTCAGGAAAGGAAACAATGAAATACACAATAAATTACTTCACTTTTCATTGTGCATGTACTTGTTCCGTGTAGTTTTATTTTATTTAAATTATAATCCTTACAGACTATTAAGGAAAATGAAATATTTTTTCTGTAGAGGACCTACAATCACGCAGTATTATTCACTATTCTGTCTTCAATAGTATATAGGTAGGCATAAAAATCATTATGTATGATATCAATGTGTATGATTTAAAGTAGGTATTTAACATCGGAATAAACCATGATGTTTCATGTAGTCAACTATTCCACATTTAGTCTTGTCCTCTGTGACGAAACTACGAGAGCATAAATAAAATTGTGTGATAAATTGGAAATGAATATCTTCAAAAAATGTGGAACGCTTCACGATTTTGCGTGTCATCCTTGCGCAGGGGCCATGCTAATCTTCTCTGTATCGTTCCAATTTTAGTATATGTACTGCCGAAGCAAGTACACTTGTTGTGCTGCTCGTTCGGTATATATACTTACGTGCGTGCAAAATATTACTAGCGCGATTCAAGTTTTGACTCTACATTTCGTTTTAGAACTATTTCGCAAACTTTTTACAGCTGAAAATTACAAACTAATGAAAACATAAAACTTTACAAACATTATTCACAGTGATTTAGCTAGTATTGGTATGTTAAAATAATAATAAACCTATTTTTCTCCCACAAAACATGCGTTTCATGCATAGCGCCATCTATCGTATGAAAACTAAAACTTCATTGGCCAATGGTAGAGCAGCCGCCCGGACGTTGAAGTATTCTCGTTTATTACTAAAACAAATTTGTAGATCCTTTTAATAATAAATGTTTAATAAAATAATCATGTCAAATGCAATATCTTCAAAGAAACGAGTAACATAATTTAAGTATTATTAACATGAAATGATTGCGTCATCGAATTGAGTCATAGCTCACATGTATTCATTTATCAGTTATGTATGAAGTTACATTTATACTACCTTCTAATTAATAAACCTGAAGACAATATTTTCTGTTTGTCTAAATGCAGACCGATATTAATTAAATCAGTATAAATTTTAAAAATAGAATAAGATTCTCGTTCAATCAATCGGATCAAAGAAAAAGTCACAATCAATCACTCAATTAAAAGATTCCAGTTCTACCTGGGAAAAACTCGTACCAAATTGCTTTCCAACTATTATTTTCGCGTAAATCGTGGCGATTTAAAAAGATCCGACCAATGTCCAATTGCTCGCCCTAAAGAACGGTCGTCCAGCCTGATAGATGTCTGGAAACCACCTAAGAATCCTCGAAACCGCTAACATGAACTTTAATAATTTAGAAGTAAGGTTTATTTTTGAAGTCATACCAGAACCCGCTTGGTCAGGCTCAAACATGGACATTGACGTTGAAGAGAAATCAGATAAAACGGTTAAAAAACGAGAGCAATTACGTTGCTCTTATCTCGGATTTGCGATGTTCCAAACACCCTATTTAGAATTGTAAAGCGTCAGATGTCACGTTAATCTGCCAATTATGTTGTGCTCATTAAAATTCAACGTAAATAATGTAAAAATAATTGGAACATTGTAATAAACATCCTCATTAGCAATTATTTCGAAGAATTTTATTTTTTTAGCTCGTCTTATTTACATTTAGGAATGTAAACACGTTATTATATGTCTGTAGTAATTTAATAAAAAAACATTAATAATATTGAAAAGTTTAAAATAACAAGAATTACAATACAAGTAATTTCGAATCAAAAAATAATTTGCACCCATATTTATTGTTCCGATGAAGTACAAAATACGATCGCATTATTTTGTTTCGTATGGATGTATATCTTCACCTTTCAAATAAAGTACATTTGATTCTTATCCTTTCAAAATTAATACTAAGGCTTTTCAATTTTAAATGTTCACGGATTAATCATGAATAAGTAAATGAATTACAGCTGTAATAATAGTCACTAATCTTACTAATATTATAAAGGCGAAAGTTTGTAAGTATGTATGGATGTATGGATGTCTGGATGTATGGATGTTTGTTACTCTTTCACGCAAAAACTACTGCACGGATTCCGATGAAATTTGGCACACGGGTAGATCATGTCCTGGATTAACACATAGGATACATTTTATCCCGGGAAAATAAAAAACGGTACTTTTATCCCGGAAAAACTTTTTGACGCGGGCGGAGCCGCAGGCAAAATCTAGTAGAGTAATATAACATTAGTATAGAATCATTGATGCATGCAATATGTACGGACGTGGTAGTGTGTGCACATAATTCGAATAAATTATGTATGTTGGCACTTTGAAAGCAATTACTAGGTTTCCATTACATAACTCAACGATGTCTATTCGCTGAGATAGGGTAAATAAGTATGGAGCACTAAGAAAATCTATAACTGTGTTGTGTTTCAAAAGGCTTAACAAATTTGACAGGGAATTAGTGAGTTGAAAATTGGTAGCAGATTGGAAATTCTATAGCGCTTTATCTCATATTGGACCAGTATTTTATTCCTTATTATTCCCAGTAGAATGTCTTAATATAAAGATACGTTAGTCTCTCTCCACTAAAACTATGAAGCAATAATACTAATTACTTTCCATAAATTATAACTAAATATAAGTTCTTTTTATGAACACAACTGGCGGTTTACTATTTTCTTTCTTTTTCGAAGTTATTAAATAATTATTTATAGTCATAAACATAGAAAGATAGCAAAAGGCGATGTCCGGTTTTTGTATGGGTGCTGGACCTAAAAATCTAACCAGACCCAAACTTTATGAATATTATAGGGACAAAAATATGGATGTTGGATAAAATTATATTTTTAAGCCCCTCCATGTATAACTAACTTTTTTATAAATTTTCATTTTAAGTGTAGTTTGTAAACAAAATAAAATTACATAAATCTCAAAATCGCAGGGACTTTAAAATTATACAATTTACTATCCAAGTAAATAAATTATCTTGGTTAGAATTTCAAGCCCGTTTTTGGACATATCCTTTTAAAGAGAATCGAATCCATCTCCACTCCACACTAGCGTCCCAGTAATCCCGTGTCCACTCCTCTAATAGCGGTCTACTGAATAATAATCAAACTCTCATAAAATTTCAATAATGGCCTCGTTAACTGCCTCTAGATGCAAATCGAGCTTGATTGTGCCCGCTTCGGGAACTCTATCACTTTTGTTTGAGGAAATAGTTGACTTCGTATTGAGTTTAGTTTGTGTTCAATTTTGTGTCTTCGTATAAAGTTGGTTTGAGGTCTTAGGATCTTTGTATCAAGTAAGACAAGTTAGACATCCTACTAATATTATGAACGCGAAAGTTTTGTAAGTATGGTGTATGGATATTTGTCACTCTTTCAAGCAGAAACTACTGAACGGATTTCGATGAAATTTGGCGCACGGGTAGATCATGTCCTGGATTAGCACAGGCTATTTTTTATCCTGGGAAAATATAACGCGGGACTTTTATCCCGGAATTTTTTTTAACGCGAGCGGAATCGCGGTGGTAATATAATAATTGTATTTAGTACGCCACCATTGTCTCGTAGCAAAATTACATAGTGTGGTTTGTGAATAGGGTTTGTAAATAGGAAGTTCTTGAGTTTGACTTCTAAGCCGGGCAATACTTTATATGGTATCTTTTTCTATTATAATTAGGCCGGGATTAGATCCATGAAGGTCGTTAGTCAGGTTGATCATAAAAACGAAACTAAAGGCTTGCGTAAAACGAGTGTTGCGCTAACCTCGCATTGGAGTATAAGGATTGAATAACACATTGTACTTACCCTTAGGAACAAGATAGTCGCTTTGGCGAGCCGAACGTAGTCACAATAAACCCAGTTCTTTCCTAATTAGTCACAAACAGTTCTCAAAACCACTGCCAGTGCAATATAATTTTAATTAAATCCGTTTCACAAATAAACAAAGGCGAAATTCCATCTCTGCATACAGATTCCGCTAATTCGCACTGCCCGTATCTAATAAAGCTTTGGCCGTCTGTGAAACAAAGATGAGCCTTTACCGGTCTTTGGACTTCGGAAATACCGCGTTGGCCATTGTCCATTTAGCTTGGGGCGGCATGACCACCAGTCACTATAGACCTTTATATTCATAAGTTAATTAGAGGATGACAGGTCATGTTACAATGGTTTTGTCCTTCGAACCAGATGTAAGGGGAACCGGCCGGAATATTATAGCCGGAATAGGAGCAGAATGTGGTTTCCGTATATGAGATGGTGACATCTGATAGTTGTGTATGCGTATTAAAGTCTGATTAGTGTCGGGCTTTTGTCGATGGTTCTAATATCGATGAAGCAAATTAGGAATACTTTTATTTGACTGTTTGTCTTTGTTATTATGAGTTCGATGAAAAGTAATTTGCAAAAATATGTAAGCTAAAACATCCTGTGTATTGAAATTAATCCTACTAATACACTTGTGCGACAAGTTTGTAAAGATGTTAGCAAATTCATCAGAAGTAAACGCATAAACGGTTGTATGAATTTTTAAATGATTTGGCATACTGATTCAACAAGAGGATTATTAAAATATAGGTTAGTTTTTATCGCAAATTACAATAAACCCCTATTAAGACTCAATATACCTTGCGAAAAGTGGGTCTAATACACCTACATTTACCCCTTAAAAGGGGAAAGAGAAGGTATCCAAATTTATGTTTACGTTTTATCCCAGAAAAGTAAACAAAACGACAGTGTTACCAGAAAAAAAATAAGAAATGACCGGGAAAATTCTTTAGTTTGAATTCAGTGTCCTTCGCGTAAACATGAAATTATAGAGCAAATTTGCAAGTGGAGCCACGAGCAAAACTTAGTCCTATACTAAACAACACTATAAAGTCCAAGCATAGGTATTCGCCGTCAATCACAATGCAATGCGGACTACAGAAGTGCGCCAAAGGCGATTGGGTTAATTAAACGCTCGAACCAGCCTCCATATTTGTGTAATGTGCTTAGATTGCTAGATATTGTAGTATTGTTATTTACAGATGTCAGAATTCCTAGGTGTATAGCAATAATTTGCGTTGGATATTAAAGGTCTTTATTTACCACGTGTCCTTTTCTAAAGGTACCGTAGTCCACTTTTCGGGTTAAAAGTGACAGATATTATTTTCAGTTGGAATTTAGACTATCTATGTGTTTCACCAAATCCGTTCAGAGGGTTTTTTGTACTCGTATCTGACTGAGATAAAAAATGTGCTAGTTATTACATACATCTCTAATGGACGCTTCCAAATCAATGGTAATAAAATGAATACTTTCTACATTAGTTGTCAAACGAAATTCACTTGAAACTTGTGAAACAGACCATTTTTCAAGTAGCAGGTTTTCTTGAACTCATTTTTTTTTATTGCATTGTATGACGAGACGATCGTGCCGTTCGCATGATGGTAAGCGATACGACCACCCATAAACAGTAGCAACACCATTCAGCATCTTAAGTTACAAAGTACTGTGTGGCATTCCACTGCGTTAGTCATCCTGAGACATAAGATGTTAAGTCTCAATATGTCCAGTAGTTACACTGGCTACAATGTCCTTCAAACCGAAACACAACAATGCCTGCACACGGATACTTGGCGATATGTTTGTAATCCTAAAACATAATATTCCTTATTGTGTTTTATTTGATTACCTCAGTGGCGTAGTGACAGCCTCGGTGACATAGTTGTATTACGATCCGACTGCAATGCTGAGGTCTCGGGTTCGATCCCCGGATCATACAAAGTAGTATTGGGTTTTTCCATCCAATATCAGCCCGGAATCTGGAATTTGAACCGATATGGCTTGTCGCCTAACACATTAGACGGAATTCGCATGACGAAAAGTGGGTGTACTAATTGCGCCTCTGCCTACCTCTTCGGGAATATAAGACGTGAGTGTATATATGTTATATATCAAATAATCTCCAACCAAACCAACAGAATACCACAAAACTAGTCCAGTCCATAATCCCTGTACTAAATCACTGGAAAGAAGAGCAGTTTGTCTCTCGATGACAGGTTTATAGGCCCCTGGGCCGACACGTTAAATATTAATACACAATTTGACCAAATGGACTCTGTTAATCTACTTTTATTGAGGATTTTGGGGGATTCATTATGTTCAAGTGGATTAGGTGTTGGATATCGTTTTTGGGAAAAGAAGGTTTTGGTTTATAGTCATGTGTCATTCAAATCTATTCTGAGATTTATATGTCAGTAATTTGTTTTTCTTGAACCTACTTCTTTTTAGAAGAAAAAGTACCCCATAATATTATAATAGATGAAGACGTGATCTATACGAGTGGTATATTTTATCAAAGTTCCTTCAAAGGTGTATGTACATTTAGTTTTATTATAGCATTGCTAATATCAAATGGGGTGGTGACGCACAGAAAGATTTAAATAATTGGAAATCTTGACCAAACTATCTATACTACGTATCTGTATTGCATAATCCTTAATGCATAACATAATAATATTATTATCTGTCTATACTATGTAAGGCTTTTCTCAAGGCTTTTAAGGCCCTCTGACTTTTCGAAGACACGTGTGTACCTATTGTTTATCAATTATCGTTCGCTGAAAATATCGTGAGGAAACCTACATATCTGAGAATTCTCTATGAAAAGGTCGAGAGTATGTGAAGCGTGCGAATCCGCACTAGACCAGCGTAGTGGACTAAAGCCTAACCCATCTCAGTAGTATAGGAGCACCATTCTTAGCAGTGGCCAGTATATAATATAGGGCTGATTGCACTACAGACATGTTATCTATATAAATTTCTATTTAGCATAGTTCCCTAATGCACAGTATCTGCCGTGCAATTACTTCGATCTCATTAGTAGTTTGTGACACGTGCGGCACGCTGCTCATTACAGCATCTATGTACCCACCCGGCGTATGATTGTATTCTCATTACCAATGTGTTTGCATAATTAGATCTGTTATTTTTGCAACTCCACTGATGTGTAATACCTTTAAAAGCGCTACTATATACCTAAGTATATATTTCATGTTTATCGGATTAGAAAGAAGTATATGATGTGTTAATTCAGGAGATGGTTTACATACATAAATACACTCACGCCTTTTATCCCCGAAGGGATAGGCAGAGGCGCAATTAATGCACCCACTTTTCACCGTGCGTATTCCGTCCCATGATGTGATAGCGGGCGAGCCTATCGCCATATCGGGCACAAATTCCATACTCCGAGCTAATAGTGATATTTAAACTAATATCAATTGCCCGACCCGAGGATCGAACTCGAGACCTCACCATTACAGTCGTACCGTAATACAACTAGGCTACCGAGACAGTCTTCATGACACGTCGACACATGGTTTATGTGTGTAAATTTCATTCGAATCTATTAAGTGATTTCAGCATTTACTCCTATCAAATATCTAAACATTTAAACGTATATACACGTCTATAATTTTGAATTTATCATATTATTAGTAGGATATTGAATTTGATTCAAATACATACCAAGAAATAAGATGTGTGTAGTGTAGGTACTGCTGGAGAAACATATATAAATAAATAAATATTGTTTATATATTCTCGTAAATGCGTCAACGAAGATTCAGTTTTATCGCAATTTTTGCGAGCATATAACAGAAGTAATTAACACAAATAGTCCAGCTTGGAACCAAAAAGAGCAATATGACGGTTCTAGAAAATCGATAACCTAATTCCTCAACTATTGTTAACAAACAAATAAATAGCAATTAATTCTGGAAGAAAATGGAATTCCAAAACTAATAAACAAACAATCGATTCCGCAAAATTTAAAAATCGAATTCCAAAACCAACTACAAATTATTAATATAACACATCCCAATAAATCACCCTATACACGATACTAATTAAATACATTAGGGCTGCAGTGTCCAATTTGATCGGAATGCCTGGTGACGTCACACGCACTCTAATTACCGACATCTGCGCGCGTAACGCATCGGTGACGTCGAAAGGTACAATTAGCGTTTACACTGTCTTGTGTAGCCGGAGGTGTTTCATGTTGTTTGCTAAATGGTTTTATCTTTTTCTGTCACTAAGCGGCAGTATGTTTGTAGCAAGAGCCAGTGTAATTAATAATGGGTATACAGCGTCATGCAGTTTAGTAGTTCTTTCTGAGTTTGTTATTACTGTCTAATGGAGTGACAATCAATCGAGCGACTCGAGCGTAATATTTATCTCAATATTCTCAATATACATTATGGACTTGTAAAAAAGTAAAACAAAAACTTATTGGAAAACTTTCTAGGTTTGGTTATTTTAAGAAAATCATAAAGGGGTTAATGCGTTTTTTACGATCTGTGATATTACCGACTAAGAGAAAGACGTAGAATGAGAGATCATTTGCTAGTTTTCATAAAAAAAAAATCGTACTTTCTTTTGTTGATGTTGGTCTTCAATTTTTTAATAGACTTTCATTATTAATGTTGTAACTTATTTACTCACAATAAATAACCTCAAGGTTCACAGCAATGGTTTTTTTATTTATCAACTCTAAACATAATTAGTTCCAAGTCCTGCTGCGCTGCCACTAAATGAATGAGACGAGCGAAGATAATAGGGTAACTATGCGTAAAGTGTACATTGATAAATAAATATGATCAAAGTATGAATCAAATTAAATAATAATATAATTAAAACAACGTGATGTGAAGCCCTACAAAATTTATCTAAATATCAAGAATAATAAGCAGACAAAATAATCAAAATTTTAATGTAATTACTATAGGGTATATTGATAAACTAGGGATGTGCCCATCAATGTAGATGATACCGATAATTTTCTAAAGATTCCAAGTATATTATAAAAAAAAAAAACATATTTTTATTGTTCGACACCAGTCATAAATGTTATTGAATAGGATAGAATAAAATTAATTTGACATATTAACAAAATAGGTATCGTAATTGATAAAAAAATATCGATTTCAACAACCAACATCTCTAATAATCAAATACCGTCAATTTTACCACGTGTAGTAACTAAGCACAGGCCATTAGCCGATTCGGGCTGAGCGATAAATACGCACTCACTTAGTGTGATTACACACAACGAGGCTTGTACGGGAATTCATTTAGATATTTTTTTTTATTGCATTGAATGACGAGATAAGCATGCCGTTCGCCTGATGGTAAGCGATACGACCACCCTTAAACTGTAGCAACACCTTCCAGCACCCTGAGTTACAAAGTAGGTACTGTGTGGCATTCCACTGCGCTCGTCATCCTGAGACATAAGATGTTAAGTCTCATTATGTCCAGTAGTTACACTGGCTACAATGTCCTTCAAACCGAAACACAACAGTGCATGCACACTGCTTCTTGGCGGTAGAAATAGACATTGCGGTGGTACTCACCCAGACGGACTCTTACATATGAGTAGTATAAGTTTGGGTAGTAGGTAGATATTCGTCATAGGCGTATATATAGAGGAGGGGGGGGGTGGCCAATGCCCACCCCAGAAATGCCCACCCATAGGATTTTTAGGCATCCTACTACTACAATATATTTTTAAAACGACCAAAATTATCAAAACTGCACATACACAGTAGTCATTAAATTTTGCTGTGTGGGACACTGCCCGATATGGCGATAGGCTCGCCCTCTATCACATCATGGGACGGAATTATGGTGAAAAGTGGGTGCACTAGTTGCGCTTTTGTATCTGTATTAAGACCCAAAATAAACACTCTTTCAGTCTGTTCATTTCGAACAACAGTACCACCGCTCTCTCACTTTAAAATATTCTAAGAAATAATAACCGTGTTCGTAAACAAACCCATAAAAGCGTTATAAAGCGGAGTGTACATTACTGTGACAATCAAAAGTTTATGCTAATGTACTCGCGTGTTTTAAACCATTTGCTGTTAAATTATCTTTGTAATGTTTGCCAATATAGAGTTCATAGTTCAACAGCTAGAGGTATGTTGTTATGCTCGATCGTCAAGATGTGAATTTGACTATAGCAATTATGTAGTAAGATATAGACTCCTTCGTAGGCAGATCGTATGGTAGACGCTTCGTATTATATATTTCAGCCGTTTAACTGAAGTGTGGTAACACTGTGAGATAAGTTCGCTTTCGGGAGGATGTTACTTGTCTTAATATGTTCTTAGATTAAAACCTCCAAATAGAGGAGGAATAAAATGGTATTCTAAATTCAAAAGAACCTAGAACCGGCGGGAATGTATGAGATGATTAATGAAAGCGGAGGAAGCGAAAAACTAGTGCCAAAATCGAGGAAAATGGCAATCCATGGTCTCTGCTTAACCCTATGGGATAGAGGCGTGGTACTATGTATTCTAAACTCAAAAAATCCCAGAAGGGGCCTGAAGTATCCCACAATAACATAAATAACGTTAAGTTCGGGACACTAGATCACGAATGGTAGCATAATGTATAAAGCAGAATTTACAATGCTTTTAGTCTCACGCTAGCGGTCACCGCCACTTCAACGAGAACCGAATCTGTTACTTTCATGTACGAAAATGATATTGAATGGATGCGGTACCTTTTTTCGCACTATTCTTAATATTATGGCTTGACCCTCACTAATTTTAATCTTAAACAGCAAATGTTGAAAATTTTAAGGAAATAATGAAATTCCGATGTGAAGTAAAAGTATATAAAAACAACAAAAAATAATTAGATATGAGAATTAAAAGGTACCATTTTTTTGCAAATAAAGCATCAATTTTACTTATGTTGTATTTTTAATAATTTTACTAAATAAGTTACACCAGGCGCACTTTGTTAAATAAGCTTACCACATCCAATTGTTTTCTTAGTTCCTGCATTCAAATCCTGATAGCAAGGGGAAGTGTTTTCTTATAACATTAACATGTATATTGCCTTTAATTTATTGATGCCGCCGTTTTGATAGCAATACGCACATTTTATTTGCAATTTGCAACGAATATCGTAAAATTGCTTTTTGGAAGTGCTAAACACTCGGCAATTTGTAAGTAAATTGTTTAAGTATTCAATTCCTTTAAATAAAATAGTTAGTTTTTGGCAGGTTATACCCGTTTACAATTGGAAAACCCTGGATTCTATGTTTAGGTGAGTTTTGAAAATCTGTAGTTTATTCTAAAACTATTTACGTGGCATCAGTCTTCAAAGCGATTGATGCCGGGCAGATGGACAGTCATACAGATAAAAAAAATGCGACATGCGTATAAAGTATTTTGCCGAACTTATATTGAAGTCAGTAGGTAGGCAGAAGTTGAAAATAAAAATACAAGTATTATTATCTCACTATAAAAATATTTTTATTCCAAGGACTCGAACCTACGTCACGCTTTCAGCCGTCTCGCCCCGAGCTCTACAGAGATTGAGTTATTACTCGATAGATGGGGCTGTACTCCCTGACATGAATTTTGCAACAGAAATATGCCTTTATTATGTATTTTATATGCATATTTAATTTAAATGGTTATTATTTAATGTTATAAACACTAAAAATTTAATTTACTTGCTCGCGAATACAAAGATAAGCACGTAAAATTATCATAATCTAAAAATGTAGAGTCAAAACCTGAATCGCGCTAGTAACTTTTTCTCTACGTGTAAGTATATATACAAAGCGAGCAGCAGTGCAAGTGTACTTGCTTCGGCAGTACATATACTAAAATTGGAACGATACAGAGAAGATTAGCATGGCCCCTGCGCAAGGATGACACGCAAAATCGTGAAGCGTTCCACATTTTTTGAAGATATTCATTTTCAATTCGTTCAAAATCTTAATATTATACTTCTATAGTTCTATCACGTGTTTTATAGTGGTTTTGTTTTGTTTAAGCTGTGATTCCGCAGAACGCGGCAGACGGCAGACGGCACTACTATGCAGTATTAAATTGTATTAGACCGATTTCGCACACGACGGCAAATGACGTCCGGCAAGACGGCACATGCTGTTGCCGTCTGCCGTTGCCGTCTGCTGTATGCCGCGTCCTGCGGAATCACAGCTTTACGGTCTAATTGGAGTGAATTTTGTTATACTAGTAGTGGTATAAAAACCATGTAGAGGTAACTCTACCTAGTTTTTGAAATTGTACATCAAAATATTATGCTTATGGCATTAAGTCCGCCTACATACTTCTGTCTGTAAATAAAACAAGTTATATTGTACCTATAGAGTTTCTATCAAATTTATCAACTTCTATCAAACATACTAAAAAAGTCCGCCTTTACATAACTATGTATAAAGTGCAATAAATAAATAAAAAAAACTCTCTTTAAAATTCCTTGAGTTATTTTAAAGTGATGCAAACAAATGATCAAGCTAGGTCATTGTTTTTGAAACAGTATGTACTTAATTATAATTAAAGCTCGTGTTGTTCATTTAACATTTACAATATTACCTTCAATTTGCAAATTGAACGGGGTAGCGATGACTGGAAATATCAAGTTATATCGACAACAACGTCCAATATAACCTGACCCCTTTTCCATATTTCATTTATAAGCAACATAATACACTGCAAGACCTTGTAATTCTGGTCACAATTTCCATAAAATAAGGAAAATTCTCGCAGCATTCGAAAGGAAATCTCGAATATCACTTAGCGAACGCGTATAATAGCAATAAATTTACGATAACATTTGAATACGGACCTTAGAGTCAGTAAGGGTGATTTTGTAACGGGTCGCTTAATGCTAATGTGTATAGCATTGCTTTTTGGCATTTACATAGAATTTTGAGATGTTAAGGCTCTCCCCAAGGAAACGGACTTGGGCGTTCGTTCAATACATTTCGTTGCACGAGCTACAGAAATATACAAAGATTTGCTAATAATTTAATTAAAAATAAATTTTACGTTCCCTTGAAAAAATTATCTACGAAAATGAAAATTTGTTTCTAACTCATCCCTATCCTAAACGCATACTCGCCTTTTATCCCCGAAGAGGTAGGCAGAGGCGCAACTAGCGCACTCACTTTCACCGTGCGTATAACGTCCAAAAAAAGGGATAGGGGTCGAGCATATCGCCACATCGGGCACAGATTTCTGTAACTGAATAGAAAAACCCAATATTACTTTACCCGACCCGGGGATCGAAGCAGGCCTCAGCATTACAGTCGTACCGTAATACAACTACGCCACTGCACCGAGGCAGTCAGTGCTCCCAGACTCGATGAGATTCACCGCTCGGTGTCATAAAATGTGTGCCACTGTCATTCCTGGGTTACAGGAGTTGCAGTGGTGGGTGTGAGGGTGGGATAGTCTCGCATCAAAAGGTTCCTTATTAAGTTGCTTATCCAATAGTGTTGGTTGCAAATTAAATTGATTTGTACTTTGGTGGCATTTTCACTATGAAACATATTAATCAATATCCACATTATAAAAAAGAGCATTCAAAGCAAAGGTGTAAAATAAAAAAAAAATATAATATATTGTCAATTTTTTTTCTATATGTATTATATATCTTGAATAGATACCTTCTAAAAATATAGCTAGCCCGCCGTTTGGATGGAGCACCGCCACGAAAGCCAAGCAGCAGAGGCAGGTAGCTGAAACAAGCTAGCTGTTCGTCTGTTAGTCAAATTATCTGTGAAAAACAAAAATGTCAAAGGTATCAGGGGTTTTTAGACTTTACGCAATGGATTGAAATATTCTGTTAATCGCTAAGCTCACTTGCAAAGCTAGGACCCTCTTCTTTAGCTTTGGCAAGAGTGTATGTTTAAAAGGTTCGTGATATTCTTTTGATAATTTATATCTAAAACCACATGAAAATGAAATCCTCCTAGCCAGTTTCGGCCACGGCGGCCAATCTCAACGGAGATCAGCCAGGTACGCAGGAGATATTATAGTGCACAAGTGTGTGCGCAATACACAGGTGCACTCGCTATTCCTTCACTCTCATAGTCCGGTGAGACGGCAATCCGACATGACCGGAGAGAGATCAGGCGCAGGACCAACGGCTTTACGTGCTTTCCGAGGCACGGGGGTATCACACCGCCAACTTCCTGACTCCGAGCTGCGACTGAGTAAATTTTAAGATGGAAAAACCCAGTCACAACTTTTTTGGCTCGACCCGGGATTCGAACCCAGGACCTCAGCGCGCAAATCGTACTCATAATGCGTACGCAATACCACTACGCCACCGAGGCAGTCATACATATATATACATAAAACCACATACTAGTATGTTCAAGCAATAGGAATTTCATGTACAAAGCCAGAGATAAATTCTAATGAAATAGGTAGTTTTTTTCTATAGTTGATTGTATCTTTCATGGACCAACTCTGTGGCGTAGTTGTATTGCGGTAAGTCTCGGGTTCGATCTCCAGGTAAGTCTCGGGTTCGATCTCCATGTGGGTTAAAGTGATATCGGTTTTTATACTCGGTACCGACTTTAGAGCCTCGAATTTTCGCGATACGGCGATAGACTCGCTCCCTATCACATCATGGGACGGAAAGCATGTCATGGCGTGGATGCATTAGTGATTTCGGATCTGTCTACCCTTCGTGTATGAAAGTAAATGTGTGTTTCACTGTTCTAATTTTTCATTTGAACACTCGTACCCCATATAAAACTTAATTTTAATTCGCGCCTACCATCAGTCACAATCTCGATTACAACTCGAACAAAAGCAAATCTCGAATGAATATAAATGACATGAACATCCGAACCGTTCCGAACCGCAGCCGGAAACGGCCGAGGATTTGTCATTGTCAAATTTGAATACGAGAGAACGGATGCGGGAAAAACGAACGTCATCTGTTTGGCGACTTGTGCGATGTAAGGCTATTAGGTTTCGCTACATTTGTTTTGCAGTAACGTCTGGGTGATAAGGACTGGTTTGTTTTGTGGCTTAGGACGTTTATTCGTTCAGCATTTAAAATGTGTTCCATTTTAGTTTTATATTGTTTTGATCATATTATCATCATAAAAATGAAAGTCAATTAAATACTAGGGTCTGAAGACACGTCGCCTCTTGTTTACACATTATATTTTGAGGAATTTCTTTAATTAAAACTTCGAATCTAAGGCCGGGTTCTTTGTAACTTCTTAGAGTCTCCATTTGGAGATACGAACTAATAATTCAGTAAAATATATATCTCGCTTACTGCTTAGTTATATTTTAATGATTTGAATACGTATCTTGTTAGTTGTCCTAAACAGAATAGGCAATGCGGCGCAATACGACCTCTTTCAATAACCCTCTGGCTAGATGGCGGTACGACATGCACAAGAGAGCCGGCAGCAACTGGATGCATAAAGCAGCAGACTGGGCTCTGTGGCGGAGAGACATAATATGTCCAGCAGTGGACTGCAACGGGCTGATGATGATGATAATGAAGTAACCTCGTCAAAGTTTCATAACTACTCCCATGTTACATTTAAATTGATCTGCCAAAATACTATCTCTCTACCATAAACAACTTTGTATCTTTATCTTTATAAATACAAAAGTTGAATCATTTGATTCTCTCCAAGTACATATTAAGCTTATAAACATAGAATTTCGACTGACAAAAACAGTAACAAATGTATAAATCAAATTCATACATACAGACGGCGTTACCTTTTTCTTTGTTTTCGAACGATACATTACCATACCGGCTGAGCACTCAGTATTTCAAATTTGGAATGAATAATGGCGTGTCTTCATAATTCCTGGAGGATTTTTACACGGGACTCATCTATTATTTAGGAAGGCTTAGCGTTAGATTTACCGTTTCCGTTCGACGACGCATCGTGTCATTTCAGTTTTCGTAGTAACTTCCGTTTTGTTTTTAATTTTTCTTTATAGCTACTCCCATTCGTTCATTAGGCAAGCCTATAAACATGTGTCTCAGAGGATTTGTCTCTGTGAAATAATATATTGCATTAGTCATAATGTTTTTGGCAAAGATTTCAAAACTTGGTGAAATTGGTACAGTCAGCCACATAAGTGTGTGAACAAATTCAAAATTTCAATTCGCCGCTACGCGTTAAGATGGATAGATAGATAGATAACTCTTTATTGAACACCACACAAGTAAATGAAAAAACACAAACATACTTATTAACTACAGCTAGTGTAATAATAGGCGGTCTTATCGCTAAAAGCGATCTCTTCCAGACAACCATAGGAAGGAATCTATCTGCGGAGAAGTTAAGTTAAGTTAAGTTTAATTGAAATGTTTTTTTTCTTTGTGTGAAGTAATGCTTATCCCTTTTATTTTATATTTGTGAAGAGAAAACTTAAATTGATTAGAACACAAAAGTTTAGAGGCGATTTGTAGTTATGTATTTGTTCTGCTAGTTATGTGGCTTTTTGTACTAGCTGAATCAAGTGGTTTCAAAATTGTCCTGGCTATTACCACAATAAGTATAATAGTTGCAGATGGTAACGATATAAACTTTGGACCAGTTAAAAACTAGGCAGTATTGTCTGTTGTAGGTATATTAGAGCAGATTTACAATCCTTAATTAGTTATTTAAAACCTTCTTATCGTTTTCCCTACTAATATTATAAATGTGAAAGTTTGTGAATTTTTTTGTATGTATGATACAAGTAAACGCAGAAACTACTAAACAGATTTAGATGAATTTTGACATACGGTTAGATCATATCCTGGACTAACACATAGGCTACTTTTTATCCCGGTAATTTGTTTCCATGGAAAATCATAGATATTTTTTTATCTGATTGTATAAGAAGATGGCGCTGGCGTCGTTCTGAGTTTTAGGAACTTTTGTAGCGGGAAAGGCTTTTTACGCGGGTGAAGCCGCGAGCAACTCCTAGTAAAGGAAATAAAACGATTGAACTATTTTACCCATGTATCTGTAAGTTTTAATTTGTTCGTGTTTTAAAAACTACGTTAATCTGCAAAATTTTAATACACTCAAAATTTGGCATGAGACCCTCGTCCCAAATAAAGTGTAATTTATCAATATCACGATAAATAAACATAGAGTATCACGTTTGTACATTAATCACTCACTGGATTTTATGTAAATTCGGCTAAGTGCCGCTGATAAATGGTCAAGCGCGGACTAGTGTTACACTAAAAGTGGGGACTTGGGACAAAATAAAGTGTGATGAAATCAGGAAAGGAAAGAATGCAGGCCACGCACGTATTACAGCATCTGATGGTAAATGGAGTGGCGTCCAGACAGTGTCTATTAACGATAGATGATAGTCTTTAAACACCGATACAAATTCCGGAATATTTGATTGTAGATCAAATATTTGTCGTTGTAACTCTTGAGACGAACTTTCTCTTTTTAAGCACTGATGTAGTCAAGTCTAATAAAACGCGTCAAAATCGGTTCATTTATGCGACAGCTACGATACCACAGACGGACATACAGATACACACCCTAAACTTAACGACCTCTCTTTTTCTGTCGAGGAAAAGAGACGAAATTCCCTTTAGAGGTTACTTGAACTAAATATTTCCCTTAAAATTATTTTATTGATGCAATGAAGGCACGAGGAGACGTGAGATTATGACGAATACTCGAATACGATTGATTACATAAGTTCTATATCACTTCGATAACTTTTTTGTTCACTCCACTACACAGAGATCAAGTCCACAGTTTCTGCAGTCATCCCGCCACCAACATGTCCACTTCATTTCATTTTTCATTCTTAAACCGTTTTGTTCGGGTCCATAGTGTATTGAAAACGAGAGTTTGTTTAGACCCTGCTCAGGGCCGAGTCATTAACTACGAAGGTGCGACGTTTGTGCTTTTGTAAGCCTTTCTTGTGATAAATTTGGGTCATGTTGATGGATTATCATGTTAATTATATTCATACTTTTTTTTGATACATCCACTTTGATATTTCACTGCTGCCTCTGTTCTGCTGCTGGACTGCCTCGGTGGCGTAGTTGTATTACGATACGGCTGCAATGTTCTCGGGTTCGATCCCCGAGTCGAGTAAAGTGATATTTTTAATTTTTAATTTTCATCATTGTTTTTAATCTCAATAAAATTGTCGGTAGTTATATAAGTGACTTTTTGTATCAATAATAATTATTACAATCAATTTAATGTATGACTTATCATAAGTGCAACCATGTTCGCTTACGTGATGAATAAAGTATTTTATTTATTATTTATTTATTTTATTTATTGGATTTTTCGAATCAGTATCAGCCCGGAGTCTGGAATTTGTGCCCGATATGGCGATAGGCTCGCCCCTATCACATCATGGGACGAAATACGCATGGTGAAAATCGGGTGCACTAGTTGCGCCTCTGTCTACCCCTTCCGGGATAAAAGGCGTGAGAAAAATAATGCAAGTGAATTGACGAAATAGATTATAGATTAACGAGAATCAGACTATTTTATTTGTATTGAATTTACGTACAAACCTAGAGATCTACCAGTAAAGTATCTCAGGTCAATTAGCAGTAACATATAACATGTTATTTCTCTACCTACCAAACTAATAGTTCCCTATATCTCGCTGACCGATACAAATCGACTATAATGCGGTTCAAATGTCATACATTTATCTAACCGGACCACACTCCATCATAATACACAAGATTGATGTCAATTTGTCATCTATATTGTTAAGTTTATCACTGTATATTAGTTGTTATGAGTGAGATATAAGGGTGGTTTTAGCTTGGATGTTTGGTAAGATTTAATTCAGAAGGGTTGTAGTAAAGGGCTGCTGCTATTTTTCAAAACCAAATAACCACTGTTGTGGTGATAGTGGAATGGTTTCGGCCAATGCCCAGAACATTACTTGTTCTGTAAAGCAGCGCTGTAATATTTTTTTTATTTTTCACTGGTGTTCGATCCCCGGGTCGGGCAAAGTGATATTGATGATTTTATATTTTTATAGAATCCTGAAAAAGAAACAGTCGAAGGCGGGACTCGAACCCACGACCTCCGGCGTACCGTGCCGGTGCTCTTCCAATTGACTGTTTCTTTTTCAGGATTCTATAAAAATATAAAATCATTAACCAGGCACTACATGGCCATTGACATGTATAAAAAATCATAATATAAAACAAAGTGATATTGAGTTTTTCTATTCGGAGTCTGGTATTTGTGCCCGTGTAAGTGTGTGTGCGTGTGTGTGTGTGTTTTCACTGGTGGTAGGTCTCTTATATGTAAGAGTCCGTCCCGTATGGGTGGGTACCACCACAATGTCTACAACTACCGCCAAGCAGCAGTGTGCATGCACTGTTATGCTTCGGTTTGAAGGGAATTGTAGCCAGTGTAACTAATGGACATAATGAGACTTAACATCTTAATATATCTCAAGATGACTTGCACAGTGGTTGTAAAACGTACTTTGTAACTCAAAATGCTGGATGGTGTTGCTACTGTTTGTGGGTGGTCATATCGCTTACCATCAGGCGAACGGAACGCTCGTCTCGTCATTCCATGCAATAAAAAAAAATTGGAAATCAACGTTTTTATAGTTTGATTTGATGACTAGCTTGGTTAATACCTACTACAGGCTCACAAAAACTAGTGAAGAAGCACTTTACTCTTGAATTTAACAATGAAACTGCTTCACATATCTTACTCACTATATGATATCATATCATGAGTGAGATTGTTAGTAGATTGATTGGTTCAATGGTAGGACCCATAATTTAAAGCCCAATTATTGCTCCTGCCATTGTCCTTTTCAAAGGACATGTCCAAAAACGGCCTTAAAATTCTAACCAAGCTACTTTATATATATTTGGATAGTACTTTCAAAAACTAGGCCCTTGCAATACATCGTATAATTTTAAAGTCCACCTATTTTGAGATTTTTGTAATATTCTTAAAATGAACTTTTTTAAAAAGTTAGTAATAAATGGAGGAGTCTAAAAATATTTTTACTATGGACTGAATATACATATTTTTGTCCCTTTAATATCGATAAAGTTTGAGCCTAGTTAGATTTTGAGGCCCCGCACCCATACAGAAAGCGGACATCTCCTTTGACTCCATAATATACGACACCTCTGAAAACGTAGGTTATCAGATATTTACCTGTCTTTGTAAGTCAGCAAGGCATATTACGTGGAGATCATCGTGTCGAAAGATTTTGAGGTGAAACCATGAACTCAGGGATACCCAAAAAGAAAACAGATTTTTCGGGCTTTAGACAATCGCACAGACTGCACGAATCGTGAGTCGGAGGAAGCCCGCAGCCGTCCCTAATGCGCCGAAGATGGCCACCGCGGAGTTTTAGTTGGTATGCCGTGCGGTGTACATAGCTTAGGGACTCGTCCCGGCGGTCGCCCATCGTTTTCCATCTCTCCGGGCGGCTCAATGTCAATTCACTTTCTCCGCGTAAACAAAAAAAAAAGAAAACACTGACTGCACGAAAAACAAAGCTGGTATTCATTAGACCAAGCCGATTTTGAAATTAAAATCTTTAATAACTATAAGGGTCTCTGGTCCCCTATTATGACACATTTTAATTATAGAATGGCACTTTCAATTTTGAACACTAATCCGCTTACAGCATTGTGGTGATGCTGTTAGTGATGGGTGACGTAGTCATATGTTTCTGGATATCGATATTGCTTTTGCACGAATCGGGTTTTATAATCGTCACGATTTCCTGTAACGATATTAAATAGTACAGCTGTTCCTATCACTCTGGCCGTATGGAAACATGATGCTTTACGTTCTTTATTATATTTATATGACTTTAATATTTACAGTCTAGACATTTAATGGGGTATAGTTAAGCATAACATTCTAAACTTAATTTATGTTTTTCAGCCATTTTTACATGAAGCTTTATCATATTAGAAATACCTCTTTTTTACAGCAACTCTTGCAAGCCAAGATCGACATGATAATATTTAATTATATTTTGAAATTATCGATATCCAACAATTTTCATCCCTACAAATCCGCGGCTTCGCGGCGCCAAAATAACAGCAATTAACAGTGCCTAATCCCACGACAGGTTTCTTATTAACAACATTTGTCACGCGGTGGGATGACATTCTCACCTCGGAGATTAACTAGCGGCTTAATCAACAAAATAATCTTTAACTGCGGTTTATAATTAAAATTTGGGGCTGTTCGTGGCTTCTATTGTAATTATGATAAGTAGTTTATGCTTGTGGCTCTTTCCGCGTACTAGACTACTTAGAATAGTCATACTGTATGTAATTTTTTTGTGTGCGCTAAACTTTATCTAAATTCAGCAGTTAATATGAGATTGATTAACAAATATACAATACAACAATTACTGGTGGTATGTCTCTAATAATTATGTAAGAATCCGTCTGGGTGGGTATTACCGCAATGTCTATTCCTACCGCCAAGCAGCAGTGTGCATCAGACACAATTATGCCGGCCTGTTTGAACTGGATATATACAGGGTGATCCCGGAACGCGGCATACTTACGTGGGCCACCATGCACTATTGGGTTTCGGTTTGAAGGACATTGTAGCCAGGTAGCTAAAGGACATAATGAGACTTAACATCTTATGTCTCAGGACGACGAGCACATTGGAATGCCACACAGTACTTGTAACTCAAGGTGCTAAATGGTGTTGCTACTGTTTATGTGTGGTCGTGTAGCTTACCATCAGCCTCAGGCAAACGGCATGCTCGTCTCGTCATTCAATACAATAATAAAAACATTTTATATATGTATTGCTCGCGGCTTCGGCTGTATGAAAAGCGTATTCTGCGTTCGAAACCCTAAATCACTGTAGCGTTCCATAGCGTCATCGGTATGACGCTAGCCCCATCGACATAAAAAAGCCTTAAAAAGTCTTCCACGGGAGCAAAATACAAATAACAACACAAGGTGAGTTAACACATCGAATGACTTATTTAGCAAAAAAATACTTATAATATGACAGACGAATATATGAGGCACAGGTCAGAATCAGAGGCAGCTAAGTCTAAGTCTGTCAGCTTGGATTCAGCTGCCTATGATAACAATAAATCAATCAATCAATCTTGTTATAACATACGCAATCATAACTTTTTAAATTTGATCGAATACGGATAAAAATCTTAAGATTACAAAAACAACGCCATTTCTTGAAACCCATAATAAAACTACTAATAAATAGCTGAGACCCTCGGAATCATAACCGAGGGTGCAAAGATTAAACATGGCGCCCTAATTCCTCCTATTTAGTCAGATTGAAATTCCACTCTGCATATTGTAGGTTATAATTAGTACTCGGTGTCTCCCGCGGGACTTCTTTCATTACACTCTGACTTTACCAACTTTGATTTAGGAAATGTCTTGGTGAATTTGGGTATTTGATTTTTTTTTTGATGTTGATAATTATGATTTTTTTGTCATGGACATTTCTTTCTATTTATTACGTTATTGTTTCTTTGGCTTCTAAGTCGGCTTCAAATATTTAATCATTTTTGTTTTGTCAATTTTCCATTATAGATTGGAACTCTTTAATAACTGATTGCGTTGCTATAAATTTATTTAGTGACTAACTAAAGTCAAAAATCTGTCTTATATTATGATTTTTTATACACGTTAATGGCCATGTAGTGCCTGGATAATGATTTTTATATTTTTTGGAATCTTGAAAAAGAAACAATCGAAGACGGAAGTCGAGGTAGCTCAATTGGAAGAGCACCGGCACGGTACGCCGGAGATCGTGGGTTCGAGTCCCGCCTTCGACTGTTTTTTTTTTTCAAGATTCCAAAAAATAAAAAAACAATATGAAAGTCAAATATCTGTCATTTTCATTTATAAGAATACCTATTTACAGAGCCTTGCTATCCTACTACTACTCTATATATGATAGACTTCTGCTCGCGGCTTCGTCGGGTGAATGAATTTTTTCTCGATAAAAATAGCTTATGTTACTCTCTGATAATTTAACTTTATATTAGTGAAAAAAAAATATAAAATCGGTCTAGTAGTTTTGAGTTTATTCGTTATAAACATACAAAAATAAAAACCTTTCCTCTTTATTTATGATCAATGTAGGTGAATGGATAAAACGTATCTCTATCCTTCCAAGATCTACAAACGCATGAAAATAAAACGAAAAAATATAATATAGGTCAATCTTATTATCACTCAAATCAGATCCCCGTCATAAATCTCCCTAAACTCTATTCAGAAGCAAAATATGATAATTAATCAAAGAAAATCCAAAGCGAACTTGTTATAAAGTCTATTAAATTCGCATACTATCTCGCACGTCAACATTTCTGTACAATAGGTTATGAATCGCTAGCATTTATTATGTTTTGTTTGGTTGTAAAGATATTTTTGCTGTTAGATTTGGGGCTGATATAGCTTTTGTATGTTGTTTAGTTAGTTCGTAATTTATCTGGTAACATAGAGAAGTTTTAAGCACATTGATAAATAATAAAACTAGGAAAATTATGATGAATATTGGCGTTCATTTTAGAGGTATTCACGTGTATTTTCAGCCCACCGAAAACACTACATTGTACAAAGTTGGTCAAATCGTTGCGTTGCTTACTTTGAAATTAAATTGGGAATTGAATATTTGTGCCTTCTGCTATACATATCTTTATATGGCTATATAATATAGGATACGTATTAAGATAACAAAATGAATGAAGTGTACCTATTTAGCAAGAAGACCGGTAAAATTACATTCCGAATGTAACTAAAATATATTTCTATAGAAAAAGGTTTAATTTTTTTATGCCTTTATTTTAACTACCTTCGTTTAACAGCATTCAGAACGCTATAAAATTTTATACAATATTTAAAAACATGATAATTTTGCGCAATAATTTGAATTTGAAGAATTTTGAGCAACTTGAACGCCTTTCAAAATATTTATAGCAATATGTGCCGCTGAGACGATTCTCATGATAAGTATGTGCTTACGCGCATGGCTACAATTTCAGAAATGATATATCATAAAGCAGCGTTTACTTAATAGATAGGCACTGTGATAACATTGAAAACGGCGAATGACCTGGGTTATTTTTATTTATCACAGCAAAGTTGGGTTTAAGAATCAATTTATGAGATTCGTTGCTCCTCTACGATATCAGTACCTACTATGCCGGCCTTTCTTAATGCAAATTGACTGACACTGTAATACTACTTGTGTTTTAGTTTAACCATACTGTCACTATCCTGTCACGTACTAATTATGATAATACTAGCTTTTGACTGCAGCTTCGTAGGCGTAAAAGAGTTTTTCCGGCATAAAATTCCAGCTATATATTTTTCCGGGATAAAAAGTAGTCGCTTAGGATCTCAGACTAACTCCATATCAAATTTCATTGAAATCCGTTTTTGACTCGGTATGAAAGTATTATGTAAGGATTTAATATAAGGATTATAGGAGTGAGGTTCAAAACGCCTGTTTAATTCCTCATAGCAATTACCAAACATGGACATTGCAGCACAATTTCAGTTCCACGGACGTTTATTGAAGGTGATAAATTGGCGTACACAATCAGTGGTTCCTGCCCCTTCGCCCTTTGCCCCTTGCCCCAGGGTCGTCAATAGTCAATGGTCCAATAATCCTGCTCGCAATCACTGCGTCTCCGGTCATTACGCGATATGAATATGTTACGGTGCGTATAAGATATAAGGAGATAAGTAAATAGTTTAAAGTTGGAGAGATGACAGACGGTTGAATAAACTCCACCAAATTATTTTACGAGGTTGAAAACTTGTTGCTCGATAGTAAAAAGTATTATATTATACGGGTTTCATTAATACATTCTTTACAAATTAACAAAAATAAATATTTTAGATCTAAGGATCTTTATGTCTTTTAGGGTTTTTGAAAAGCATTTGCCTAGACTTGTATAATTATGCCCAAAATCAAGGGATACATAACTATAGGTGTAGTAAGTAGTTTGCCGTATAAAGATAAAAAAAAAAACTATAAAATTAAGTACGTGAATAAAACATTGACGGAATAACAAAAATATAGAAAATTCCCGCAATAAATGTCAAAAATATCTAAACACTTTCCAGACATTTTCTAAACTGTCCCACTTCAAACTACCCAACAGCACTCACTCATCCGAGCCAGTAACCGGCCGGCTAACCCTTGTTAATGCTAGAAGATATTAAGATACGGCTAATCCGCACATAACTTAGGATCAAGACAGTTAAACTCGGTTTAGAACCCACTGACCGCTGTCCTGCGTTTAATTTCAACGGGAAATTTCGGCCGTACACAGTAATGATTTTACTAGCCCCTACCAACTTTGCTTTACACATTATCCTAACAATATGACCTTTAATGCAATGACATAAAGTTCAAAATTCAGTAATAAAAAAAATTGGAGGTCTTTTTACGTTGGTCAAAAGGTGTCGTAAGATTTTATGCGTTAAACTCTTCATGCAAAGAGCTCCTGTGGGTAGCGTTACTGGTTTTTGGCTATTGAAACTTGACCCCAAGGGATGTTTTGCAATTACGACATTGTGTTAATTAAGAATTGTTTATGGTAAGTTGTTTATGAAGGATTGTAGGTCGGGAAATAGCGTCGGACATTTTGATTATTATTTTATCCGATTATTTTAACAGTTTATAAGCTCAGCAAAATTTTTTATACCTATTTTAAACAAAAAAACAAAAATATAATCATTAAAAGATCGAATATTTCAATTTATATGTAGCTGACCACTTCCTTACCTACTTAATGCTTTAAAACTTACCTAAATTAGTGTTTATTCAAAATAAATAGTGGTAAAAATTAATAACACTGAAGTAATAAAAATTTAGGAACTTCTTTTTGAGCACATCGCGCGGAGAAATCTATGATTTGATTTAATTAAAGTTCAAAAAGAGGTACAGAAAAATATGTATAAAATGTGTTACAAACGTATTCAAATCGATGGTTCTATTTCAACCACTAGTTATACTAACAACACTGAGAAACTAATTCAAAATATCTCTACACGCTAAACAATTTTGAAACTTTATCCAACAACGAAATCCAAGACAAAACATAACAAACCATAAACAGTTTTGCGTTATAATGTCGCTCGTTAATTCAAACAATAGGGGGCGAGCAGAGACGTATCTAAAATTTAATTGATTGTGTTACATTGTGTTGTGACGTTTCATTACGGCTTGTATAAATCGGTTAATTTTAACTTTGCGCCGTATCAAATGGTGATCATAATTTATATTAAGTTTTAACCTGCTGTAAATAAGTTCATATTTCTTTGCTGTATTTTTTTAATTAAAATTTTTTGTAACGATTAATTTAATTACGGGAATTAAAATGTTTCTTCAGCGTGATAATAATAATATAATATGTTATTATTTTCGGTAAAATTGCAAGGATTAATCTTGATGGTCTCTCCCACTAGGCCAAGGTGGTGTATTTAGAGCCGCATTGGTAGATGTAACTCAACTTAGCTCTGAAGTGCAACATCAGCTGAGACGCTATCATATTAAGCTTATCCTCGGACTGCGAGAGGCTCCACCTAAGAGCCGGCTCCTGCGAGCATGCGCACCCCGCTACCTTCGATATAAGAGAGAGAGAGAAAGAGAGTAGAGTGGCGGGGTTTTAGCCGGTAGGACGATTTCGATTGGTGAGTCCGGCAGAAATACGTAAATGGATTTCTCCGTGTTAAAAAAGAACATCTTAAGATAGTCGCTGTTTAATAAACCCATATTAACATCAACTCAAATGACATCTTAAGTGTAATATGTGATGGATTTTTACAGCTAAGTTTTGTTTATTAGCGCTTACTCGGCTGAGAACAAGCTCTTGAGTGACAGCTTAAGCTTGGTATATTAAAAAAGCAGATAAATTAAATGTCTATTTGAGATTTTACTCAAACATGAGATTAATTTATTGATAACGCCCTCAGACCTCAAAACCCTCTCAATAGTTGGTAGATGGAGGTGCTAAGCTGTAGACAGTATATAGTACAGGGTTAATATTACTAATTTTTATATATATTAATCTTGATGGTTTAAGTACCGAGTTTAAAACTAAGACTTGATCAGTGCTACCTCGGTGGCGTTGTTGTATTACGGTACAACTGCAATGCTGGGGTTTCGGGTTTGATCCCCCCTTCGGGCACTGTGATATTGGATTATTCTATTCAGTATCAGCCCGGAGTCTAAAATTTGTGCCCGATATGGCGATAGGCTCGCCCGCTATCACATCATGGGACGGAATACGCATGGCGAAAAGTGGGTGCACTAGTTGCGCCTCTGCCTACCCCTTCGAGGAAAAGTTATGAGTTTATGTATGTTAATCAGTGACTCAACGAGCACAATAAGCATCGTTATGAAAAGTCGGTCTGCAATGTCGCTTATAAAACGTAAATTAGGCACTGCTATGTTCACACAATGTATCAATTAATGGTTAAATGCAATTAATAATAACAAGCTGAGTATTTAATAAAATGTTTTTTGAAAAAATAAAACTGCGTTATGAAATTGAAACATATGAAAATATATTCTGAATTGTATTTGTCGAACGAAAATGCACATTTAGTTTAAAAAATTTAAACGATAAATATTTTAAGTAATTTTTAAAACTAATATTTATTTACGAGGTCCGTTTCCCTAAATAATTATTTACTATTTTAAAAACATAATAAAGCCAAGTGAACTTTCTGAATAATTTTGCGATTTCATTTTAAAAACACTATAAAATTATTTTTTTAATCATAATAATTAATATTAACAATTCTAAAAAAAAGAAACAAAAAGAAATGCTCTGCCGTGACAGTGAGTACACTGCCGTGACCAGGATTCGAACCTGGGTTACTACGGCCACAACGTAGGGTCCTAACCACTAGACGATCACGGCTGTCAGAGCGATGGTAGAGATGGCGAAATTAGTGAATACTCTCGACAAGGTAGCTTTATCAATGACGTCAAAGTTTTTTTTCAGCTGAAGAAAGAATACGTTATTGACCTACATTGATTTTTTTAAACGTTTTTATGCTGTTCGACTTGTTCAATGGCGTGACGAGCAGCTTTCTAAATGAGAAATGTAGAGGTCTTGTGTTCAACTCTTGATCACAGAAAAATTGGTGGTTAGCATTTCATTTTTTTTCCCTCTTACAATTATAACATGTAACAAGTCTATAGTCTCTGACTACCCCTATGGGATAGAGGCGTAACACTATGTATATATGTAAAAAATTGTATCAGGTAGTCTAACATAAGCCGGAAGTGCAACCTTGTTTTTATTATGTTTGCTTATGGTACTTCATAACAGGACGTGACGTCTCTCGTTTGGCATATGCTAAAAAAACATATTTTTAGATTTATAATAGGAAAAACTGAATACATAATTAAATAAGATCAATAATAATATCAGTAATCAAGTAATTTTCAATTAGAAATCAAAAATGTTGGAGAACCTTATATTAATAACTAAATAATTAATATTGAATTTCACCTACACGGAAACTCATAACAAAAATAGTCTTTGTCCACTATTTAATAGACACGGAGACCAAAATTGCCCACATATTTATTTATTCACACCTAAAGCGATAGATACCGATTACTAACCACTATATAACAAGGGAATGCTTTTAATGAATGAGCTTGTTTAGATAATTTTGGGTAACTTTTACCCTCGCACCACGAAACAGTTAATGCTTTTAGTACGTTTGTTTTAAGCAATAGTACAATTTTATGAGTCATTTCTAATAACAATTACATAATTGCTTTACAGATTTTGTTATTTCTATAAATTTTGTTGTGCGAGAAAACTAATGAAGATGTAATGGTTATTTAATTTGACTAAATTATTGCTTTTGACAGGTTGGTCTGGAAAACTTTGGGGGAGGACTATGTTCAGCAGCGTACTTCTAAAAGCTGAAGACGAAGAAGAAGAACAAGATAACTGTACAGTAACATATAGCATAACAGGTAGATCATCTAATAATGTTATTGTTTACATTAAAACAAACAATTAAATTATAAACCGATCTAGTAACTCGACTAATGGCAAGCATTAAACAGTAGCAACGCTGCTACATTACTCTTTTTATTACAAATCTCTACATGAACAATGTTAGATGTCTCAATACCAAGTAATTAAAATGGCTTTTGGTTATTTTCGCTAAGTTTTTTTAACATAAACAGCATGATTTCTAATAATTACTTATCCTAAAATGACATGTCTATTGATACCAAACTTACCTAAATCAAATGATATCTTATTTAAGAATCAATTATACAAATTGGACTCAAATACGGCCCAGTGGTTAGCATAATTGACGAAAAACATAAAATACCAATCTGTATTTTCGTAATTTTCCATGTTTGACAATAGACACGCGTCAATTGTGTACTAATTTATTATTGAGGGCAGAGACGATTGGAGCGAGTAATTGCTTTGATTGTTGTTTTTATTGTGTTCTGTTTGATATAGCTTATAGGAGAATTTGCTAGCTAGTGGCTCTATGTTAAACCTTTTAACGGAATAAATCCCTGGCGTGCTATTTTTAAGGGATAAAATTACTGCCTGTACTGCCTCGGTGGCGTAGTTGTACTATGGTATGACTGCAATGCTGAGGTCTCGGGTTCGATTCCCGGGTCGGGCAAAGTGATATTGAGTTTTTCTATTCAGTATCAGCTCGGAGTCTGGAATTTGTGCCCGATATGGCGATAGGCTCGCCCCCTATCACATCATGGGACGGAATAACGGCGAAAAGTGGGTGCACTAGTTGCGCCTCTGCCTACCCCTTCGGGGATAAAAGGTGTGAGTGTATATGTATGTATAAAATTAGTCTAGTAGTTAATTCAGAATCATGATCATGGTGTACTTTTATACGAAATCTAAACTTCTTATCTTTCTTAGTAATATTATAAATTCGAGTGTATGAAAATGTTTGAGTGTAGAAGTAAATTCAGAAAAGGCTAAATGGATTTGGTTCAAGGTAGACTAGGTCCTGGATTAACAGAGGCTACTTTTTATCCCGGTTGAAATCGAAATCCTCCTAGCCAGTTTCGGCCACGGCGGCCAATCTCAACGGAGATCAGCCAGGTACGCAGGAGATATTATAGTGCACAAGTGGGTGCGCAATACACAGGTGCACTCGCTATTCCTTCACTCTCATAGTCCGGTGAGACGGCAATCCGACATGACCGGAGAGAGATCAGGCGCAGGACCAACGGCTTTACGTGCTTTCCGAGGCACGGGGGTATCACACCGCCAACTTCCTGACTCCGAGCTGCGACTGAGTAATTTTTTTAAGACGGAAAAATCCAGTCACAAAGTTTTTTTTGGCCCGAACCGGGATTCGAACCCAGGACCTCAGCGCGCAAATCGTACTCGTTACGCGTACGCAATACAACTACGACGCCGAGGCAGTCGATTATCCCGGTTAGCTCCCATTAGAAAGGACATGTCCAAAACGGGCTTAAAATTCTAACCAAGATCCTACTTCCTACTAATATTTTAAAGGCGAAAGTTTGTAAGAATGTCTGGATGTATGGATGTTTGTTCGTCTTTCACGCAAAAACTACTGAACGGATTTCGATGAAATTTGGCACACGGGTAGGTCATGTCCTGGATTAATACATAGGCTACTTTTTATCCCGGGAAAACATAAAGCGGGACTTTTATCCCGGAAAAACTTTTTAAGGCGGGCGGAGCCGCGGGCAAAAGCTAGTCATCCTAGTAATATTATAAAGGCGAAAGTTTGTAAGAATATCTGGATGTATGGATGTAAGGATGTATGGATGTTTGTTCCTCTTTCACGCAAAAACTACTGAACGGATTTCGATGAAATTTGGCACACGGGTACATCATGTCCTGGATTAACACATAGGCTACTTTTTATCCCGGGAAAACATAAAGCGGGACTTTTATCCCGGAAAAACTTTTTAACGCGGGTGGAGCCGCGGGCAAAATCTAGTTTATATATATTTGGATAGTACTCTCAAAAACTAGGTCCTTGCAATAAATTGTATAATTTTAAAATCGGAGATTTTGAGATTTATGTAATTTTATTCTGCTTAAAATCTACACTTCTCTCTCTTCAGTCAGCCCCTCATTACTGAGGATCTTAATCCCGTCCAACGTCATTCAGCAATCTTCTCCACGAGGCGCGATCTTCGGTTTGGTGCACCGTTACGCTCATGGGCATATTTGGCGACCTGGTCTGACCAGCGCTTTGGTCTACGCCCTCTTGGTCGTTTCTAATCTACACTTAAAACGAACGTTTTTAAAAAAGTTAGTTTTAAAAGGCGGGGTCTAAAAATATATCCACATGTTTGCCCCTTCAAGATCTATGAAGTTTGAGCATGGTTAGATTTTGAGGCCCAGCACCATACAAAAAGCGGGCATCTCCTTTTAGATTTTTTAAATCTGATTCTTTAGATAAATGGCGCTAGTGTCGTATAGGTAACGCTATCAATTGCTACAATGTTTTAGTTTTAAAGACCTTCACAATGTGAACGGCTTTTCGTGAAGTGTGAACGTGAAGCCGCGAGCAACCCCTATATCATCTAAATCCTTTCAGTAACTTCATTAACTTCTAACAAACATCCGAAGGTCTTCACATACTTTTGCATTTATAACATTATCAAGAATTTATCAACTTCATTCAAATTACGAACTTTCATAAAGACCAGTATAAGTTTATTAATGACCACCGTTATCTATAGACATGAAGGAGCACAATACAAACAAACGGACAGAATTTATCAAAAGCAATACCTCGACATATCACAGCGGGACGCAAAGTTGAGGAGTCAAGAACAACCATCGTCAATCTCACACTATCCATTTACCAACCAACCTCACCACTGTATCTACTACGGCATAACTTCTAGTTTCCTTCAGCAAGGACTTGAAGAACAGAAAATAGGTTGGTCAAGGTGTAATGTGGGCATCTATAACGCATTGTATTTTGATTGCAGACGTCAGAATGGCTTCAGGACGGATGAGTGTTGTATGGGATAGGAAATGGTTATGTCTGGAGACGGTTTGGAGACTTGAATCTCCAAATGGCAGGCAGTTACCGCCATGCCTGTTTTATTGGTTTTTGGTATTCAAGCGAGAATTTAGATATTGTTTACTGTCAGCAAAAATTAGTGAGACATGTTTTATATATTTATATGCAGAGACAATCCTACTATCCTACTAATATTATAAACGCGAAAGTTTGTAAGTATGTATGGATGTCTGGATGTATAGATGTTTGTTACTCTTTCACGCAAAAACTACTGAACGGATTTCAATGAAATTTGGCACACGGGTAGATCATCTTCTGGATTAACACATAGGCTATATTTTATCCGGGGAAAATAAAAAGCGGGACTTTTGTCCCGGAAAAACTTTTTAACGCGTGCGGAACCGCGGGCAAAATCTAGTAACAAATATTTAGACATTATTATAACATGAGAGTTTGTCTAGTTCTCCTAATTTTGGTCGCCATTCATTTCTTAATTCACATTTTTAAGGTATATGTTTTTTTATTTGCTTTGGTATACAATATGCGTGGTAAATACTATATATCTCGATGGCCATGATATACCAACGTGCCACATTCCATTTTTATACACAAATATTATAGTTAATTTATAGAATTTATGTTTTTGGTAGTTTATAAATTATATTCAACTCTACATCGATTTTATCTATACCTGTCACAGATCCCAATAAATGCACAGAAAATACACCCCTCAGAGTGCATTCCGTACAAAGTATCATTTTAGATCAAACACGTGATAATAGCTATAAGAGGGCCCCTATTATTTGATACAATAAAAGCGAAGTGCCGACATATTCCGAATTCTACTACCAAATTACTGCAAATCATATTGACTTAAGCGACGATAGCATAAAACTTGATAATGTGTCTTAAACTTGTCATCATAAAGATGATATTCGATCAACGTTTGAAGATCCAGATGAGAGGGTTTGGCTTGCAGAGGGCAGCTTCCTATCGCTCAGTGAAAAGCCCAGTAGGTACGCAGATACGGGACTAATGGTGATTGAGAAAAATATAGCAGCGACATACGCAACAATAACTTGCGGTTATGCCTTCATGAATATTGAAGATCTGATGATGTGGTTTTATTTGATTACAATGCTTGTGACGGCTGCCATAAATATTTTTGGTGTCTGTTTTATTTTATTTGAGGTATTAATGGGTGTAGCTTCTGGAATTAACTTACGAGGGGTGTAGAAATGTGATAAAAAAAAATTTCGAAGGTAGGACCAATGCGTACAAGTCTCAAGCACTACAGGAAGAAGTAAAAATAGACAAAAATCTATATATTAATATGTGAATAAAAATCTTTTATCCCATTTTAGTGGACGATAGCCTAGTTGGGAATGGAACGGTCTGCCGAGACAATGTCCGGAGGTTCGAAACCCAAGGCACACAATTCTGACTTTTCAAAGTTACGTGTGTATTGTTTATCAATTATCTTTCACTTTAACGGTGAAGGAAAACATCGTGAGGAAACCTACATACCTGAGAATTCTCCATCAGAATTTCGAGGGTGTGTGAAGTCTGCAAACCCGCACTAGACCAGCGTGGTGGACTAAGGCCTAACCCCTCTCAGTAGTAGAGGAGGCCCGTGCTCAGCAGTGAGCAGTATATAATACAGGGCTGGTATTATTATTATTTATTATTATTATATCCCATTTTAAGCACATTGCACGCTCGGAGGAGTGTGAGATTTGGCATACTCAAAGATCTTAGAAAGCAGGTTAGTGACGTATACCGCAAGTAATATGGCCTCTTATCAAAACTGAATAATTTTTCGCCCAAAGTCCAAATCATAAGCCAAACTTAAGTAAATTCAAAAACTCATAACCCCACAATCCCCTTCAAACATACCAAAAATAAAGGGTATAAGAATTTTTTGCTCGAGATGCCATACAATATTAATTACCAGGTTGTTAACGCGTTGCTGATTCCGACGCGACACTTTGTCGCTGTTAATATTCACCCTTTCTTTGGCTAGTTGACTGAATATTAATATCGCAGGGGTAATCTCTGACGATTAATGTATGTGTTTGGAGTTTTGTGTAATTCATCTGCTTAATGGTGACTTGCCTCACGGGCGTAGCTATGGCTCTCATACGAGGGGGTCCTAGGATACGAAAATGTCAGTGACGTAGCGTGGGTTCTTGCAGCTCCATGACACCAAATAAACCTCCATTCAACAAATAAGCCACGTATGAAGATTCTAGCATAATTTTAGTAAAAATGATTTTTAAATAAAGGCAGTACGTGCGTAATATTGGATATTGGGTAGTTTGATGAAGTACCAAGATCTGGTAAAGTATCAATAATAAACTTTAGACGAGCGGAGTATGAGGCAAAAGCTAGTTAATTTATCCTTAACAAAATTGCAAGACTTAGTAACAATAGTTGGGTAAAATAAAAATAAAATACAATTATTGCGCAAGATAGTAGCTAATGCAATAAATTAACACCAATTTAATCTGTAACAAAATACACCACTTGTGTTGTCAAAGTCCGAATTAGTACAAAAGTCTGGTATAATTTTTCTAATCCCCAACCGAAATTTGAGGTATCGGTTTTATCTCGAATCTGTCGGCAAACAATGCCATGTGTAGTGACACATACGCGGTACAATGATGTTAGATGGCATGTACTCTTTAAAACAAAGCTGTTTTTTTTTTCACATAAAGATTAAATCTACTTTTCGTACTTTTGAGATTGAATTACTTTGAGTAATAGTGGCTAGCTGTTTTTATTGAAAAAATACTACTTAACGGAATTTTCGCGATAAATTTGTGTAATTTTTACTTACGACATTTCTAAGACTTAATAGTCGAAGGATTGATTCCGCCCAAACTTATAGCGAAAAAATATATGAAGTAGTTTTATTTCAATATCCAACATTCGCGTAAACATAAAAAAACGTTATATTGTTTTATATTTTTCTCACTAGCTATAACTCACACGTACGATGCCATGGGCAAATAGTTAAGTGTTTTTTTAAGGTTTTATAAGCGTCGAAATAATCATAATAAGTAAGTAGATAATATGATGCTATGTAAAAAGTAATTTAAAAATAAACGTGGATATATTTATTTGTAACATCTAGAATAAACACAGCTATTTACGGTTAGAGTAGAAAATAATATCAATATAATAATCTAGTGCAAAAAATATTTCGGACACTGATTATTTTTGTACCAACAGTATTTTTTTGCAAAAAAAATTTTTTTTTTTAACTATTTTTTATTGACCGTTCTAATTGGTCTATACTTAACGCCTGCCTAGGTCCGCATAGAAATTAATCCAACTATATAAAAAATATTCATTGTTTTTAAGTATTTATTGGTTTCATTTTGAGGAGTATCCTCATACGCTTTCAGACGTCCATATCGAACTCCCACCCTCAGCAAGGGTGAATATATTACGGTTTCCAATTCGAAAATTGTCAACCCCAATAAAGTGAGCCCGACAATCGAATTTGTCAGTAAATGGAATTACGCTGTGATTATTTCCTATTAGTTATATGATAAATATTTTGACGTCAGCGTATCAAATTTTCGTTTAATTCTGGATCTTATTTTTACAGTAAGTAATGGAATTGTAATTACTTTATCTCTCAAGAGTTGTGAAGCAAATAGATTACCTACCTATGCATACTCATAGCTAAAGCAAACTTGAGACACTGCAGGCTTTAAAAGAAAATAAATAAGGGAAGATGACAAGCCGTCAAAAATAACAAAAACACATCAATCCCATTAAATATTCATTTTCATGTAAAATATTGCCATGACGAGATCATATGGCGCACGCTGTCAAAAATTTATCTGATCTCATGTAGAGCCAAGAAATATAAATAAATATTGACATTATTTTACTTCCAAGCTAGATTCAGCCCGTCCTATATATAATATGTAATGGGAGTCATAAGAAAAACATTGACGTATTTTTTTTAAATAGACAATACAACAATACGTCTTACAGTAACGAAGGTCCATTAACATTACCTAGAGCATAATCTAATCAACTAGTTGTAACCTATTTAACAGTATTCAATCATTCACATTATCTAAAGCTAATTATCTGATTCGTATCGCCATGTAATTATGTGCTGATTGTTATAATTTATGTTTAATTATCTATGTCATTAAATATTATTGGCTTATTGTATGTGATATGATGACTATATATCCTGGGTATGGAGAGTCGTATCAGTCCAGTAGTTTTTAAATTTATTCGCTACAAACATACAAATCTTTCCTCTTTAGAATATTAGTATAGATGTAGTAGATAAGTTATTGTTCAGAATTTGTCGGCGAGCTATATCAGAAACGCTTTTTTTCTTTCTTTTTATTGCTTTGAATGACGAGACGAGCATGCAGTTCGCCTGATGGTAAGCTATACGACTACCCATGAACAGTAGTAATACCATCCAGCACCTTGACTTACAAAGTACTGTGTGGCATTCCGCTGCGCTCGTCATTCTGAGACATAAGATGTTAAGTTTCATTATGTCCAGTAGTTATACTGGCTACAATGTTCTTCAAACTGAAACACAACAGTGCATGCACACTACTGCTTGGCGGTAGAAATAAACATTGCGGTGGTACCCACCCAGACGAACTCTTACATATGAGAGGCCTACCACCAGCAAACGTGTTTTATTCGAGTAACGAAAATATTTAATAGCCTGGACTGAAAATCGCTTCTATAACTGCATGATTTACAGCTCAAATTCATTGTTAGCAAATAAAACAGCTGAACCAATGTTGACACTGCTTCTATTTACACGAATTTCACGCAGATATTTTAACTGAGGATCGTTTACCGCAGATTTAAATAAACAATCCGAACAGCTCTTCTTCTATCCATCGTGAAAATAGACCAATCAGAATAAAAAGTTTTTGGTATGGCTTCAAATGCCTTATTTTAATTGGTTAATCTCGGGATCAGATGGATGATTAAAATTGGAATCAGTTTTGAAAACCACCGTTAGTGAATGAAGTCATGGACAACATCTAGTCTTACTAATATTATAAATACAAAAGTTTCTGAAAATATTTGGATATTTGTTAGAAGTAAACTCAAAAAACAACTAAACGGATTTGGATTAAATTTGAAATACCGATAGACCATGTCCTGGATTATTACATAGGCTACTTTTTATCTCGGTAGTTTGCTTCCATGGGTATTTTTTATCTGATTCTTTACGTTGATGACGCTGGCGTCATGCTGTGCTTTAGGGACTTTTGGAGCAAGAAAGGCCTTCCACGTGGGCAAAACTGAGAACAACACCTATTATGCTATATAATCTTGTGCAAACTTCTACAGAAAGTATCATTAAGTGGACACCCAACGCCGCATGCGGGCGCATTGTGCCTCCTAATCGATCAAAGCTCTAATTCATCTCATCTGCATATTAATTCGCCAGCTACTAATAAGGAAGGGTTATTTAATCGTTGTACTTGTACGTACATAAGTTATTTATGGTTATTTATAACACCTTTTCAATCTATCTCCGATTTTTGTTACTGGGGTTAGTAAATATTATTTATTTTTCTGTTGAAATCGATTTTTGATGTTCGCCAAATCTGTCCTATAGAAAGGGAATACATATTACTATGTCATTATTGTCCATTTTAGTGAAAATCGTTTAAGATTAATTTACCTTACCCTTTTTACATCCTAATTAATTCAAATTGTAAGTCACGTATTACGCCATACAATGATTAGCATGATGGCATATCTAACTCTAAATTTTATTAATGCTTAAATATTTAGGTGGACACTAATTATAATAAACTGACGATTTTCTACAAATAAAAATACGACTTTATTTTTAATGTCATGAATTTTCATTCGATTTATTCCTAGTTCCATTATAGTTGCGACTGTACCCAAGGTAGGTAGCTAATCCACACAAATTTAGCCATGCGGGTCGCTTATTATGTTTAATAGGCGACATGGTCAAATATTATCAATTATGCAAAAATATTCACTCATAAAACGTTTATTATTTACCTACATTAGATAATGAAATTATACTTCATTATTACTGGTGTAATTTATTTATTTATTTATTTATTGGGGACAAAAAACAGTTGTATGTTACAGTTAGATTTTAGTTTTGAACATACATAAATTATTTAAACATACAACCCACACCATTGTCCGCAGAGTAACAAAATAAAAATTATTTATATAATGAAGGAAAGCAAACAATGCATCGCCGTTGAACCTATTATGAAAGTAAATTTATTGCAGATTTTTTAAATTTCTGGCTTGATAATGAGAATATGTCTAAATCAAGAAAGTGCGTGTTGTATGTTTGTACAAGACGGCGCAGAGGTGCTCGCTCACCGGCATTAGTTTGGCACTTGGCAGTGTGAAACAACCGGGGCACGTGCACCGCTCGTCGGTACACTGTCCTGGGTACTGTATAACATAACTTATTTGTAATTTCATTACAATCGTATTTGTTATTACACACGCTGTGAAGCATCATAACACTAAGAAGTAATCGCCTTGATTCCAGACTCAGGATATTATAACGCTTCAATAACTCCTCGTAATGTAATTTAGAATTTTTACATTTATAATTAAGAGTTCGTATAAATTTCTTTTGAACTAACTCTAATCTTTCGTTATACTTAGTATAATAAGGATTCCAAATTGGGACGGCATATTCTAACTGGGGTCTTATTAAGGATTTATACAGTAGCAGAAGTGTAGAGGGGCGCACAAAGTCGCGGGTGGATCTTATGACGAAACCATACATTCCATATGCTTTATTTATTATGTTGTCAATGTGTATGTCAAAATGTAAACGTGAATCTATGGTGACACCCAGATCTCGGACATAATCTACTTTTTTTAATTGCACGTTATTTATGGAATAATTGAAACAAATTTTATTTTTATTTTTAGTGAATGTAATGGTATGACATTTAGGTAGACTTAAAAATAGTTTATTGTTAATACAATAGGCACTCAACCTATTGATATCTTCTTGTAGAAGCAAGCTATCTTGTAATGTTTTGCAAGGTTTATATATCTTTATATCATCAGCATACATTAAAAAATTTGAATTTATGAAGCAATGTTTAATATCGTTTATGAAAATGATAAAAAGAAGGGGACCTAGAATGGATCCTTGTGGAACGCCTGAATTAACAAATATTAAATCGGATTCAAATCTGTTTATTACTACTTTTTGGGTTCTGTTATAAATATATGAAACAAACCAGCGAAGTAAGTTACCGCGTATTCCATTGTAAGCAAGCTTTTCTAAAAGCAATGTATGATCTACCTTGTCAAACGCCTTCTGAAAGTCAGTGTACACGGCGTCCACTTGAAGTCTATTATCCATGTGTTCAAAAAGAGTGTTAGTAAATATCATGAGATTAGTAGTGGTAGAGCGTCGTTTGACGAAACCATGTTGTTCGGGTACAATAAGTTGATGTACGTGGGAATATAAAACACCGTGTACAAGTCTCTCAAAGAGTTTCGACAGAGTAGAGAGAATGGAGATAGGACGGTAATTTTCTACATTACTTTTATCACCACTTTTATAAACTGGTATAACAAACGCTTGCTTCCAAACAGCAGGAAAACATCCTTCTCTTAAACACTTATTATAAACAATGTGCAAGGCATTAAAGATACTCTTATAAGTATTTATGAAAAAGCTTGGAGGAATGCCGTCAGGACCAGCTCCTTTCGATGCGTTAAGCATCCTTAATTCCCTCTTTATGACATCTTCGGCAAGATAAATATTAGATATACAAGTTGATGTGTCTAGGTAGTTTTTACAAGGTTGCCAATTGTCAGGATCAAGTGTAGAGGTTTCATATACGGAACTAAAGTAGGTTGAAAATAAATTACATATTTCAGGGGGATTGGAAGAAGTATTATTTTTGAAAAACATCTTTGATGGAAAATTCGAATGACTCTTTCTGTTAGTAATGTAAGACCAGAAAAATTTTATGTTTATAGGAATACTATCTTCAACCAAGTTAATATAGGACTTAAAACACTTGGCTGACTCCACGTGAAAGAGATTGCGATAACTAGAAAACTTTTGGTAGTCATAGAAATTACGGTATATTTTCCATTTAAACCAATAGCGTTCCTTATTTTTAAAAATGTGTATTAGGGAAGAGGTAAACCAAACGGGATATTGAGAGCCTTTAGTTCTCATCAATGGGACATTCAACCTAATCACTTCATATAATTTATCATAAAAGACATTGACAGCTGTATCAGCAGGAAGGGGAGACAATAATAAATTCCAATTAATATTACGGAGTTCATTATTAATGTCGACGTAATTAGCTTTATTGTAATTATGTTTAAGAACCGAGTGGTGTTTCATAGGTGTGAACTGTAAATGTAATTCCGTCAAAGATGTAAAAGGTGGGTGGTGACCATCAGGTTCAAGAAGTGCATTGCAGGACATCATCTGGCAGTCTATATTAGATATAAAAAGATCTAGTGTTCTACCCAAAATTGTTCTTAAATGTATTAAATTGTTTACCGTTGATCTCGGACATAAAGTTCAGTAAAAGCCGGCATAACGGATTTGTCGCGTATGCAATAGCATGATTTCCATGGATATGCCAGTCAATATTAGATATGTTAAAATCACCAAGAACAAAGAATGAATCGCTGCAAGGAGCATTTATAAAATCTTGTAACATATCAAAATAATGGGCGTAGGTATCATCGCGAGTACGTGGTGGAATATAACAAGCACTTATAATATGTTTTTTACTTGACTGGGCTGCAGGTAACTGAACTATTACATGTTCAATTTCCACATGTTGAAAATACGTCAACATCCTAGAAGGTCGCAGCTCACGACGCACAGCCACCATAACACCCCCACCCTCAAATTTTCCTGTAGCAACACGGTCACGATCGCATCTAAAAACACAATAACGGTCGTCTATAAACTCATTATCATAAATCTCGGGAACTAGCCAGGTTTCGGTAAGTACGATAACGTCATAACAACACGACATAATATTCATATACAGTGTATGCAACTTTGTGCGAATTCCTCTACAGTTCTGATAATAAAAAGCAATATTACTAGTCATTGATAAAATATAACAATAAATATAAGTTGCAACCATAAGTAGTAGTTAAATATGCCGCCAATAACAATAATTTATTTATATAAAAGTTAATATTGATGGGAGTTAATACAAATTTCATGTGTTCTCTTATCAGTAAATTACAAAATATGCTGTTTATGAGAGTGTGGTAAATTTTTCTAAGAGTAAACTTATTGGTATTATTCGTATAAGGAGGAGAAAATAATAATTTAATAAGAATGTGTGTACTGATTTTCAAGCAAATGGCATTAGTTGTCTTTATAAAAACTGGCATAGTAAAGAACAAGAGATTTACTCGTAAATGTGTACACGAGTTAAGAAAATATGTACCAAAGAGCATTATAATACTACGGGAATATGTATCTATGTGTCTATTTATCAGGTATGTACACCGAGGAACATAATAACAACTAAGACATCTTTGTACATCGGTTGAAGCAGTAATAATACGTAAACAAGAACAGTATAAATTGAGAAAACAATAATAATACATTATTTGCATACTATAACAATATGACTTAAGAAAGTATAAGGGAAATAAAATCCGTTGTGTTTTGCAATTAAATAAAGGTAAATTAAGTATTCGTCTTCCCACGGGTAGCCATTTTGGTAAGATCATCCTCAGACCGTATAGCAAAGGCCGATGTTCCATCTCGCTCACGAAGAAGTACCGTAGCATTCTTAACCCAAACATATTTGAATCCATGTTTGCTCGCGAATTCTCTGCACTTCCGAAACAAAGTCTTATTTTTAATAGTAAGATGTTCGTTCATGTATACTGGGACAGCAGCGCCTGATATTCCGAGTTGGTCCGACTTAAGGCTCTTATTTTTACGGTAGGCGCTTAATATATTGTCACGCAGAATGCGCGATCTAAGTTTGACAATTATGTTTTTCGGTTTGCTGTCTTGCTTCTGCGCGTGCGGCACTCTGTGTATGGATATAATATCACTTTGGGATACAGGATACTTAAGCAACTTACCAATAGAATCCAATATAGTTAATAAGTTTTCATTGCGCTTATCTGGCAGATTACAAATTTCAATGTTGCACATGCGCGCATTCTGCTCCATGGAATTAATTTTAAATTCGAGTTGGGCCACTAATGATTCATTACTTTGTTTATTCCCATCGCGTGAGCACTCCTTCTCTAAAACTTCTACGCGAGTTTTCATGTCTTCATATTCCTTATTTATATAGCCAATAGCTTTTTCAATTTCCAAGTTAGATTTTTGAATTGAAATGTTCTGGAGTTTTAATTCTGATACCTATACATTTTTATTCTAAACCTTTTTATTAAATGACTTAGAGTGTCTTTAAAATGGCAGGCGTACCTATTTCTTGAATGTAATTATCGATACCCCGTGATCTCGTAATGAAATTATAGAACGAAAGACCATCTGTGACTCCTGCTGGCTGCTGCGACGTATTTTTTCTCACATATGCAAATATGTGTCTGCCTCGGTGGCGTAGTTGTATTATGGTACGACTGCAATGCTGAGGTCTCGGGTTCGATTCCCGGGTCGGGCAAAATGATATTGAGTTTTTCTATTCAGTATCAGCTCGGAGTCTGGAATTTGTGCCCAATATGGCGATAGGCTCGCCCCCTATCACATCATGGGACGGGATACCGGCGAAAAGTGGGTGCACTAGTTGCGCCTCTGCCTACCTCTTCGGGGATAAAAGGCGCGCGCGCGGGTGTGTGTGTGTGTGTGTGTATGCAAATATTTGCGTGTTCCGGTCTGAAGGATATTATTATCATGGTAATTACTAGAAAATGTAAGTAGTGCAACTACTGTTGGTAGGCCTCTCGTTACTCATATGCGAGACCACCGCAATGACTATTTCTACCGCCAGGCTGCAGTTTGCAATATATCCACTGTCGTGCTTAGGTTTGAAGGACATTGTAGCCAGAGTAATTTCTGGGTATTGTGAGACTTAACATCGTAAGTCGTAGAGTGATGAGCGCAGTGGAGTATCCTGTACCACGCAGTTCTTAAAAGCTCTGTATGGTGTTGCTACTGTTTATGGGCGGTCGTATCATTTACTATCAGACGGGCATTCTCGTCTCGTCGTTCAACTGCAATAAATAAAAGGTCTTAGTGTGACAAGCACAGAGCAATGTCACGAAATGTTTTGAACTTCAGGTGGTATGATTGAGGGTGGTGGTGATTACTTACCATCTACTGGTAAGTTTATCATAACACGTAAGTACACTTTTTAAAAGAAAATATTCCTACATACAAAAATATGTAAGTTGACGATACGACGATTGCTAATATAAATCCGTCAGGCGCTTACATTTTCCAAAAATGCATTAATATTTCATGTTAAATCATTGCATTTAAAAATATTATTGTTGGACGCATGTATATAGGACCAGCTTTTGCCTGCGGCTCCGCCCGCGTTAAAAAGTTTTTCCGGGATAAAAAGAAGCCTATGTGTTAATTGTTAATCCAGGACAGGATCTACCCGTGTGCCAAATTTCATCGAAATCCGTTCAGTAGTTTTTGCGTGAAAGAGTAACAAACATACATCTATTCTTACAAACTTACGCGTTTGTAATATTAGTAGGATTTAGCACTCAGATATAGGTATTACTTATGTACCGAATTAATATATTAAATTTTATCCTGAAAACTACAAAGTAAGATTTTCATTTGGCGTAAGTGTTAATACTATGCAGGCGCAGCTACGAGAAACACTTTTACTTACTAATTATAATTTATTACTTTTACTTAAGTTCCACATAATTGGTATCTACCCTCAAAATAAGATAATTTTAACATGAAGTCAGGATATGTGTATGTCTTTCATTCACTCACGATCAATCAACTTTAAGACACAATTTCAAATGAAAACGCAATACAAAGCCGCTTAACCCTTCAATTACAGGCAGCAAGTTCACGCCCATCAGACCTAGTATTAAATATGCATAGAAGGGTTATCGTTTGGTCAGATTCGCCACGCTGCCGGCATTAATATCTTGATCCATCACGCGTTGACGGGAAGATGAATCAGTGCTGGAAGGGTTAATCGAAGAGGTTCTCAACATTTTTGTCTAAAAAAAGTATTTTAATTTTTATGGTTACTGGTGGTAGGTTTCTCATACGTAAGAGTCCGTCTGGGTGGGTACCACCGCATTGTTTATTTATACCGCCAAGCAGCAGTGTGTATGCATTGGTGTGTTCCGGTTTGAAGGGCATTGTATCCAGTGTAACTACAGGACATAATGAGACTTAACATCTTATGTCTCATGATGACGAGCGCAGTGGAATGCCACATAGTACTTTGTAACTCAAGGTGCTGGATGGTGCTCTTATTGTTTATGGGTGGTCGTATCGCTTACCATCACGCAAACAGCTTGCTCGTCTCGTCATTTGACGCAATAAAAAAAAAAATGTTTGTGGATTTGGGCTTATCATAATTATTGTTATTACGACCAAGAAATCAAAAGTATGCTGCTGGAAACATTAGCAAAAACATTTAGAGTTTCAATTTATATCATTCTCCCACGTATAGAGCTAAAGGCAATATAAAAATAAAATAAAAAATACTTACGCTAAAAAAATTATTTTGATAAAAAAATATTGTATAAAGATTTTTTTTAACTTTGACAACCGTAATCGTTTCGGGATTTATTCCGCGTCACAGACAAAGGGTTAAGTTGCTATTAATTAACGAACGAAATACGCGAACTGGACAAAAGGGGGTTTCGTAATGATTATACTAAAACTAATACCTATTTCGTGCCAATTAGTTATGCTTAGCAATGTGATACTAAGTCATTACTACAGCCTCCGCCCGTAGCTCCAAACACGCGATTTTTTTGGAATAAAAGTCGTATGCAATTTTCAGAAATAAAAATATTTATTTATTTCGCTTTAACGGTGAAGGAAAACATCGTGAGGAAACCTGCATACCTAAGAAGTTCCTTATAAGAATTTCGAAGGTATGTGAAGTCTACCAACCCGCACTAGGCCAGCGTGGTGGACTAAGGCCTAAACCCCCTCAGGCCAGGTATGTTGGAATGGGGCTAGTACAAATATCATTTTCACCAAGAAGACATTATATCCTTCGACGACCGTAGAAATATGAGATGCCACACTTCAGAATTAAACTTATAAAATTAAATAGAATTCCATGTAGATTAGTAGATCCGTTTTTTATAAAACTTATAAAAAGTCGCTTTTGTAAAGCACTATTATCCCAACCCTACAACAGACATGGGGATCAAATAGACCACAATAGTGACGGTATGAAATCAATCCCACCCACACAGACGACAATGGACTAAGCCGTTTTTTACAAGTTCTCGATTCGATTTAACGACAATTAAAAAGTTCCACAAAGCTACGAAAGGGTTAAACTTCATTTGCGTACAATTGGTTGATGGTGTTTGGAACGGTATTTACGGGATGGGTTTTGATTTTATGTCGATATTTTCTTGTTTATAGCATACGTCGGATAGCCTGTGTGGGAATTAATTTTTTTATTGCCTTAGTAGGCAAACGAGCAAGCGGTCCGCCTGATGATAAGCGGTATCCGCCGCCCATAGGCTGAAGCAATGCCAAAGGCACAACCAAGCCGTTACCGGGAGGTGAGCACTATTTTTAAACCTCGTTTAAAGAAGGACAAGTCATAGCGCTCGGGAAACACCGATACATTTAAGTCACAATTGTATTTATTTTCCCCCTACGTATCGATTTTAATACGAGAAATATTTTTTTCCCTTACCAACTTTATCGATTTAGGCGCTGGAAATTTTAATATGAAATAAATAAGTACCTTCATTTAACAAGAGGTCTGCATTACTGCTACATTATTGGTTGCAGGGTTTCTTCCACTTTTAACGGACTATAATTTTGTCGCATCACGTTGTCCGTTATCAACAGTAACAGCAAAAATAATATGTTTAAATTACGTTATACTTTCGAATTTAATTATAAACTGATTTTGAAAAAAGCAACACTAGTTTCTTGCCTGTTCTTCTCTGGTAGAAACTGCTTTTTGAACTGATGGTATAGTAAAATATTACTGAATCTAGGTAATGTCCAACATTAATGGATTCGACATAAATTATTTAATGTCAGCTCGAATGCTCGAATTCTAAAAGTATATCGATTCACAACAAACCCATCCCTATATTTTTACCTTTTTAAATATTACGAGGCATAATAAGGGTCTATGCTAATTGGTTCAACACATTCCAAGAGTCACATTGTAAGGGTTAACTCGAGACTCTTTGTAACGAGATGGAATTGAATTTTCTAATTTGATTGTGGGTTTTTAAGCGAATTTTTGAAGATAATCAAATTGGAGTCTTATTGTACTTTGTTGGTGTTATTCTGGTCTGGTGGATTTAATAATCATGATGCTTATTATGGATTTTTACAAAAAGATCCTCTGCCATTTATAACTACGGCTTTTTGGATTTTACAGAGGTATTAAAAGCGTAAAATCTGCTAATTATAATGAGTAAAGCAGTATTTTTACCCTGGTTCTGCAGAGTCCTGAGCAAAGTATTTCGCGGTGGTACTTCAGCATACGGTGGTATTTATAGAGTATCATGATATTACGGTTATTACAGTAGTAAAAAGATAAAGCATATAAATATCGACCGGCTGACGTGACGGCGATACTCTACTTCCGTACAAAAAATTATCTGATACAAGATGTTATCAAAGAATAACACATAAATATTATTATCGCTTACTTGGATTCCCTATCAAACATTTGACAATAAAAAAAAGGAAAAAAAAGAATTCCTTCGAGCCGGATTTGAACCAGCGACCTATGGATACCAATGCTTTAACCTCTACAGTCCACCGCTCTACCAACTGAGCTATCGAAGGTATGATAAATACGGCGAAATTACAAACCAAGTTTCCTCACGTACATTATGTTGCGTATCTCACAAAAATATTAGGTAATGTGCCCCAGGTGTACGTTATATTCGATTTTGATGTTTATTCTGTTGTGATAAAGATGAAGTTTGTTTGGTTTATCGTGGCGGTTAGTACATATTGTTTTAAATATAGCGATAACCCAGTTGCGAAAATACGAGTACAACTCAATTTAAAATTGAAATTTATGTAGGTAAATTATCAAATTTATCATTAATTACATTTATCTCACGTTTTTACGTATTGTTTATAGTAATTATATTCATTAAATTAAAATATAAGTATTTTTCATTTCATACCTAGTTTGATATGGTCCAAAACAAATACAAAAGATATATCTATAACATATTCTTGCAGTTTTGAAATTGCGAATCGATTATAAGTGACTAAAGATTCAATTTGACAACATAGATTTTGCAATAAAAATGATATGACTTTTCTGATAATTCGAACAAGCCGCCGTAATAAGCGACATGACCCAAAAATAGCACCCTACAGAACTTTGAATTAAATTACCGCGTGTCTGCGCTACAAGGATGGATCTATGGCAAAAAATGGCCATGCCAACTTTTTGAGAATGTATGCCAATTGGGACATAAATAAAAAGGGTCGCCAAAAAAGGCGCTTTAATGGCTAAGGCCAACTCTGGATGGCACATTATTTTATCTATACTAATATTATATACAGGAAACATATATTGTATTTTTGTATGTTTACTACATTATCCTTGAGTAACATAGTTTACTTTTTGTCCCGGAAAAATATAAAGCGGGACTTTTATCCCGGAAAAACTTTTTCACGCGGGCGGAGCTGCGAGAAAAAGCTAGTTCATTAATAAAACCAATAAAATTCGCCATCCCTGTCCTAAAACATAACCATTTAATAAAAGGCTAACCTGTATTTTCTGACAAAATCTTACTCAAGATTCAAGAATCCACCTGCGTGAATAACTTTGTCGATATAAAGTTCCTTTGAAATATAAGGTGGATAAAACCTCTAATATATCCATCTATGTACCAACATTTTCCATACCCGGTTTCCGCATTTACTTCTTACATACATCTTCACAAATTTTCGCTATAATATTATATTAAAACTGCTTCCTAGACATGAAAACATCAATAAATGACAGGCATTAAGGGCCGCCTATACCCGAATGACGTCACGCGTTCGCTTCCCCTCAAGACTAGTCGTCACTACACTCTCCTCATATCTCCACATATAATATTACGTCAAATTTGACCGCCATCTAGTGAAAATTAGGAAACAACTTTCAGCGACTATAGCGATTTCACACCATGAACCTAAGAATATTAGATGCGGCATAATATTTCATTTTTCATTTTAATTATATACAAAATCAGAATGAATCGTTAATAACCTGATTTGATTGTTTAATTACTTGTGATTATTACATGATCTTTTTATTTGCGAATTCGACCTTGCTTAGGCGACAAATATTGTTAACTTCGTTTCCAGCATTATAAAATATTTTTAGCGCGACCTGTACTTTGTCACTCTAATTACAATACTGTTGCGATGGTGCCTTATTATATATGGACATGTCAGAAATAGTGTTTTTCAGGAGAGCGAAATAAGATTCAAATCAATGTACAAGAAAATATTTTTACTTAATAAAATAGCGAACGTTTACGAACTGTAAATGAAAGTACAAAACCGACACAAGAGCCACATGTGGATAAAAAAGAAAACTTTTACAACCTATAATTATAATATGGTAAAAAATATAAAGTATGGCTTCCAGTCGTTTATTTTTTAAATCAGCGTGGCAGAATATGCTTTATTTTTAGATGATATTTGGAGTTTTTGTATATAATTGAAGCAAAGTAGTACCTAACGAACTACTCAAAACGGATGCTACTCCACAAAAGTCTATTGAATATATAAATCAATATTTTGCCAACCTAGGAGAAATCTATGCTAACAAAATTCTGAACGATAACAATACTGATGATGTTGAGGGTCAAGCTAGAATTAATACACCCCACACTCTGAATTCCATGGCCATGTTGGAAACTGACGATGAGGAAATTGAAACTATTATTCTAGGCCTTAAACATGATTGTGCTATTGGTTGGGACGGTATATCCAATACACTTTTAAAAAAGTGTAGAAAGTATCTTGTACCGATTATAACTCACATAACTAATCTATCTATAAGGACTGGTGTTTTTCCACAGATATTAAAAATCGCTATAATTCATCCAATCCACAAGAGTGGACCTAAAGACTGTGTTCATAACTATCGTCCGATCTCGGTTTTAACAGCCCTCTCTAAAATTCTCGAAAAGGTGATAAACAAGCGCCTATTGTCATTTTTAGATAAGTATAGCATCATATCACCTAATCAATATGGTTTCAGGGCTGGTAAATCTACTGTAGACGCCGTTACTGGGTTAACGGACTATATTGCTCAAAATCTAGATACTAAAAATAGATGTATAGGCATATTCTTAGATTTGGCCAAAGCCTTCGATACGGTCTCTACTCCACAGCTCCTAAAGAAGATGGATAAAATTGGGATACGTGGAAAAGCTCTCACACTATTTGAAAGTTATCTTACCCACAGGGTACAAAGAGTTAAAATAGGCGATACAATGAGCCATGACGCTCTTGTTCCATATGGTGTGCCACAAGGAAGTGTTCTTGGTCCTAGCCTCTTCTTGATCTACATAAATGACTTGTGTAATTTAAAACTAAATAATTGTAAAATATTCTCTTTTGCTGACGACACAGCATTAGTTTTCTATGGTCGAACTTGGGAAGAGGTTAGGACCAAGGCTGAATGTGGATTGAGTCACACAATGTTATGGCTTCGCAGAAATTTACAAACACTCAATACTACAAAAACAAAATATATAACGTTTGGCATCTACCGTAACCAAATTCCCGAAATTGGTTACACTGTTAAGGCACACTCATGCGATAAGAATCTTTTTACAGCTGACTCTACATGTGAATGTTCTGTCTTGGAAAGAGCTATTGTAGTCAAATATCTTGGAGTAATGCTAGACCAAACCCTTACTTGGATTCCACAAATTGATAAGATAACTGAAAGGACCCGTAAACTGATATTTATATTTAAAACGTTACGTCATGTCGCAGAGCCGAAGCTCCTTAAAACAATTTACTATGCTATGGCACAATCTATTTTTTGCTATTGTGTGAGAGTTTGGGGAGGTGCAAAAAAATCTCATTTAATCAAAGTAGAAAGAGCCCAACGAGCCCTACTTAAAGTAATGAACTTTAAACGTTTTAGATTCCCCACCGAGCAATTATATTCCCTATGTGATGTACTCACAGTAAGATCATTATTCATTATGGATATCATTCTTGCCCAACACAAAAATATCTTCTATGATCCCAATCAACCCAAAAAGCGAAGATATAGCAAAGTTTGTCCCACTATTTCCCATAGAACCATCTTTATGCGCAAATTTCCTTCTTTTCTTGGTCCTTTTTTATATAATCGAGTCAACCATCATCTCAACATATATCCGCTTAATAAAAATGACTGTAAAGCAAAATTAACGGTTTGGCTAAAAACTAAGTCTTATGACTACATTGAAAATTTATTCACGACAATTAAATGAACTGAGTATAAAAAATAAAGAAAAAAAATGATTTATGTTTTATATTATTATATTTATATACATATATGTGTGTGTATATGTATACTTAATTTACATTAAATTTATATCTATATTATATATAATATATGAGTACCTAACTAACCTCGTAAAAGCGATTTTCATTTTTTTCATAGTATAAAAAATACAAAAAAATAAAAACAAAAAATACGTAATTACACTAACAATACTATTACTTGTTAATTTTCCGTTTTTGTTCCTTTTCCGTAATTATTCATAGTGTGTTCCATATAATAGACAGGAAGATTCTAATATCTGAGATACAGGCTAGGCCTAGTTTAGATATTAGTGATATGTTAATATAACAATATACACTATAAGTTTTTGTAAGAAAAAAAAAATACGTTTTGAAACATGTTATGAGTAGTATTTAACTAAGTCGACAAGTTCGCAGTTTAAGTGTAATAACTCATTGTTATTATCATAAATTTAAGTTCTACCTGCACTTTTTTAAAAAATGTTATAGTTAAGTACAATATTATGTTATTTTGTTTAGTACTGTTAGTAGTATATTTTTGTTGAAACAATAAAGATTATTATTATTATTATTATTATAAAGTTATGAGGTTATGTTCCCTGAATTTTATATTTGTTTCTATTGAATATTAACTTCAAACCTTGTTTAATTTTATAAATTATTCAATGAGACATTTCTAAGTTCTTTTGGACCTTATGCTTATGTGTGTTTTTATAGCTAGCACAAAAATGTTGCGTTACATTACTATTTTGAATAATCATAAAATGGTTTTGTAAGAATACTTTCTTCTTCTTCTTTTTAAAAATGGCTTCACCGTTTCATATAGTATTGCATGAGAGATGTCAAGTGGCGTCGTGTACAAAATGTATGAGAAATTAAATTATCTTCATAATTTTTACTTTCGTGAACTCTTCAAATCTTTTATAGTTATTCTGCTATTTGGGACTTAGACAAGTTATAAAGGGTTTAACTAACACGACTTTGTCATATCTTTACACTAGTTTTTGCCCGCGGCTTCGCCCGCAATAAAGAGGTTTCCTGTATAGAAATCACTTTATATACAAAAACTATAATTTTTTTAACAGTATTCGTTACACATACAGATCGAGAGATCTTGCAATATAGTCGGTCAGCGACACTTTGGTACGAAACGCCTTTCCGTCTAGTATAAGCAGTTCCCCGACTTTTGTCAGAAAGGCACTCGCGGTCACAATAGAACATACAAATTATTTCTCTACTATATTATGCATGTATTATACATATAAACCTCCCTCTAGAATCACTCTATATATAAAAAAAAACGCATGAAAATCCGTTACGTAATTTTAAAGACCTAAGCATACATAGGGGCATAGGTGTTACAAATATTAATATTGTGTAAACTAAACGTAATTTTAAATGTCATTGTCAAATGTACCGTTTCTCTCTCTCTCTGTTCTGCCTCTTTCCCCGTCAACATGTAACGTTGGATATTTAATTGTTTTTTCTAATATAAGCAAGTTAAATCCTCTATGGCCGTAATTATTTCACCAACATAACCTACAATAGGGACAGACAGAGGAAAGCGACTTTGTTTTATACTGTTAAGATATTATAAAATAAAGTCCCCCGCCACACACTAAACAGTAACCCTCGATTTTATAACATTAGTTTTTGAATCGTCTTCCATTACGGAAAAAAATTAAATACGAATTTACATGAAAAATAAAATATTTTGAAAACCAATAAAGTAATTATGCTGCATAGCCTTGTAAAGTATAGTAAAGGGGCTAAATATTAAATAAAAATAAGCGATAAAATAACTGAATAGTCACCTAATAACATGGTATTACGATGAGGGAAAGAAAAAAATATAGCAAGGTGACTCCTACTATGCGGCTACTTACACTTAAAGCAATATTTGAAATGTTAATTATTCCATATTTTTTTAAACAATTTTGATATTTTCACAGAAGAATTTATTTAATTTGCTGTTTGTCGCCACATGCCACTTCTTAAATATCTTTGCAAAATAAAGCTCCGATATAGTCATTGAATTGAATGAACATTGATTATGGCCATATTTTGAAGTTCTAAAATTTATGCCTATTACCTACTACAGTTTGTGGCCAGTCATGCCCAGCGGTTTTTCATTTTGAAGTCCTTAAAACGAGCAAAATCTAAGTCGTAGCAGCTTTGTTATTTTTTAACATTGGATATAACTTATGTACACAAAACAGTGTCCAGATATCAAATTTGAGGTCAATTGGACTTAAAACAAGGAAATTAAAAATCGCGGCCACTTTTTCCATTCTGACATTAGTTCAGTCTTTTATAACCAAAGTTATCCCAGATGTCGATTTTGAGGACAATTGGCCTTAAAACAAAGAAATTCTAAATGGCGGCCACCTTTTTAAATTCTGACATTGGTTCAGTCTTAGACAACTTAAGTTATATCCAGATATCTATTTTAATGTCAATTGAGCTTATAACGAAGAAAGTCAAAATGGCGGCTACTTTTAAAATTCTGACATTACCTGCGTCAAGATCTTGTAATCAACGGCAAGCCTAAAGTAGCGAAAGAAAAACAATCTGTAAATGTTCAGTTTTCACACATTTTGCAGAAATAGGCCCGAGCTATATTAGGTACTAGCTTTTGCCCGCGGCTTCGCCCGCGTTTTTTAGTTTTCCGGGATAAGAGTCCCGTTTTTTTCTCGGGATAAAATGTAGCCTATGTGTTAATTCAGGACATGATCTACCCGTGTGTAAAATTTCATCGAAATTCGGTTAGTAGTTTTTGCGTGAAAGAGTAACAAACATCCATACATCCAGACATCCATACATCCATACATACTAACAAACTTTCGAGTTTATAATATTAGTAGGATTATAGTAAGATAGATTTCGCCTGCTGCTCCGCCCGCGTTAAAAAGTTTTTCCGGGATAAAAGTCCGATTTTTTTATTTTCCCGGGATAAAATGTAGCCTATGTGTTAATTCAGGACATGGTCTACCCTTGTGCCAAATTTCATCGAAATCCGGTTAGTAGTTTTTGCGTGAAAGAGTATCAAACATCTATACATACTTACAAACATTCGCGTTTATAATATTAGTAGGATAGATTTCGCCCGCGGCTCCGTCGCGTTAAAAAGTTTTTCCGGGATAAAAGTCCCGTTTTTTTATTTTCCCGGGATAAAATGTAGTCTATGTCTTAATCCAGGACATGATCTACCCGGGTGCCAAATTTCATCGAAATCCAGTTAGTAGTTTTGCGTGAAAGAGTAACAAACATCTAAACATCCATACATCCCCATACATACTTACAAACTTTCGCGTTTATAATATTAGTAGGATCGATCAAATCAAACTCTTAATCAAAAGTTTGATATAAGCACTTTTTTTTTTTTGTTGACGTGGAGAAAGTGATTATTACTACCGCCCAGTGTTCAAGGGGAATGACTGAGCGGTTATGTTGGGTTCACCGTGCCTTACGACCCGACGTTGCGCCGCCCGGAGAGATGGAAACGTCGGGCGACCGCCGGGCCGAGTCCCTAACCTATGTACACCGCACGGCATACCAACTAAAACTCCGCGGTGGCCATCTTCGGCGCATTAGGGACGGCTGCGGGCTTCCTCCGACTCACATCTAAGTTGTCGTCCGCAACCGCCCCTGATATAAGCACTGGAAATCAATTTCTAAATGAAGTCGTTCCGCCCTGTGTATTGGGGGCGTTTGGAGAATTCCACCACGGTATCCCCTGCCTGTCGTAAAAGGCGACTAATAGGGGCCTCCGGGGGTCACGGGTGGGCGGAAGGGGCCGTCCACCTATTAATCTAGCCAACTTTTGTGACCCCCGTGATGGAAGGCATCGCGGCGTGCCTTTGACGCCGAGGGCGTCCTTCGGCGTACAGGGGCTTCTGAGTCCCCCCAACAACAGGAGACGGACCGCAACAGCGGTACACGCAAGGGCGGTTGCGGACGACAACTTAGACGTCAGTCGGAGGAAGCGCGCAGTCGTCCCTAATGCGCCGAAGATGGCCACCGCGGAGTTTTGGTTGGTATGCCGTGCGGTGTACATAGGTTAGGGACTCGGCCCGGCGGTCGCCCGACGTTTTCCATCTCTCCGGGCGGCTCAACGTCGGGTCGTAAGGCACGGTGAACCCAACATAACCGCTCAGTCGTTCCCCTTGAATGCTGGGCGGTAGTAATAATTCACTTTCTCCGCGTAAACAAAAAAATACGGGAATAGGCAGCCTTTGTGATATTAATTCATTGGTGGGAGAAGTGGCGGGAGGCGCCCGACGTGATGGCCCAGTGGTGGCATGCGCGTGAGCTGCACGTGGTACTGGACAGTACTTGGACATTGCAACATTATTTTTTTTAAATAAAATATTTTTTGTAAAATAAACGTAGCCTTAGTTACTCTTTATTACATCAGATACCTGCCAATAAAAGTCCCGTCAAAATCAGTCCAGCCATTTCAGAGATTAGCCGAAACAAACAGACAGACAAAAATTGTAAAAAAGATTATTTTGGTGTATGTACCGAATATCTATACATATCTATACATCTTTCTATACATATCTATACATTTTTCTATACATATCTATACATTTTTCTATACATCTATCTATACAGCTCGCGTGGAAAAGTTTTTCCGGGATAAAAGTCCCGCTTTAAATTTTTCCGGGATAAAACGTAGCCTAAGTTATTCCTTATTACGTCAGCTACCTGCCAATAAAAGTCCCGTCAAAATCGGTCCAGCCGTTTCAGAGATTAGCCGGAACAAACAGACAGACAGAAAGACAGACAGACAAAAATTGTAAAAAAAATTATTTTGGTGCATGTACCGTATATATACTCATATGCATGTAGTAAAAAACAGTTATTTAAATATTACAAACAGACACTCCAATTTTATTTATATGTATAGATGTACACTCTTGGCAGAGTATGAACACTTTTTTGAACGTACATGTACGCTCCTTGCACGCGAGAGCGTAAATGACAAATGAAATAATTACTCTTTTAATAAATCGTGTTTTTTTTTAAAGAATATGCGGACTCAATACTCATTTGCCGCATCCATTATGTCATAGAGCCCAGACAGCGAAAACAGGAATTTCGTGGCATGACAACATGTCAATGTAAAACTAACTATAATTATTACTTATTATTCTACAAATAACCGAGAGAATCAATGTGGCAAAAATGTGGATAATATTATTTTAATACTTATTTCAGTCATTATTTTGTTCAAATAGAATATTTTATTGACGTAAACACGACAAAAAAATTGCGTAGGTCCATTCCTTGGAACGGCGCTCGCCGTACTCCCCCTGTCGCCCAGCAGAGACCCGCTTCAATAGTCCGAGCGGAAACTCGAAAAATGTAAATAAATGACTTAAAATTATCGTAAATCAAAAAAACATTTCTGCAATATCAACAATAAATGTGTTCTCTATTAATAAATGTAAGTTTTATATTCATAAATACATTGATGGAAAAGTTGATACCCAATTTAAGTGAAAGTACTAGTTTTTTATTTCGTTTATATTTTTCTTAACAAATGATAAATAGAAAATCTAATTCTGCAAAATTAAAGTTAATGAATCAAATTATTATATATATTTTCCATGTCATGTTGTTCAGTCATTTTAAGATAGTAGTTAGGAATTGTAAAACATGTATTTTCGCAGATTTGGAACGGGTGCCCCTTAAGGCTCGCAGTAAACACCGCGATACGAATGGCGCACATCAAGATAACTAAATCAGGACCATCACGCGACGAGCCGAATGCCACGAATGCCGCGCCATATTTCATCTCGGACGATCCAGTAAATCTAAATGGAGATCACTCCGCAATCAACGAATCAGTGACGTTGATGTAGATGCTGTGGATATGGCAATAGGTCCTTTTGTTCCTTCAGACTCGAGCGAAGAATATGAAATAGATCCTTTTGTTCCTTGAGAATCGAGCGAAGAATATGAAATAGATCCTTTTGTTCCTTCAGACTCGGGCGAAGAATAGTGTAAGAGATCAGAGGAAGGTCTGATTACAGTAACACATTTGACAATTGTAATAATTGTTAAACAGATGTCACTAGGCATCTCCTTTGAAATGAAATGAAATGAAATTTTTATTATTACAAGTTAAAATTTAACAATAAATACTCTTACAGATTTTCAAGATATAAACTACTACACAGTATATATATATTTTTTTAGAGTATGCCATTGACGGCTGTACTAGTATTAACTGTGTCACAGCCGTCAGCGTCCTTCACCCTTATAAGCAGTTTAATATAATTAGATGGTGCATTTAATTGCAAAAGTACATGTAGCTATATTAACCGTTATATAAAAAGAGAACAAATATAAAAGTAATAATAAAGTATTTATATTACCACAATACATGATACATATTTAAAGAGATAAAAAAAAATATGGAACTTGAAATTGAACAGACGAAGGTAAGGTCGAGAAAGCTCAGTAAGCAGAGCACCGGCGAGGTACGCTAGAGGTCGCGGGTTCAAATCCTGCTTACGACTATTTATTTTTCAATGTTTCCATTAAAAATAAAATCAGTAACACATTTATTTAATCGAAACGATGGGTGGGTGAAGCCACAACTTATCATGGTTTAAAGACAACGAACTTAATTTTAGGATCAAGCGTTTGGCACTATGCACATCACCAGGACAAGGTCATAAGCCTTGAATTCCGATTTTTGTGTTATGAGTTATGACTCATCAAAAATCGGATTTTAAAGACAGACGTTAAACAAATTAAGGTCAGAAAGTTAACACGAAACCGTTTGGATGAATGTAAATAAATTAAAGAGTAAAGCAACTGCTTCCTTTAAGCTAAGTGACAGTCTTCTTATATTTATGAAAATTATGGAGAAAAAAAAATTGTAATCGTAAGTAAAATTATGTCGCATCCAGCTAAAAAACATCAAATATCAACCGGATGCTCGACGTTCAGCCAAAGATGGCGGGCGGAAACACGTCGCGCCTACTGTCATGGCCGCCGGAAGTCCTCCGCCATTTGATAAATAGTTGTTCTTCAACAGTTTTTCTCATGCAAATGAGGGGTTGGATGACGGATGGCGTTTGTCACAATTCGCGGATGGATTTAATTTGGGAGTACGGAGCGGTTAATCTCGTGCTCGGGGATCTGTGCTGATTGCGCGAACTTGGCTGAATGGGGAGCTGCCTTTGTTTATTTCGGTAAAAAAGTTTGCTGAAGTTGGATTACGATACAAGGATTTAAAAATCGAATGGATTGTCCAATTAACAGTTTCTAGTGTTACGAAAAAGGTTACAAGAAAATATACAAGGTTTACTTTTGATTTTCATAAAAAAAAAATTATTTTCATTAGCGTAACGTAGTGATAATATCCTTTTTTATTAACATTTGGACTGTGATACAGTGCTGGATTCTATTTTAAGTCAAGCAAATAAAAATTGGGCAAGTTCACAATTTCTAAAACTTTTCATTATCTTGGTATAGATTTGTTTTATAGGATCATTGATTCATCACGAGGTAGATATCAGTCCTAGATGCATTTCTGTCTACTTTTCACGAATACGAGCTTAATTAATATAGTTCATCAAATAAACCATCGTGCATAAATCTCTAGTCACGTTTTCGAATGCACATCTGGTGCTAACGCGACTACATTTAATTACTAGAATGAACTAGACTTGTAGTATATGCAAAATTGGTGAGTATTTTCTATGCGGAAGTAAAAAGTATTATTACAAATAATTATATTATGACCAGAATTAATAAATGATTATGAACGAAATTTCTGAATTATTCTGGATAATATGTTTTTGTTCTAGATGTTAATATTGTGGTGTTAATAGCTATTGGGATTGTTTCTTGATTTCTTATGTTAGTATTGAGTTGAACGAAGGTATCATCAGGCAAGCCTGCCAGTCTCTTCATCAGTAGTACACACACACTCACGCCCTTTATCCCCGAAGGGGTAGGCAGAGGCGCAACTAGTGTACCCACTTTTTGCCATGCATATTCCGTCCCATGATGTGATAGGTGGCGAGCCAATTGAAACTAATAATACTATTTAGAGATAAACGCTTGTAGCGAGATTTACTTGTGTAGTAATACAATAATTTATTATGTAATATAAATTGATATTGACAAAAGTAAATCTCGCGACAAGCTTTTATCTCTACATAGTATTAAACAAAGTTTGATTCAATTTAAAGTCCCTTTTTTTAGAATATTTAAATAAAAGCTTATTAAAAAAATATACTTTTTATTCATTAAATTAGCGGTTTATCGATTTCGCATATACTACACAACTATGACCAACCGCCTTGTTTTTGCCCGCATATTTCTCATAACTACTGTCCACCCGCCAAGGTGTGGCGCGTGGCTAAATGTCAAGCAGATGTTTGCAATACGGTAAAGTTGCTAAAGCACATTGCAATTATTTACTTTTTGCTGTATTTCTAGTATATTGTACCGAGGAAAACGTGTTTGAAGACCGTTATCTGTGTTACCATGAAATAGAATCTTGAAATAGGAATATATGAAATAGGAATCTTTGGTTTTTGCGAACTTAAAAAATATGCGTTGGCCCCACGCAACGTTTTACTTGGCCTAGGTACGGACTATGGAGGACGATGAGACATCTTAGCTGTTATAAGCATGAGTAGCACTGTCGATGCAAATAAATAAAAAAAAATGAGCTCTGTGATTTATAGATACAAGCTGTTTCCTATAGGTATCTTTGTCCGGTCTGAGTATCGAGTTCAGAAACTGCAAACGATCATAGTGAGCACAAAATCCACGTTGAATTTTGAAAATAGAATGTACCGCTCTTTAAAATTCTTAACACCGTTTGAAATTGGATAAACGCATCGCATCAATGGCTCGTGTTCGCAGCGGGTGATCAAGAAAAAATCTGAAAACTCACTGCAAAATGGACTCGTTGACACAGCTGCCATAAAATAATAAAAAATAACTTTCCATCGGTAATGAATTAGTAAATAACGTACAATATGCAGCGTTTTCGAAAAAAAGTTGCATTAACTTCTTTCAACCATTAATTTACACACAAACGGTCATAGAAAAACTACCACCGTTAAGAAAGCGTTATAGGTCAACATGCGATGACTCACTCGTGGTTTACCGACCGTGAATGCACCTGGGCCTAACTTGAACTTTATTGCAAGGGCATAATGACTACGGGTAAAGTAGAGCAGGTGACGTGGACTCCCG